>JAYGXS010000008.1:603813-641299 GCA_036362985.1 Ligula intestinalis | reverse complement strand
GTTAATTTCGAAAAAATAAAAATTCAAAAAAGAATTTGACAATATGTGCAAGTAGACGTAGAAAGTCGTAATAATGTCAGCAGAAATTGTCCTTTTGGGCAACATTTAGCAATGTTTTGCAGGTAATTTTGAACTAAAATCGAAACCTTATGGTAGGTAAAGAAACTCTGACAGTGAAAATGGAGACAGTGTTCAACGGGCCTCCATGTTCAAAAAGTGTGTAAGAGAAAAAACTGCTTAGGAAGATAATAGTATGAACATAGTAGTAGAGCAGAAATAGGTGTGGGTGGTCTGATAAAGGTGAGAAGTCAACGAAACTGCAGCATTTTAGACTGAGTACTTCCGCGTGGCTTCGTTTGATTCAGCGGTGGTTAATGGAAACATCTAGGTTCTCGGGGGACACGAGGCCGAGAGAATAATTTCAAGCGAAGCTCCTAAATTCCCGATGGTCCTTTTTTGGGGTCATGGAGAAAGCTGCTCGGAAAAGATGAGGAGAATCGAAGGTTAAAAGAATCAGTGTTAAGATAAATGTGCAGTCTCCGTTTGAAAGCAGACAGTCTTGTTAACGACCTTATTTCGATTGGCAAGTTATTCCAAAGAAAGCTATATCTGGAAGCAAAAAACAAAGAGTGTTTACATGAGGAAGATGCAGGAGGGGGTATAACAAGGCCGAGTTTCTTAGGTTGTAGCGATGGCTGACGGGGGTAATGACAGACGCCCTGGGTAAATTTGTGCTATTATTAAGCCGAAAAAGGAGACAAAAGTCTGCTTCCAATCTCCTGACCCAAAGGAACCTTAGTTTTGTTAATTGACATCTATTTGAGTAACAAGTATTAGAAGCTGTCGGATACAGCAGTTTTCGTGTGAACGTTTTTTGAATTTGTTCAATTTTTGAACGGCTTCCTTCATTCATGAGAACGAAAAAGGGGAAACAGTATTCTTAGATGGGAAGCACGAACATACGATAAAGTCTTAATTTCATTTCAGTAAGATAGAAATTATAAAAGATAAAGCCGCAAATCTGTGCGGCTTTGGCTGTAATTCTATCGGCGTGAGGCGAAAGGTCTAATTTATTGGTGAAGCTTAATCCTAGGTCCTTGATACTGGAACATTCAGTCATTGGGTAACCTTGAAAAATAACAGGTTGTGGCAGCCTTTCAGGCCAAAAGCACATGTATCGGCACTTAGAAGGTGAGAACTCCATCTGTCATGTTGAGCTCCACGCCGAAAGAGCGTGCAGATCAGAATGAATTTGTTCTAGGCATCTCGCGGCCGTAGAGTTAGAGAAGGAGCAAACACACTTGAGATCATCCGCATAAATATAAGATTGGAAGTGTTTAACACTCAATGAGATATCATTTATGGAAAGCAAGAAGAGCAGAGGACCTAGCACGGTACCCTGAAGGACACCACGCAAAATTGCGGTAGGAGTAGAGTATGAGGATCCCACTAAGACCTTTTGTTGTCGATTTGAAAGATAAAATCTAATGAAGTCAGCAAGAGGACTACGAAATCCTATAGCCTCTAGTTTGGCTAGGAGCCTCCTGTGAGGAACTTTATCAAATGCTTTACTAAGATCAAAATAGATAACTACCACAGATAGATGATCATTACGAAGAGAAGTAGATTTAAAAAAAGACATGTGGCATGTTTCACAAGATTGGTCCAGTAAAAAGTCATGCTGTGAGGAGCTGAGAATGTTATGGTTTATGCATGAATCTGTAATTTTTTGGCAATTAGTTTTTCAAAGAGTTAAACCAGAGAGAGCGTTTTATGAACACCGCGATAATTGTGAATATCTGATCGGAAACCAGATTTAAATACGGGAATTATAATAGAAGTTTTCCAGTCGTCCGGGAAAAAGCCATTCTCAAGAAACACTGAAAATAACTTACTCAGTAAAGGTGGGAAATCTCTTAATTGTTTGATGAGTGAGTTTGGAATGTTATCAGTTACCGACCGAATGTGAATTTTTAGGACGACTTATTTCTTTTTGAATACAAGCGGGTGAGAAATTAAGGGTACTGGGATTTTAATCACACAGCAGGGGGATTACAGGAGCGGGGCTAGTTTCGATGGTAAAGAACTTGGCGAAAAATGAATAAAGCAATGCTGCTTTCTCCAAATCCGCTGCAACAAAATGATTGTTGCCATTGAGTAAGGCTGAAATGACTTTCTGAATCTTAGCCGACGACTGAAGACGAAGACTTGAGCAACTGATCTAGAAGAATTCGCATCACTTAATGCTGTGGTCTCACTACGCCTAATTCGTTCAAGCCTTACTTTAAGCGCTAATTCAATTATTTGCGCTATTCTTAAGTGAACTGATAAAGAGTTATTATACATATACTTGAGTTGTTTTTGTAATTTCTTAAGTCTATTTTAGAGAAAACGTGGGACAGTAGAAGAAGCTGAATTTGATTTAAAAATCTTAAGTGGGATAAGAGCCTGAATATTTTCTGCAAGGCTTTGCAATAGCTCCTGGAAGAAGAAGGGACCGTTAGTTGAAATTATGTTATGCCAATCTAGGGTACTTGCGAAGTCATTTATTAATTCATCGTTCGCGTTACCAAAGTCGAGGTTATTGCATTTTACTAATAATATGTTTATTATGCCAGTTTACAGGCAATTGTAAAGAGTTGGTAATGCACCTCTTGGGCGCTTTCCAACACCTCGAAGACCAGAAAAAACCTAAAACAAACTCCCTATGTTGCGGCCAGTATTGCTTCTGTTTCAGGTTTTTTGTTTTGTCAATACTGGGCGAGATAGGGAGTTTGTTTCAAGTGAAAAACCTGCCTTCAAAGGTATGATACAAACGGAATAAATGTACAGTTGTAAGCTGAGTTGACTGATCAGCAGGAGAACTGTTTCATATCGTTTGAAAACATTAGTTCCAGACGGAGAGGTTTGGCACAAAAACACAGTGTTCTCAGTCTTCCTTCAATGGTTTTCGGCAAAAGTTGCGCGCTATCGGCTGAAGGGATAGCAGACTGCGGGCTGCTGCTTCAGCAGCATTAGTTTCAGCATCAAGACTGACGGGGTTCAAAGTCCACGAACGCCATCAGAGTGAAAGAGAGATTCCACCGAGTCAGCACCCAAAATTCGTGAAAGTTGCCCTGAATGTAGAAAACTAGTTATAGCTCTCTTAAACATAGGGTAGTTTTGCTGGGTTTTAATTTTTTTGGGCAGCTTATTCCAGATTGATATGGCATTTACTGAAAAGAATTGCCGGTACTTAACTGTACGTGCCATAGCAAGAAATAAAAATACGTCTCGATGACTGGCGCGTCGAGAGTGCTCAAGCTGCCTTATTGTACTAAGGGGATTAAAGGTTTGACCATTCAAAAGTTTAAACAGTAAAAATAGACCCTTCTGCAATCGACGAAGCCATAGGGGATCCAGCTTTATAAGTTATCACCTTTGTTGTTAGGTTAAGTTACGGTGTTCTGTAGTGAAAACTCTTCTAGTGAAGAAGTGCTGCACCGATTCTATTTTCTTCCGTTCACTAGTGCGCAGAAGACTGAATAGAGGCGAGCAGTATTCAAGACTAGGCTTTTTAGAAAGAGAGACTGGAAAACAACAGTGAATTAAGGCATGGTCATTTATGAAAATATCACGATGAAAATGCATAAAGAGAGGGTGGCTATCATTTGTTAAAATTAAATCTAATATATTTTCATTCCTGGTCACTTAACTGACCAGTTGTGACATGTTTGAAAAGTTAATAGTGTCAACCAATTTCTGAAATCTTGGTGGACAGGTATTTGCATGCCAGTCAATGTCTGGCAGATTAAAATCACCTACAATTATTCTGACATCGAATTGAGTCTCTGCAACTTTTTCAAACATTTCACACAGCTGCATTTCATTACTTGAGTTACAGAGGGGATTGCTGACACACCCAATTATCGCTTTTTTATTGTGTGGCAGGATGACTGAAATAAGACAAAAATTTCCAGAAAATGACGAAATGCTCAGGTGATATGGGAAATGTACAAAGGATGATTTAATATAAAGAAGGCAACCCCCGCCACGCTTTTCAATGCGGTCTTGTCTGTTCTAACTATAATTATCTATGGCGAGTGTCGAGTCAGAAATAAGAGAGTGTGTCCAAGATTCAGTGACACAGAGCACATCTGGATCAAGCTCAAATGCTACTGTTTTAAGTTCTGTCATCTTATTAACAACTGATCTCGCATTGAGTGAGACTATACTGAGCGTATCTATTCAGATTCAGGTTACGCTCATCAGCATTTATAAAAAAGGAAAACTTGGTGGCGGAAAGGGAAATGGCGTGGGAGAAACAAAAGGTGGAAAGCAAACTGGCCCTGGTCTCCATTTGTCAAATAATTATTATCAAATGAACGGTGCATATTGTAGAAAGCCATATTAGAGGGGGCTCCATAGAAAGGACCGCTAAAGTGTGGCATGGGAAAACCAGGAGGGGGCATAAAAATAGGATTTTGAGACATTATTTCATAATTTGACGAAAAATTTGCCTTCGAAAATTGCATAACTGGTTTTGAAAACGGTTAATTTTATTAGCTGGCTAAATTATTTGGGGATGTTGATGAGGTTTGGGAATAGGAAAAGCGCTAGCTTGAGCGGCTTGGTCTTTGTTAGATACTGAGTTTTTATCGGTAATCACATTGCCGAATTTGGAAACTGACGTAGATTTAGTAAGGGCGTTCGTAGATTTATCGGAAGTAAAAGCTATCACAGACGTGGTTGGCTTAGAAGGAGAACGACTTGACGAGGCTTCAATCTCACTCAAATCACGAGTAAGGTGAATGGGAGAAGTATCAGGAGAAACTGACATTGATCCAGAGAGATGTAGGCTTACCTTCTTCCATTCATTCCATTCTTCTTGCATTTTTCCACAGTTTATTCCCCTTTCTTCCTAATAAATGGCCGTCGTCTTCGACTATCTTCCGATTCCTTACTTCCACTACATACTCCCGACGGCTCGTCACCGGACGCATACGCTGCTGAACTACAAGAGACCCTTCGCCTTGCCCAAAACCTCACCCGTTCTCACCACCGCACGGCATACGAACGACAGAAAGCCTATTTCGACCAACAAGTACACTGTACACTATATTCCCCGGGCGACCTTGTCCTCCGCCGTCACAATAAATCCCCGGTAGGGATACCCTCCAAACTCTTCTGCCCGTGGGAAGGTCCGTTCGTGGTGGTCCAAAACATTTCCCCTTCCACCTACCGCATTCGCGACGCACGCGAACCCTCTGGCACTACCTCTACCGTCCACTTCGACAAACTAGCACCCTTCACGGGCCCCCCTCCTCCCACTGACTCAGCATCCCTCCCGATAACGCCACCAACCTCCACGAGACCCCCACCCTAGTGGACCCTGACTCCCTCCGCATCCTACCCCCCTCCACCTAGTTCCCCAACCTGCCTCTGAGTTAGAGATAACTTTCCCTGACGCTCCAGCGGCTCTGCGGACAGGGCCTTCTCTTGGCGGGGGTGCGTTTAGGAGCCCAACCGGAACATTTTGTTTAAATGCACTATTTTGTAATTTTCAATTTTTTAGTGACGGTGGTGGAAAGGTGGAGTGATCGAGTGGGCGAAGGTGACCAGACTGGTGAAGTGGAGGACGTGTCAAGAGAGCGTCAGCTGTTTTCCTCGTCTGAAGGATCAGTATAATTGTGTGTTTACGGTTTTGATCAAATAAATACTTTTCCTACAAGGATTCTTTCACGTTGTGTGTGCAATTGTTTGCGGAGAATTTAGGTCATGATGATCTTTCAAGCACTTGAGGAAGAACAGCAACAATCCCAAGGTTCTATGACAGAAGGAAGTGAACCAGTAAAGAACGAATCTATACCCGAAGGAGAAGAAGCCACTACTCGGACCGCTAAATTATTACTCGCTGTTTAGTACTTCGTCGTTCGATGCGGACTGCATTGCAATACGCCTCTTCGCTTAGGCGCGTCTGATCCATTGTAATAAAACATCATTGTGACTCAATATTTGAAGCAAAATACCTCATGCAATTGTGTACTAAATTTTGAACTGAAATCGGAAAACCGTACACTATATATCCATGATGAAAGTTCACTGAAGCTGAGTACTGAAGAGTGCAGGAAGTTTTTAAAATCGTATGGTCAGATTTTGGCCAACAGCCTTCAGAAACCGCAGATGATTGCAACCCCATGAAGTGAATACATTAACATGGGTAGATTTAGTGGGAAAGGGCCGTTTACTGCGAAAGAAATCGCAAATGTATAGTGTACAATTAGAAAACAACTGACTGCATATCATATTGTCCTTTAACGTCAAATGTCTGGCAGCATGAAAATGTTCATGTGAGTGAAAGTTAATATGCGGGTAAAATTATATATAATATGTATATTATGCCAATTTACAGGCAGTTGTAAAGAGTTGGTAATGCACCTCTTGGGTGCCTTCCAAAACCTCAGAGACCGGAAAAAAACCTAAAATAAACTACCTATGTTGCAGCCAGTATTGGTTTTGTTTCAGGTTTTGTGTTTTTTCAATACTGGGTGAGATAAGAAGTTTGTTTCAAGTGAAAAAACCTGCCTTCAAAGGTATGATACAAACGGAATAAATGTACAGTTTTAAGCTGATTGACACATCAGCAGGAGAAATGTTGCATATCGTTTAAGGATATTAGTTCGAGATGGAGAGGGTTGGCACAAGAACACAGTGTTCTCAGTCTTCCTTCAATGGGTGTAAGCAAAAGTTGCGCACTATCGGCTGAAGGGTTAGCAGACTGCGGGCTGCTGCTTCAGCAGCATTATCTTCAGCATTAAGACTGACGGTGTTCAAAGTCCACGAACGCCATCAGAGTGAAAGAGAGATTCCACCGAGTCAGAACCCAAAATTCGTGAAAGTTGTTCTAAATGTATAAAACTAGTTATAGCTCTCTTAAACATATGGTAGCTTTGCTGGGTTTAAATACTTTTGGGCAGCTTATTCCAGATTGATATGGTGTTTACTGAAAGAATTGCCGGTACTTAACTGTAGGTGCCATAGGAAAACATTGCTAAATGTTGCCCCAAAAGGACAAATTCAGCTGACATTATTACGACTTTCTACGTTTACTCGCACATATTCTCAATTTATTTTTAAAATTTTTATTTTTTCGAAATAAGAAATCCGAAGAGTATTTGGCGAGCATACGTATACTTTCAATAAATTCTCATCAGACCATTACATTTAAATGGGAGGGGGGTAAAGCGTAAAAGGTAAAATTGTAGGCAAATTACGTTCAACGTTACAGGCAAATTAGTCCGGGGGATAGAGTAGGGGGTGGTGTAGTAACCGGCGGCTAATTAAGCGGTAAGGTAAAGGAGAAGGGGGGGTGATGAAAGAGGAGAGGAGGCGTGGGGAAATGCCGGTAGATAGGTGGCCGTTGGCCATGCTAAGCTTGGGGCTTGCAGCAGGTTCTTCTGCGCGCACAAAATTGGCTTCCTCAACCGGATCGCAGTTGCTTCTGCTGTTGCCAACAGTCGCTGGCCCAGTGACTTAGGGTAGCCTGGTGGGACCTTGTAGATCACCCTGAAGGCTTCGTTGGGGTCCACCTGATGTCCGGAATCCACCATGTGCGCTAGGATAGAGCTGTTAATGGTTCTGTTGGTATTGAAATCACCCTTCCTTAGCCATTGTGGGAGCTGTTCCTTTATTCGTTTGGATAGGCGCCGACTCGTGCGACCAATATAACTTGCTCCACAGGAGCAAGCAAAGGAGTAGATACACATGGAAGTGGTCTGAGTCGGTAACCTGCCCTTACCTTCCCCACGGAAGACTGGGTTAGTTGAGAATAGTACCCATACTCTCGCTGCTGGGAAAGTTCGTGAGACGGCATCCTCAAGGCGTTTTTTCAGGAGTTCACCTGCCGCGTCTCCTCGAAAGGGCACTTTGAGAAATAATGTTTTCTTCTCCACAGTGAGTGTTGTGGGTTTCCTTTCTTTAGTAGCCATATTCTTGGTGATGAATTTCTCAGGATATCCGTTCTGACGGAGTAAGTCCTGGATTTTCTTGAGTTCCTCTTCAATAGTGTCTTCAGAGCAAATTTTCCTAGCTCTTTGCGTTAAGCAACGAACTAGATTTCGCTTCTGTTGGAGAGGTACGAAACTGTTAAAGTTCGTATATTGTCCAGACCAGGTTTTCTTTCTATACACGCTCCTTCGGACGCTACCGTCGGGTCTACGACTAACGAGGACGTCCAAGAAGGGGAGAGAACCTGCTGTTTCCATCTCCAACGTGAACTTTATGGAAGGATGGGCTTAATTGACCGCGCTTAAGAGCGCGTCTCTATCGGTTTCATTTGTGGCAATCACGAAGATATCGTTCATGTTGCGACCGTAGTGATTTAACTTATGGATCTGATCGCTAAGTTGATGTTTTTCCAGCTTTTCCATGAATATGTCAGCCAAAAGTGGTCCCAGAGGCGAGCCAATGGCAACGCCATCTATTTGTCTGTATATTTGGCCGTCAAAAAAGAACTACACGTTCAGTGTGCACTTCAGTAGTAGTTCCTTTAGTGCATTCGTCGGTATGCCTATTTCTAGTTGATTTGTCAATAGGAATTCGCAGATGTATTCGACTGTCTCGGTAACCGGGACGTTTGTAAACAGCAAGGAGACGTCTAGCGAGAACATTCTCATGCCGTTTAAGTTCACATCTTTGATGTCATCGACAAATTCAAACGTGTCTCGATAGCTCCGTGGAGCCAGTTGATGCAGCAAAGGCTTGAGTTTCGCCGCCAACCATTTTGCTATCGCGTGATACGGTGAATTGCGCATGTCCAGAATCGGACGAACTGGCAGGCCCGCCTTATGGATCTTTGGTAGACCATACAAACGGGGGATGTGCGTGTCTTCTGGTCGGAGGCCTTCGAATTCCCGGTTGCTTATGAAACGTTGCGTGTGGAGTCTTCGTAAGCAGTCGGTCAGTTGGGCCTCTACTTCTTCTGTGCGATCTTTTTCTTTGTCAATTTTCTTGAATTTTGTCTGATCTGATAGGATCGTTTGCATCTTCTTTATGTAGTCCCACCTTTCCATTAAAACGACCACCGCACACATAACCCTTTCAATATAACACACATACTCAAATCCCACCTCGCACAACACCATACCATCCGATAGTTACACAATGCCATCGAATTCCATCACTCTCATCACCAATTTTTCCCCATAATGCACAATTCGCCACAAATAGTCCAACATCACCATAGTATCCACCAATAACACAATTTCCGCACATGAGCCCTCAAAACAATCAAACAAGTAATAGGAATCCTTTTTTTCACAACAGATTCCAGCTTTTTTAACCGACACTTTAAGTGTTGCTCTTATATATGCTAGGTCGATAGTAAACAAAGTTCCACGACTTAGGACTTTTATTGATATATACAATCCCGATATAGTCTTTTTAACAGAAACATGGGTAAACGAATCAATCTCCAATGCTTCACTTTTTACAGCAAACTACACCTTTTATAGACAGGACCGTGCTAATAAACGAGGAGGAAGTTGTATGATCTACATTAGATCTACCATAGAACAGAGTGGCTTTGAGGTTCTACAGGAGACGTTAAATGGCGACGCGTGCTTCGCTTTAATAACATTCAAGACCCTTAAAAGCATTCTAATTAGATGTTTTTACACCCCTCCTGAATATAGTAATGATGACACGGGCCTTACAAGTCTACTTTATATTCTATCAAATATCCAAACCGAATATAAGATAATTGCAGGAGACTTAAACCATCCGGAAATAAACTGGACATAAATATCAGCCCCATCCAGACATTATGAATTATTATCATCAATTGTGCTTTATAACTGGACGCAAATAATAAACAAACCAACCAGAGGAAACAATATACTTGATGTTATTCTCACCAATGATATCTGGCCCTTATATACGCACTACGATAGCTTAACCTTTGATAGTGATCATAAGACAATAATAGCAGTGCTCCCTCTTAACATTAAAATAAGACCAAATCCTAGTTAGACTTCAATAAACCCCAAAAATCTTGACATTGAATCTATGAATCCCTACATGAGGTTATTGGGTTGGAGCTCTTTCCTCCTAACAACATCCCCCTGGAAGCTGTAAACATATTATATGCCACCCTTAATTTAATTCAAGATACCTTAATTGACGAGAGATCCCCATGTAAGAAATCACTTATCCTAAACTTCCTTTCCAAATGGCTAAAAAACTTAAAAAACAACTCCACGACCCATGTTTTAGTTATCTATCTACGCTCAGATGCATTACAGAGATTCACGAGTTAGCCCAGAACATTGAAACAAATAAGACGATAGCAGCAGAACATCGGGCAATCGAGTCCCCAGAAGGGACAGCCAAAATCTTCCGGAAACAAATGAATAATCATCAAAAACAAGGTCCCCAAATCATGCTTGATGACCAAGGAATAGTAATAACAAATGACAACCAAATAGCAAATCTTTTTAACGAGTATTTCTCAACCAACTATTCAGTCGAGGAAGAACCAATCCCCCAACCAACAGAAATGACGGCACTAGTATTTAAAGAGATATTGTTTAACGAAGAAACTGTAGAGAAAGCTATCTGCCAACTGTCCAATTCCACATCATATTGAACGGATAGAATCCCTCCTTGCATAGTGAGGCATATGACATATGCCCCAATACTTCTGTCTAACCTTTTCTCGTTACTGCAGTCAAATGATACTTATCCAGAAATATGGAAAAAATCATGTATCACCTCAATTTATAAAAACGGAAATCGGTCTTATGCCCAAAATTATCGTGGTTTTCATTGAACATCGGTTCTAGCAAAAATCTTAGGAAAAATAATTTATAACCAAATGTAAGACCATCTGACGAATGTCAATCTCATACCTCCCTCTCAACATGCCTTTTTACCCAAAAAGTCATGTCAGTCCTGCCATCTCACTTTCTTGGAATTCGTCTCCAGAAATCGAGATGATGGGAACACGTTTGCTACAATTTACTTTGAACTAAAAAAGCCTTTGACAAAGTTACCCATAAAAGACTGATTGTGAAGCTAGTGAGTCACGGGATTCGGCCCCCCCCCTCCTTGATTTCCTCAAATTTAATCTTCAAAACCAATTCCAAGTAGTGCAACTTCGAAATAGTGTTTCAGAACCAGCTCATATAAGCGGTGGTGTTCTTCAAGGCACTATCCTAGGTCCCCTCTTATTTCTCATTCACGTTCATGAGTTATCCACGATATTAACCTCTGCTTGAACATTTTTATGTGCAGATGACTTAAAACTCGCATATGCCTATAACAAACATTCGATAAGTAGCGTGCATAGAACAATTTAATTAGACCTTCAAAAACTAAACGACTGGAGTGTTCAGTGGCAAATGCCGTTTTCACCAACAAAATGTCATCTCATGATTTTTGGACCACTAAAACTTCCCCCTATAATGTTTAGTGGTCAAGAAATAAAAGAGCTAACATCTTTAAAAGATTTAGGTCTTAGCTATTCTAATACTCTTGACTTATCCCCACATGTAAAACAAATCGCACCAAAAGCCAATCGACTATGTAGCTTCATAAGTAAAAATTTCACATTAATTACACTTAAGACTAAACTTTACAAAATGTACATTTTACCTATTCTAGATTACTGCTCAATATTTTTCGGTACCATGTCATCAGATGACAGACAGAAACTAGAAAAAATCCAGCGAAGGTTTACCAGAGTTCTGTGTAAACGCGATGACGCCCGAGACTACTATACAATAATGTACAATAGATATGGTTTGGCAAAGGCGACTCCAAAATGTTTAACTTTCCTATTTAAAGTGACACATAATCATTACATCCTTAGCAATAATATGTTAACTAATCAAAATGGTTCCCGTCCCACTAGAAACAACCAGCATACAATTCATAACGCTAAAGCTAGGACGACCCAGCGATCAACGTTCTACACCATAAGATATGCGATCATCTGGAATGCCCTACCCAACGATATTCGCAAAAGCCACAGTTCAGCCGAATTTAGAAGAAAGACCAATCAGTTTTTCTCAAATGACATGACGCATATATTTCTGAACAAAATAGGACAATTTTCTAACCAGTTCTTTGACGTCCAATTTGGACCAAAAGGGATCTAACGGTCCAGGAGTGTTCCCGCACATTTTGGGGAAACTGGCCACTGCTGGAGGCTTTCCAGTCGACGGTTTCCAACGCTGATCAAATCAAAGCTTAAGCAAAATTGTACCTTACCCCCTTTTCCATTCCTTCGACTAACATCTCAATGTTTATAAAAAAATTATAATGAAAGAATATAATTTTCTCTACAAATATGTTTACATATATATTGTTTCCTCTTAAAATGTTTCAGAAGTATAAATGCTAATAATGTAAATCTCAATCTCACTTACATATTCGACAAACGAAAAGCCAAGTGTCTTCTGACGATGCACTTGAATGACGATGGTGCTTGCAGCTGCCTCGACCCACCTCAGACATCTGCAACGTCCCATTCATTATCAAACTTCTGCCAATGGACAACGATTGTAATCTCCGTATCGAGCAGACCCATATATACGGAAGATGCGATATCCTGTAACGGCCGAGTCGAATGCGTCCAATCGGTGGGGACCAGAGGTTATCGGTACTCTCAGCCTTAGTTCAAAGAATAGCGTCTCGTCGAATACACTACCGAGAGGTCTATCGATCTCATCCAACGCTGATGCGAGCGAGTTAGAGGTAGAACTCATAACGTAATAAAAGGGGGAGACGAGGATATAAAAATATATATGGTACTGGTACAAGGAAGGGTATCGATAATGGGAACGGTAACGGAAACGGGAACGGTAAAGGAGATACGGTAAAAGGTAAGCGAGAGGGTCGGAAGGGATCTAGGGTCGGACTTATCGGAATTTCAGGTCGTCACGTGTGTTCTCTTGGTCCAATCAGATCACTGTTCTAGGGAAAAAGGACTGGTCACAGTAAAACGATGATTAAAACAAGGAAACAGGGTTCGGTTCAGGTTTGGTCAGTTACACAGCCCTCTCTACATGTGCAGCACTGTCCTCAGTGCTGGTGTTGACAATGGGGGAGGGGACTGTCACCTCAATGGCAACGGGGGTAAGGAGAGTGTCTGGCGGGATGGGAAGGGTGTCTACGGTACAAACGGGTAGTTGTCCCCGAAATGGTTTGAGTCTGGCAAAGTGTGCGGTGAAGGGGGCTAGATTAGCGTGGTTAGCGTCGCGTTTGAGGAAAGTGGTGGGGGCTAAAACTTGAAGAACACGAAAAGGCCCTCGCCAGGGGTAATATAACTTGGAAGATGTGCCACGTGGTGGGAATGGGTAGTGATGCATTATGTGGCCGTCAATTTGGTGGGGAACCCCTGAGGCCAGCCAATCAAACTATTCCTTCTGGTGGAGGGTAGCTGCTCCGAGAGTAGTGCGCCCTGCGTTATGGGTGCAACGGGTAATTTCGCGGAGTTCTGAGGCGCAAGTATGGGTGGAAGTCCTACTAGGTGCCGAAAACGGATTGCGTAAGTCGGTCGGAATACGTAGATCACGTGCAGTCCACAAGTAGCGGGGTGTGAACCCGGTAGATGAGTGGACGGTACTTCGGTAAGCTAGGAGGCAGAGGGGTAGGTGTAGATCCCAGTCTTCTTGGTGGCCGTCACGGGCAAAGACGAGCAGAA
The DNA here is from genome assembly GCA_036362985.1 of Ligula intestinalis. Classification (NCBI taxonomy): domain Eukaryota; kingdom Metazoa; phylum Platyhelminthes; class Cestoda; order Diphyllobothriidea; family Diphyllobothriidae; genus Ligula; species Ligula intestinalis. Next base: position 627,615 of record JAYGXS010000008.1, on the reverse strand, counting down.
GATTAAGGAGGGTATGATTCGTCCTTTCGACCAACCCGTTGCCCTCGGGGTGGTATGAAGTCGTATGGGTCTTGTTGACCGCGAGGACCTCGGCTGCCTCATGGAAAAGTTGGGACTCGAAATCGGAACCGCAGTCGGAGTGAAAGGATAGTGGCGAACCCCAACGACTGACCTATTCACGAGTGATGGTGCTTGCGACTGTCTTTGCGTTTTGACGTAGGATGGGGACAGCCTCAACCCACTTCATGAAATAATAAATCATTACTAATATGAATTCGTAACCGTGGTACGATATTAGTAAGGGACCGATAATATCCAAGACAACACGTTCCCCAGGGAAACCGGTAATCATAGATTCCATCGGCGCTCCGGGTGATTTGGTGGGTAGCTTGAAGGACGCACATGTCGGGCAGGATGGGCAGAAGTGATGGATTGCGTTACGTAATTTAGGCCACCAGAAGCGCGCGCGGATCGCCAATTCAGTCTTGTGCTGGCCACAGTAACCTAACTCGGAATGGAGGGCGCCTAGCGCGGCTTCAATGAGACACCCTGGCACAACAGGGCGTAGATGTTGGTGATGGGGGTCACGCCAGAATAAGACATCATTTCGATGATAAGATTAGGCCACTGGTTTAGTAGGAGGCGGGCATTCTCACTACATCCTCTCATGTCACGCTCGGCCGGTTTTTGTAGCCCTTGCGATGTATGACGGTACACAACTGCGATATCTGGGTCGCTACCTTGAGATGTCGACCACGTATGACGAGTAGGTTCGGACATATAAATAGCGTTTACACTCGGTTCGGGGGTTGACTTATCGGTCGGTGGGCTAGTTAGCATGCGAGAGAAGGCATCGGCATTACCATGGTTACGTTCTGGGCGGAATTGGCATTTGAAGTCGAAATCCTGCAGGAATTCCTGCCATCGTGTGACTTGATTCTCGGGGTCTTTGATGGACGCAAGCCATTCTAGGGGACGGTGGTCTGTACGAAGGACAAAGTGTTGCTCTATCAGAAAGTGCCTAAATTGTCTTATGAATGTGACAATCACCAGCATCTCCCGACGGAACACGGTATAATTGCGCTGGGTTTGCGAGAGAGTTTTGCTTGCGAAACAGACCGGGTGTTCGACTTTGTCACTACCTTCTTGAGAGAGAACGGCGCCCATCCCGAAACCGTTAACGTCGGTGTCTAGCATAAAAAGAGGTGCCCCTGGCTCGAGGTTGGGGAGTGCGAGGAGAAGTGCAGAATACAGGGTGTTTCTGAGATTGGTAAAAGCCTCTTGGCACTCAGTGGACCACGTAAATTTCCGGTCTTTTTCGGTCATCCTATGGAGAGGCTTAGCCATGTGTGCGAAACCCTTAATAAAACGCCTGTAGTAGGACGCCAGCCCCAAGAAACTGCGTAACTCTGATGCATTAGTCGGTGTAGGCCAGGTACGAATCTGTTGCAGTTTTTCGGGGAGTGCGGCTAACCGTCCAGGGGAAATCTTGTGCCCTAAGAACTGCACTTCCGATCGGAGGAAAATGCACTTGGCGGGCTTAAGGGTCAGCCTGGCGTTTCGGAGGGCTGTGAAGACTTCCTTTAGGTTTTCGTTATGTCGCGGAATGGTTTTCCCGAAAACGATGATGTCATCGAGATACACGAGGCACTTACCGGGTATAAGGTGTCGTAACACTTGGTACATGAGACGTTAAAATGTTGCTGCGGCATTACAAAGCCCAAAAGGAGTCGTTTGGAACTCGTATAGGTCTTGAAGAACCGTGAACGTCATCTTATGCCGATGTTCTGGGTGGACTTGGACTTGCCAGTACCCCGACTTGAGGTCGAGAGTAGAGAACCATGCTGCCCCGCCTAACGTGTCCAGCGTGTCGTCGAGATGGGAAAGGGGGAACGGATCGCGGACAGTGACTGCGTTCACGCAACGGTAGTCGATGCAGAGTCGAAGGGATCCATCTTTCTTAGGGACCAGTGTGATCGGTGACGCCCATGGTATAGAAGACGGTTGGATAGCGTGTGCTTTGAGGAGTTCATTCAAGATTTTATCCACTTCGGCCCGGTGCTTGTGCGGGATACGTCTAGGTGGTTGCCAAACTGGTTTGGCATCTCCGGTATCGATAGTGTGTTGCACCAGTCCGGTCCAACCAAACGTCGTGGGAGATAAGGTAAAGAGCCCGGGAACTGAGCCAAGTATGCCCTTTAATTGTGCATGAGCCACAGAACCTACTGCTGCTAACGGAGGGAAGACGTCATCTAGGTTAGTGGGTTCGAAGGCGACGACCGCCATGATCGAATTATACATCAGGTTGAGATCGAAGATTGGAACCGGCCGTGGGCTCTTAATAACCTTGGGGCCAAGGGTCCCATGTCTTTCACGAACGTGGATGACGCACTCATGGTCAGAAAGGAAATCAAATCCAAGGACGAGAGACCAAGGACTATCCGAAGCAATCAAGAACGTGTGCGTCACGGGGGCATTCTCCAAAGCAAAGTTTAGGGTAATCGTGCCGGAAATAGGGATGGCGGTACCGTTAGCGGCTCGTAGGCTTCGTGACTCGGATAATGGGTTAACTAACCGAAGCATGTGTTGAGGTAAACATTTCATCGTGATGAGAGAGACGTAAGCTCCGGTATCCACTAGGGCTTGGGTGGTTATGCCTGCTAACGTAACGGGTACGAGAAACGCGGGAAAGTGGGCTACGTTATGCGCAAAAAAAAGAATCAGACGGAGGCGACTTACGGGGCGGGTTGTGTCCACATTGCTGTGCCCGGCGACCGAAGGCCGAACAGTACTGACACTGTGGGTTGTGATTTGGGAACCGGACGGGTAGGGATCTCTTGACAGTCGTTTGACCTGGGTTTGAAAATGATACCCAGGGAGACGACCAGACTGGACCGGGACGGGGCTAGAAAGGGGCTGCAACGGTCACCTTGCGTTTGTCTTCTTGGCGGCGGAACTCTGTGAACCGGTTGCAGATCTGGAGTGCTGCGGTCAGGTTGGGTGGTGACTGATAACCAAATGTTCAATGACCACCCGGTCCCGCAGACCATCGATAAACCGATCCAACACAATTTTATTCCGTGATATAGGGGGTGCTATCGGGTAAGCGAGGCGGCCCAGTCGTTGAAGTTCTTTCGCGAACTCCATAGCTGACTGTTGGGGGGTCTGCTCGAGTTGGTAGAATTGGGCACCGGCAGCGGATTCAGAAATAGGTTTGCCAAATAAGCCTAATAATTGGTCATGGGCAATGGGAAATGGAGTATCAATAGTGATACCCGCTTCTAGGGCGGAGTCTAATGTCTCGGGGGAAAGAAAGTTAAGCAGATAGCAGGTATGTTCCGATGGAGAGAGGTCTGCTAAAAAAATGAGAGTTTGACCAGCCACTTACGAATGTCCTGGCCAGACTGACATAGGGTGGGGGCTAGAAGGGGGTCGGGATGACGATAAAAGAGTAAGAACTCATGGTTGTGCGGGGGGTAACCAGGCGGATTTGGGAGGGATCCGGCACCGTCTGCCACTATTGTAACGGCCGAGTCAAATGCGTCCAATCGGTGGGGACCAGAGGTTATCGGTACTCTCAGCCTTAGTTCAAAGAATAGCGTCTCGTCGAATACACTACCGAGAGGTCTATCGATCTCATCCAACGCTGATGCGAGCGAGTTAGAGGTAGAACTCATAACGTAATTAAAGGGGAAGACGAGGATATAAAAATGTATATGGTACTGGTACAAGGAAGGGTATCGGTAATGGGAACGGTAACGGAAACGGGAACGGTAAAGGAGATACGGTAAAAGGTAAGCGAGAGGGTCGGAAGGGATCTAGGGTCGGACTTATCGGAATTTCAGGTCGTCACGTGTGTTCTCCTGGTCCAATCAGATCACTGTTCTAGGGAAAAAGGACTGGTCACAGTAAAACGATGATTAAAACAAGGAAACAGGGTTCGGTTCAGGTTTGGTCCGTTAAAATCCTCAGCTGATTTTTTCGCTTTCAAACTGACCGCGGCTAAGTATACCTCAGTTAAAGGACAAGACAGTTTTTCCAGACCCCAAGTATTCTTACTGTATAACCGTAACACGTACAATGTATAGTTATTTTATTTCATGTTTTTCTAGTATCGTACCTTAGAAGTCAGGTTTTTTTTTCACTTGAAACAAACTCCTGATTTCGCACACTATTGACCTAGCAAAAGACCAAAACAAATACAATAGTCACTGCGAAAGAAGGGTTTGGGTTAGTTTTTTCCTGCCTTCCGGGGTTTTTGACGGCGCCAAAGATGTGCTTCACAAATAAATCTTATTATTAGTATTCTTAATTTGGTTTCACAAAGGCGCCAAGTATTCTTCCAAAGAGTTAAGGTAGAAAGATTTTGAACGCTCGTCTGATCCAGTGCAGGGTACTAGTTGCCTTCTGGATGGCCTTTTTAGAGAGTTCTGTTGACATCAAGTTCGCGGTTGTCCATATACCCAGGTCTTTGTGCGTATCAACCTCTTTTAATGCGGTGCCATTGATAAACTAACTGTGTTTCGGCAACACTTTTCACCCCGGGCTCATGTGTAGAACCAGAAACTTGGATACATTGAAGTCAAGAAGCCACGTGGACGACCAGGTAACCAGTTTATCGATGTTTGACTGTTACCTCTTTGCGTCGTCGGCGCAGCTAACTTCAATCCATATTTTTATGTCATCCGCAAACATAACAGCTGCGTAATCAAGCTCATTGAGGCAGCCGTTTACGTAAATCAGGAATAACAGCGGACCCAAAACGGAGCCTCTCGACCGTTGTCCATTCTGAGGTTGAATTTTCGCCAACGACCCTTTGTTCTCTGTGGGACAAGAAGCTGCTGATCCATTTATACATTTTTCCTTGAATCCTTACGTCCCAAATTTTCTGCAGAAGAAGCCTGTGTGGTACATTATCGAAGGCCTTCTTGAAGTCGAAAAATATGCATCAATTGGATAGCATTTATTTGCGGCCTTTGTCCACTTCTCCTGTGAGGCAAGAGCGTCCTGGGCGTAAGCCGTGCTGTCCATCACATAGTATTTTGTTGCTTTCCGGGAATTCCATTAAATGATTATTGATGATGTGCTCCGTTATTTTGCACGCGATTCAAGTAAGACTGACAGGACGGTTATTTGCGCAATCAAGTCGTGAACCTCCTTTATAGATCGGGGTGACGTTCGCCCACTTCCATCCTTCTGGGACTTCGCCTTTTTTAATAGATCTCTGGTAGATGGCAGCCAGATTTTTGCACTGTTCGTTAGCTAATTCTCTTAGTGCTAGTGCACGAATTTTGTCCGGCCCAGGTGATTTGGCAGGTTTAAGTTTGAGTTATTCGGCCCTGACAGTGTTGTGTGAAAACCATATGTCCTATATTTTGAGCAGTGAGGAGGAGGGTAAGGGTGCAGTTATCTTTCGATTAGTGGACGTACCGTCAGCAAGTGTTGTAGGTTCTCAGCTGTAGATGGGTTCAAAGAAATCGGAGAGGAGAGAGGCTTTCATCTGGTCTTCGGTCGCTAGTTGTCCATCTGCTGATCTTGGGGCAAAGATCAGTTCCTGAGGTCTCTTTGTGCTTCGTATATAGCCATACAGTATCTTGGGGTGTTCCAATGACTTGTGTAGTATGTTCAACTCTTATAACTTGCGCAGTTAAGTAGATTCGCTTTGACAAAAATAACGTTGTTGCTAATGCTCCCATAAGTGTTTATCGGAGCCGGTTTGTCTGTAACGCCTCCAGAAGCGGCTTCTTTTTTTGAAAGCGGCCTGCAAGTTTGAGTTTAGCCATTTCGGGTGATTTGTACTTGTCTTTCTTCTGAAGGGACATTTAAAACAAACAGTTCTTTTCAGTGTCGAGCTAAAGGTCATCCACTGTTCATTTACTCCACCTTGGATGTCTGTTTCCCATGATACCTCTGAAATTTCTCTTCTCATAAGTTGGTATTCGCACTTCTAAATGTTACTTTCCCATGTATCGGAGAAATAGGGTTTTAAGGAAAAGCGAGTACTCGAAATACAGATTAATGTGGTAGCTTGACCCTAATGGGGTCGATCCTGTAGGTCGATCCTGCAGGTCAATCACAGTTTCCTCCTCTTGGGTAAAGATAAGGCCAAGACAGTTCGACTGTTGTCCTTCCCTAGCCCGCGTTCCAAACGTGACGATCTGGCAGAACAGTTTGTCTGTGGCCCATTTATGTAGTTTGTGATTGAAGTTGTCTGGAAGACCCTGTGCCGTCCATGTCTGTCAATCAACACCAAGAGCGTTAAATTCCCCAACGATGAGATGTATTTTTTTTTCACTGACCTTATACAATTCTGCTATGCGGATAGTATCTTGGTCAGGAGTCCGATTTGGCGGGCGGTGTGTCATCGAAAGCGTCAGTGGCATAGCATACTTAGCAAATATGGTTATGTTAAGCATTTACAAAGCTCTTTGCTGGGACCGGTACTTCAGCCGTGGCTGTCAGCTTGCAAGTCACGTAGACTATAAGCCCTCCTCCCTTAGTTGTTCTGTCCTTCCTGAAAAGCTGATATCCTCTAAGCGATAATTCAAAATAAGCGATATCTTTCGAAAACCAGGTTTCAGTCAAAGCCATAATAATAATAATAATAAGGTTTATTTGTAAAGCACATCTTTGGCGCCGTCTGGTTTCACCTCATCAACACCTTCTATAGTTCGTCCAGCTTGTTAAACAAGCTGTGTTCATTTACGGTTAAGATCTTTAGTGATAGTTTACTCCGTGAGGCCCAACCCTCATCATGAAAGGTTTTGGCCAGAGGAAGGGCTCCTTGAGTTGTATTATTTGACCGTCTTTTATTTTCAGGCGCTTTGCCCCGCTTTCGGTCCTCTCTCTCTCAATTCTGTCCATAGTTCTCTCATTTTCATCCACTCCCTCGGCCATCATGGTCCAGCTCGATCCTTCCCGATAGTCTGACGATTCATCTCTAGTGATGTTGTCCATCCATTCTTCTCTCAATGCGGACATCAGTTACATCGCAGCGAATCTTACAGGGGTATCCATTTATATAGACTCCTGTATGCATTTATATAGGCCCCTGTATTCATTTATATATACCCCTGTATGCATTTATATAGACCCCTGTATGCATTCATATAGACCCCTGTATTTATTTATATATACCTTCGTATGCATTTACATAGGCCCCTGTATTCATTTACATAGACCCCTCTATTCATTTATATAGACCCCTGTATGCATTTATATCGGCCCCTGTATTAATTCATATAGACCCCTCTATTCATTTATAAATACCCCTGTATGCACTTGTATAGACACCTGTATGCATTTATATACACCCATGTATGCATTGTAATATTTTCGTCGGGCACCAAGGCAACTGCATTCGCATAAATTCTCCGGATGTTTATGAGTGTGGGTGTATTTCTTTCTACAGGCACCAATAACAACCGTTTTCTCGAGAAATTGATTTTTTTCATGACTCTTGAAACGGTGGACTGTGACGTCGGCACCTGCAGGATCCCCAATTCCTGAACGATTTCTCGCTCGGTCATCTCGTTTTGAGCATTGACCATCTCAGCAACAAGCTGCTTAGTTGTGTTTCATGTTTGTTTCGGCCTTCTCTTCTCATAAGCGGTTTAGAAATCTTGCTCGTAAATATCATTCTTGCTCAGGTTTTTTGCAATTCTTTTGACTGTCGAATAAGACTTATTGATTGTCTCTCCTATCCTCTTCAGAGGGATGCCCTGTTCAATATTGAGCAGGAGTATACATGAATACAGGGGTCTATATTAATGCACACAGGGGTCTATATAAATACATACAGGTGTATCTTCAGAACCTTGCTATGCCTATCGGGTGAGTTAGTCTGTCCTTCCAACTGGCTAACGCCTTTCACTATATGTTGTTATGTTGACCAACTACACAGTGCCATGCGCAATCTACATGGAACTCCCCCACGAGCGTCAGCAACCATATCCTTCAACCCTCCCAACCTCGACAGGTTTAAGTTCGTCCTAGTCCGACTTGACACTGTTCAATGACCACTCCAACCTCCTTATGACGGGCCTTGCAAAATTTTTCGGTGACCTGACAAGGATATTGTCATAGACAGCAGCGGCCATTCGGACTTTACCAGTATTGACCCTGTCAAACCGGTCTATTTTAAAGACCTGACAATGATCGCAACTCCACATAGCACCCAACCGCAGACGGTGACGCCACAGCCATCACCAAATGGTGACATCCAACGTATCCACGTCAGGCAGACAACAAAAGCGCTGGCTTCGCTAGTAGCAGCTGCAACCTGTGACATCAACTTCGAGTTCTGTATACAAGTAATCCCTCCCACAGGTGCCTTTTGCCTTCCACCTGAGATTCGGCCTGACTGCTATAAATGGTAATCCCGACTCTCAAATAGTAATTCGACAGTGGAACTCTTTGCCAGGGTCTGTCGAGCATTCGCCCACGGGAACGTATTCAAGAAACGACTGAATAATCACCTGCTTAAGGCGAAATCAAACTGTAAAACATTCAATTAAAAGAAATTACTATCAATATACTACTCACGTGATTTAAATAGAGATTATATGTACATTAAAGGTGGTCCATACGAATATTTAATTGTGGATACACAGGGAGCGTTTTGTACGTTGCTATTCCGCAAACGTCTTACTGGACTGCTTCGAAGGATATGTTGTTGCAGTAGCCTTTCAGACCCAAAACACATGTAGCAACACTCACAAGGTGTTGATTTAATTTATCACGTTGATCATCATGCAGGAGGGGACCAGAGACGCCGGAAGTACAATAATGCACTCAGCAACTAATTGCTCTACCTAAATCGCGGAGGGCTTCCATTTCTAAGTAGACAACATGACATGGTGCTTCTGTGTTTCGGCGTACAAAGTTGTCCTCGAGAGATGACTCTCCTCGATAAATACTCACCTTGGCGCAGGAAATCCAACTTTGAACTCAGCGACTGGATATGCTTCCGCAAACGCACGGATGTCTACATACACCAGGCAGGAATAATGAAACATAACATGCCACTCTCTACTTGCAATGAACAAGTGAATGGTCATCTTAAGGGTAGCCGCATCTGTTGTGGAGATACGGGTGTTATTCTAGTCCACATTGTCCTGAATTAGTAGCAGCTCTACATGCTTCATGCATATCCATACACAAAAATTGTTCGATCAATTTCGCACCTGTTCATATGTCGGTTTTTGCAGTGGTCGTAAAATCGTCAATGTGAATTTTGTCTGGCTGAAGAGGAACACAGACATTACACTTTGGATAAGAAAGCGCTGGCCATGCCAAAGGAAGCTGATGCTCAATAAAATGTTTCCAATCCCTTAATATGGAAGCCAACGCTGCAGGAAAAAATAGAATTAACTGAACCTTTTGGATTCACTTATGAATCCATAATTGATAACAAACCGAGACTGCCACAAAGAAAAAGCCACCTTATAGATTAATTATATAAATTGTAGCATACGAGTATCCAAGTGTCCCACGTGCTGGCAGGAGTAAGGCCATGCTCTGCGCTTTATGTAACAGATGGGTGCACATAAAATGCGCAAAAATAGCCCCTGAAGTCTACGAAGTCTTGAAAAACTACGACTCAAAATGGCTCGTGCCCTTTTGTAATGCGTGCAAAAGTAGTATCATTGGCGAGGACGCCGCGGCCACCCCCACCGATACAATAGAAAAAAAACAAAACCCTCGAAGAAGATGCGATAACTTCAGATGCGGCGATGCCAGATGCAATAGCGGTACCAGAAAAGACGCCAATAGAAAATATGGAAAACGGAGACCCATCTCTCGTGCTTTCTACTACAGAAATCGATGAAAATGTGGAGTGGACCACGCCGAAACCCGCAAAAAAGAAGACCGAGCTACACGAAGTGCCAAAGGCTTCTACGTCAAAGGTTTCTGCATCGGCATCTAAGGCGTCGAAAGAAACAAACGACCCAACTGATAGAAAGAAATCGCTTCTCTTCTTCAATGTGCCCGAATCCGACGGAGTAGATGCAGAAACACGTGTGCAACACGACTCTAAAGAAATAACAAAAATCACCCTTAAAATGCTGGACCCAGTGATGGACAGGTACCAATTTTAAGCCTTTATAGACTAGGTGCAAAATCGGCAGATGGCGGACGACCTAGACCACTGAAGGCGGTTTTTAAGTCCAACTACAGCCCTAAAACACTGCTGACCCGTGGTTGGAGACTTGAAGGCTTAAATATCTCGATGCAGGCAGATCTTTTCCCTAAGGACAGGAAAAAACAACGTAGAGCTGTCGATGAACTCAAAGAACGTCGTGTCGCTGGGGAAAAAGACCTACGCATAATAAATGTTCGGGTTGTCCAGAAGAGGAGACCCCTCTTCAAACCATTGCTAATAATGACCCAGGAAGCTTTGATAGAGTTATAGGCATTCCATTGAAAAATGCGCAAAGCCTGCTCAACAAACTGGCTGAATTACATGTAACTATCGCACAAAAGCGCCGTGCGATTCTGGCAGTGACAGAGACCTGGTTATTTGAATCCGTAACGGATAGTGCGATCAATATGCCCGGTTACCGAGTGTTCTGTTGTGACCGTAACGATAGGATAAAAAAGTTGTCTTGTTATATGAGACCGATGGACTCATTGTAACACTGTTAGAACGCACACGCATGGAAGACAACCGGGTTTAACAACTCTGGGTGTCGGTCAAGGCTGCTACTGGTGCAACCACAACCATAGGTGTTAAATACCAAAGTCCTCAAGCCGACGATTTAAACTGGTTGACTACAGTCAAAAAGTATGCCAGTAGGTCGCGGGTCTGTATTGTCGGTGATTTTAATTGCCCACATATCAACTGGGCTCATCTGAACATTGAAGGTCCTGCCTCTGAAACGGAGAACGCGTTGTTGGAAGTGATAAACGAAACCTATCTTCTACAACATGTTTCCCAGCCTACGCGGATAGCCAACTCGGGTATGGCTTCCTGTCTGGACTTAATATTCACAAATGGGCACATAAAAGTATCTGATGCTCGGTTCTCCGCACCCCTAGGCACCATTCATCATGCTACTGTCTTAGCAGCACTCCACATAACAGGATCGCCGTCCACGCGTAGATGCTACAAACCGGCATACTGGAAGACTGACTAGGATGAAATGAGACAGAGCGCTAGGAACCTATCCTGGAAACCGAGTAGCTCGGCCGATGTAGAAGAACGCTGGAGAGTGATTCGTGGGAATATTGAGCTACTCTGTACTGATTTTGTCCCCCTTATGCTCTGTGGATGGGCAGCATGTCGTCCCCCATGGATTGATGGTGAGACAAAACGCATGTTCACTGTTGCCTTCCGCTTCCTTTTACGGAAGAGGCTAGTGCTAGTCGTACCTATCATGCGTATGACCTCGCAGATATTAGCTCAATCAACAATTTTCTTGACTCATTAGATTGGCAGAGCCTCTTCTCCATTACCGACGCTGCATATCTTTCTGAACTAATGTCGGTCGTTTATAATAAAATGCTGGAATTTGTACCCACTAAAATTGCGAAACCTTACACACCAGAATCGACCATCACTCATTTTCTTTTGCGCAAACTTAAGAAATTGAGGAGGCAGCTGAAAGAAAGATCTACTAGTTCGCTGTCTGTGCATCTAAGGATCGCAGAGATCTTCAAATTACCGTCAACGATTCGTCTTGCACGTGACCAGCACAGGGAATCTTGCGCCCTGAGCGAGTCAAACTCTGCAAAATCGGTTGCACAACTGTTTCGTCGTAGGTCCTCCGCAAAACGAGGAACTGAAATGCCCCCATTGCTTGATGAAAATAAAACATTTGTAATAGATGAGATTGATAAGGCTGAATTATTCAATGCTTTCCTTGCGAAGCATTTTACCACAGAATCCGAACCGGCCCCGTTGTTTCAACCATACTCTGACAATACTCTGGGGAACATTGATTTCGCCATAGAATTAATTCGAAAGCATATAATTTGTCTAAAAAACTCGCACTCTTCGTGAACTGATGGTATCCCCAATTCAGTTATCAAAAGAGTGTCGACCTTTCCCTAATTACTAAGCCATATATTTTCAGTCTATCTCTTAAATGGTTTCTTTCCTGACACCTGTAAGACATCAATTATTCTTCCAGTCTTTAAATCAGGATCTCTTTCGGACATAAATAACTACCGCGGTGTTCATAAAACCCCGGCCCTAGGCAAACTTCTGGAGAAGATAAATTATAATCAAATTCTCGATTTTTGCCTCAAAATAAGCTTTTAAGTGACTCACAGCATGGTTTTCTACCCGGAAGATCATGCGAGACGTGTCACTTAGCTTTTCTTAACCACGTCACTTCCCTCCGTAACGAGCGGCAATCTGTGGTTGTTATCTTCTTTGACGTGAGCAAAGCCTTCGACAAGGTACCGCATAGACGGCTTCTGGTAAAATTGGAAGCCATTGGCATCCGTCCCCCTCTCCTCGACTTCATCGGTTCCTACTTGTCTAACCGCAGCCAGAAGGTCCTAGTAGGTAATAGTTACTCCAAATCTCAGCTGATCACCAATGGCATTTTTCAAGGCACTGTCTTGGGTCCTTTACTCTTCATTCTATACATAAACGAAATTTCGATTGTTCTAAAATATTCACACAATCTCATTTATGCAGATGACCTCAAATGCACCCACTCATTTTCTAAGGACAAAGCCAATATATGCGTTAATAAAATAAAAGAGGACCTGCTTACACTCTGACGTTGGAATGCTACCTGGCAGATGGAGTTCTCTCCATCTGAGTGTACTTCCATGTGTTACGGTTCCGCCAAGCTTCTTCGTCCACTAGTCTTTCAAAATACTCCACTTTTAGAACGATCCACCAAAAAAGACTTGGTCTAAGCTACACAAATAAACTAGCTTTGTCGCCTCATGCGTATTGAATGTCAGCGACCTCAAATGCATTTACTCATTTTCTAAGGACACGGCAAGTATATGCGTTGATAAAATAAATGCGGACCTACTTACACTCTCACGTTGGAGTGCTACCTGGCAGATGGAATTCTCTCCATCAAAGTGTAGTTTCATGTGTTTCCGTCACGCCAAGCTTCCCCGTCCCCTATTCTTTCAAAATACTCCACTTTTAGAACGATTCACTATAAAAGACTTATGTCTAAGCTACAAAAATAAACTAGCATTGTCGTCTCATGTGGCTTGAATATCTGCGAAGGCTGCACAAATATGTGGTTTTATATCACACAATTTCTTCCTGCTGGAAATAAATTTAAAACTATATCGCATGTATGTTCTACCCAGCCTAGAATACTGCTGTCCCCTCTTTGGTCTAATGAATGCTTCTGACCGCGGTAAGATTGAAAATGTACAGAGAGTATTTACTCGCAAAATATTCGCTCTTCCTGGATCCACTTTTTCTTATACGGAGAGATGTCAGTTAGCGAACTTGACATTTATTTGGGTTAGAAGACTCGAAGCGGGCCTCTGCTTCCTCTTTCGCGTTAACTCTACCTCTATCCTTCCACGAATCAACGCTCTAATTCCCGCAGATAGACCTTATGCCACTCGTACTTCCTCCAGGATTATTGCACCCCCTTTTAGCTCTTCTTCGAACCATTCTCACTTCTTTGCCTCCAAAAATGCCTTCCTCTGGAATAATATTCCCCTCGAAATTAGGCTGTCGTCTAACTTAGCAGGTTTTTATAGTCAAATTACGTAAAAACTTAACGTCGGAAGATAAAAAGTCCTTTTTATCCGCCTCCTTCCCAAACACACAACATTTGGACTTTGAAGAGGGTCCCTCTGGTATCTGAGGCGGATATGTTTAGATATTTTTTTTCCATACATGTCTATTTCTTCCTCCTTTGAGTAATATTTGCAACGATGTTTCGCCCACTTCTCTGTCCAGTCATCATTGCCGTTTCTCCATTCTCATTTTTACAACCCTGACGATAGGCTTCATGGTCTTTAGTAATGCTCGTGGCGGTTCTGCTATTTTCGCCAGCTCGTCGCTGGACTTCGCAGTTTACAAGACCACATCTCCGGCGTTTCGTTGATGATCAGGTGACCTCTGCCGTTCACTCTCTTGTCGATCCTGTTGTCCGCGATGGCCTCCTCCGGTCTCACCTCCCTGATTTTTGATCATGAAGCCAGTCGGGCGGTGTAACAATGGTGAACGACAGCCTCTGCTGTTATATGATTTCTCCAATTACAAGAAGCGCTTCCAACCCTCATACGTCCTCATCAACAGTCTTGTCTCATTTGCCATACAATCAATCAGCTCAACCAGCCCCCTTAATTTTGTTGAAGCAGTTTTTTCGCCTACGTTTTGTTTTTTCAAGCGGAGGGTTCACTGAACTCCGCCCCAGTTTCAATGGTAGGAGTTTTTTTCACTGCTTCCTCCTTACTTCACCATGCATTGACTACTATTTTAAAACGACGATATGTTTGTGAATATGGATTAGTCTACCAACACTACTAAACGCTCCTGCTGTCTGTGTGGTTGTTACATGGAGAGCAGCATTTATCAACTTTGTATTGATTTTTCCACAGCACTAAGTATGCAATGACGAGGCCCTCGGGGCCTTAAATATATTATTTATTTATTTAAAACGTGCCTACAAAGCCTTCATGATCCTAAAAACAACCGAAGCAAAAGCAAAATACAAAGCACTCAGAGATGAATGCAAACGTATGATGAGGGCAAGAAAATAAGCATATGAAGAGGGTTTGCATTCAGCTTACCCAATAGCCAGTACATCAGAACCGCGTGTACCGGCTACAATTGCTCCCTCGGCTGAAGCACGTGAGCTTGCAACATATGCCCCATTGAGTCGCAAGCAGAAAATAGTTGTAAAGGGGGCCCCAGAGTCAGAGTCATCAATTGCACAAGAACGAATTGACCATGACGTGGGTCTTATGCGTGTGTACGCCAAACCGTTGCTAAAACCAGGCGAGTCTTTCCGCATTCTTAAGGCATTTCGAATAGGGAAGGCTCCAACAGCTCTAGAATCAATCTCTCGGCCACGACCTCTAAAAGTTATTTTAGAAACTGAAGCACAGGCGAAACTCTTGCTAGAGCGCAAACCAATGTTACGGAGTCTGCATTCGCAAGTTTTTTTTCAGCCGGATTACGAGTTGAAAGAGCGGAGAAAGATGAGACAGCTAATAATAGAGCTAGAAAAACGGAGATCCAATGGCGAGACAAATCTCAAAATAAGAGAGGGAAAAATAGTGCAGGTCAAAAGGACATCGCTCTGGTCGAAGCCGGTAACAGTGACGGCCTAGCTGTCCCGCCACCGAAACCTCAGACATGCCCTCTTAAATTGGTCGTTTTAAATGCCAGATCACTGACTAATAAAATGCCTCTGCTCCAGACTCTGGTTTTCGTCAACCGCCCAGACATTGTTATGGTAACTGAGACATGGGCATCGGCCTCTGTAGCTGACTCAGAACTCTCCGTTCTAGGTTACTCGTGCGTTCGGAACGATCGAAACAATGGCCGTGGCGGAGGAAGCTGCATCTATATTAAGCAGCCACTTGCATTTCTCCCGTTGGACTATCCACAATTCACAGCGGTGGAGGAGAGCTGCTGGCTACAAGTTGTTCTAAAAAACAAATGCTCCTTACTTGTTGGCTGTGTTTATCGCCCACCTAATGCCGATGCAGACTACGATCTTTGTCTCTCGCAGGCATTTCATGCCGCAGCTGACTTGAATCTTAAGTATTGCTTGATTGCAGGCGATTTTAACCTTCCTGACGTGCAGTGGTTTCCACCATCCGGTCCTTCAAAGTACGAGAACTTACTTGAGGCAATAGATATCGGCATGTGGGATCAGGTAGTCGATTTTCCCACTCGAGGAGCAAACATACTCGACCTAATTTTTTGTAGGGGATGCGAACCACTTTCAGTGTCATCCTTAGACGCACTTGGGAGTTCAGACCATGTTACAGTTGTTAGTGAACTAGAACTGGAGGCGGATAAAACATTTTCCCAAAAGTATAGTATTTATCATGACTTCCGATCAGCAAACACGGCTGACCTACTGGCACATCTAAACGCTCTCGACTGGTCTGAATTTTTCCAATGTTTGGATGTAAATGTTTGTACCGATGCACTGTACAAAGTGTTGGATCCACTCATCCTCCACTTTGTCCCCCGTAAGAAAGTAATACATGTCAAGGATGAAGTGTACCTTCCTCTGTCTTTCCGTCGTAGGCTGCGTAAACTCTCTCGTCGTTTGCATCGGCTGAACGACACTTCCGTTCTGCCCTTGATCACACTGATCTTTGAGCAGGCTAAGAAGCTCTCCGAAGAAAAACAGATAGCCGATGAGGCTCACTTCGCTGAAAATCCTTCCCTTAATGTTGCGAAACTCTTTTCGCGTACAGTAAAAGCGCAGATGAAAACGCAGCACCCCATACTTAGAGATGCTTTAGGAAACCCCATAGCTGACGCTAAGCTGACCGCCGATAGCTTCAATGCGTTCCTATCCAAAACGTTTAGTGAAAGCTCGTTCGCTGTACCTCCGGTTATCCAGGCTTGGACGGGTGCCATACTCGAAACCATAAGTTTTACCGTCTGGGATGTGACTGTAGCCATTCGTCGTTATCGTCAATCCTATAGTCCAGGACCAGATGGCGTCCCAGTTAGCCTACTAAAAGCTGAAGCGAATGATATCTTTCCGTCTATTCTTTGTAAGGTATTTAATCTTGCTCTTGAGAGCGAAACCTTTCCTTCGTTGTGGAAGGAATCGCACATAATGCCTATTCGCAAGCATGGCCGATCGACATCATTCGACAACTTTAGGCCAATAAATACACTTCCCGCAGCATCGAAGATCTTGGAGACTTTAATCAAAGAAAAGATGATGCGTCACTTGACAGAGAACAACCTGCTCAGTACAGCTCAACATGGCTTTCTCGAGAAACGATCTTGTGACACCTGCCAGCTCTCTTTCTTTGATTATGTACTGCAATCTAGAGACAGTGGTTTTGCCACTTATAGCGTCTATTTTGATTTTACTAAGGCCTTTGATCGGGTCGATCATAACCTCCTCCTTCTGAAACTGGCCTCCTTCGGCATAGGTAGCAAGCCTCTGAACTTCATATCTTCCTATTTGGATGCTCGCACACAACGAGTAAAAATTTCCAATGTTATCTCCAACCCCACGCATGTGAGGAGTGGAGTTATACAGGGTAGTGTACTGGGTCCGCTCCTATTTTGCCTTTTTGTCAACGACGTTTCAGATTGTTTTCAGTATGGCAGACCCTTCATGTACGCTGATGATTTAAAAGTCGCTTATCGATATAAACCGGCAGATCGCAACATCGTGCTCGAGCTGATAAAAAAGGATCTTCAGGCCTTCGCCCAGTGGTGTTGCACATGGCGCCTCACCCTTTCATGGCACAAATGTTCCGTTATGGTTGTTGGCGACGATCATCAACCGGAATTAAGCATTGACGGCCACGAACTAAATGTTCCAGCAGTTATCAAGGATTTGGGCATATCCTACTCTAATAGTCTCAATTTGTCAGAGCACTGTGCCCTGATAGTCTCGAAAGCACGCCGAACAACCGGATTTATCCTTAGAAATTTTAAGACTATCAATGTTAGAACTAGCCTTTATAATATGTACGTGAGACCTAGTCTTGAATACTGCTCGCCTCTGTTCAGTCTTCTGCGCACTAGTGAACGGAAGAAAATAGAATCGGTGCAGCACTTCTTCACTAGAAGAGTTTTCACTACAGAACACCGTAACTTAACCTACCAACAAAGGTGCGAACTTATAAAGCTGGATCCCCTATGGCTTCGTCGATTGCAGAAGGGTCTATTTTTACTGTTTAAACTTTTGAATGGTCAAACCTTTAATCCTCTTAGTACAATAAGGCAGCTTGAGCACTCTCGACGCGCCAGTCATCGAGACGTATTTTTATTTCTTCCTATGGCACGCACAGTTAAGTACCGGCAATTCTTTTCAGTAAATGCCATATCAATCTGGAATAAGCTGCCCAAAAGTATTAAAACCCAGCAAAACTACCCTATGTTTAAGAGAGCTGTAACTAGTTTTCTACATTCAGGACAACTTTCACGAATTTTGGGTGCTGACTCGGTGGAATCTCTCTTTCACTCTGATGGCGTTCGTGGACTTTGAACCCCGCCAGGCTTCACTGCTGAAGATAATGCGGCTGAAGCAGCAACCCGCAGTCTGCTAACCCTTCAGCCGATAGCTCGCAACTTTTGCCGACAACCATTGATGAAAGACTGAGAACACTGTGTTCTTGTGCCAACCCTCTCCGTCTGGAACTTATGTTTTTAAACGATATGAAACAGTTCTCCTGCTGATGAGTCAACTCAGCTTACAACTGTACATTTATTCCGTTTGTATCATACCTTTGAAGGCAGGTTTTTTTCACTTGAAACAAACTCCTAATCTCGCCCAGTATTGACGAAACAAAAAACCTGAAACAAAACCAATACTGGCTGCAACATAAGGAGTTTGTTTTAGGTTTTTTCCGGTCTTCGAGGTGTTGGAAGGCGCCCAAGAGGTGCATTACCAACTCTTTACAATTGCCTGTAAACTGGCATAATAAACATATTATTATTATTATTATCTGTTGAAAAACGGTGACATTCAACCGAATCGAATCTACTCGTTTCTGAAGAGAAAGCGTCGTGAAAGCCCGGGCATCCAGGGTCTCCACAATACAGATGGTGTGCTCGAGACAGATGAGTCATGTATGGATGAACTTCTAGCTCAACAATACTCTACTGTTTGCTTGCCACCAGCGCCCAACAGGGAGGATTTTGAGATCCATGACCAAACTGAAAACGGCATGCTAACATTCATTGAAGATGTGGATAATGCACTAAGAAGGTTGATACATACTGAGGCTGCTGGACCCGACAATCTCATTCCGAGGGTAATTAGAGAGCTAGCTTCTGTAATCTCTCTGTACGCTCTCTGTACGCTTGAATCTGCAACGGTACCAGATGACTGGAAACAGAGTATAATAACTCCGAGGTTCAAGGGTGGCGACCGTTTTCTTCACCAGAATTATCGACCAGTCAGCCTGACCTCGGTGTTTGTGAAAGTACTCGAAAACTTCAGCTGTCGCGAAATTGATACTCACATTGGGCCAGCCACAATCCTACCAACAGAACGACGTGGCTTTGTTAAGTGCAAATCGTGTACCACAAAGCTCATGGTGGCACGTGAAGCCTGATGCGAAGCCAAAGAAAAACGACTGCGGGTTCATGCCGCCTTAATCGATCTTAGCAAGGCGTTTGATTAAGTCGATCACGTGCTTCTCCTAAAAAAACTCAGAAACACGCCGATAGCTAGAACTGTCATCAAATGGATCAAAGGGTATCTATTCTGTAGACAATGCCGTGTCAGATTTGGCGAAGGGTGTTCCTCGGCGGTTGAGGCTCGTAGTGGAGTACCACAAGGGTCGGTGCTGGGTCCCAGACTGTTTTCAATATACGTCGCAGATATCCCATCAAGACTAGCATCCCCATGCCTTCTGTTTGTGGATGAACTCAAGGTATGGCTTGTCATACGCAACGCCGAAGACACAATGACGTTCCAAAATGCTCTCGATGTGATACACGAATGGCCATTAGAGATCAAGATACCTGTAAACGTGACCAAATCGAACTTGTTTATAATTGGGTGGGACCGGGACCACCCGCCCTATACATTGGGAAACATGACACTGACCGCTGTTAGGAGTACTCAAGACTTGGGCGTTATCATCAAGGACGACCTCAAGACCCGAGAACAATCAACTTTGTCGAGACGCAAGGGGCTAGCACTACTTTGGATGTTCAAAAGAGCATTCAGGTCCTGGACCATGCAGATATTCCGTAAGATCATGGTCACGTATATTCAACCGATCATGGAGTATGGATCGTCCGCTTGGTTTCCGTGTACGAAGAACGAAATGATGGACATCGAATATGTTCAACGACTGGGGTCAAGAATGGTGCCCAAAGTGAGAAGGCTGACCTATCCGGAGCGCTGTAAAGCACTGGACCTGTTTATTCTCAAATTTCGACGCTCTAGAGGATACCAAATCATGATGCACAAATTGATCGTCTGCGGCGACATACCGGAGGTCGCAGAGTACTTCAAACTAACCGTTGACAGGCCCACGCGATGACACTGCTTCAAACTGGTAGTACAACGGACCGATGACCTCCCGCACTTCCACCGACTCTTAAATCGAGCTGTGAATGCATGGAAAAATCTCCCCTCCGACGTTGTTGCTGCCGACACAATTGCCGCATTCAAGAAGAAATACGATGCCCTATTTGACACATGATCTGTAGCGTTCACGGATGTGCCCTTACTTTGGCCAGTTGATTGGTCTTACCTGAAAACTCCCACATGTCCGGTGACTGTTAAGAAGGGGTGCGCACGGATCCGTTCCCTACTCTCTACTGATGAAACTTGAAACATAATTACTTGGACGTTTGGATTCGCTCATAAATACATCATTGACGATAAAACGTGACTGCCACAGAGAAAAAGTGGCTTTTTAGAATAATTATATTGATTGTTGCACTAAGTGCTCATAATATTTTTCATTTTGCGTATTTCGGCATATAGTAGATCACCAAGTATATCATAACCTTTACTCTTTCAACTCAGAATAATTGACTGACCTAGGAGGTTATAACGCCCACTTCGAAACGGTTTGGCTGTTAACGCACGTTGGCTTTTTCACGTGCGATGTTTTCTGCCGTCGACTTTTACAATTTGCAGAAATCTAAAAATTTGGTAAATACGTCTTGCCGGTTTTGGTGTGTTGAATTGCTTGACTGGTCTATGTAGATGCCTTGAACGCTGTTGGCTTCATCCACATGTTGTCACGTATACGTGTGAAATATGATTGTCAGTCAACATTTACAACTTGCGGGCTTAAATGACCGCAAATTCTGTTGCGGGCCTTCCGTGTGATTTTCGCGCAAATTTTCTAGTCGTTGTCATTCGGGATAACCAATTTTAGTGCGGCTCATCGTGGGCATAAGCCTTTGCTGAGCCTGCTGACTTAAAGCTTTGCCATCAGGGTTTCTGTGGTTACCCAACCGACTCAACGCGAAGGCTCTCTTTTTGTGTGCGCTCAGACAATTTTATCTTCGAGTTAGACGATCTGATAGTGTTGAATGTGTGCCGGCAGTTACTTATTCACTAAATCGACTAACTAAATATAGCCGTAAGTTGGTAAAAGTTGTCAACTTGTGAAACTAAGATATGCAGTGTCAAGTAAGCTAATCATTCGTAACGCCATCGAGTTGCACACTGTAAGTGTTCTTTCGGTAAAGATTATTGCCATGTGGAGGATATAAAAACAAGATGAATGATTGCGAATTAACGCAGTCAGTTGATCTATCTTACCAGGCACGAATTTTATAGATGCCACTATATATCTCATAAAATTATTCTCTCTCAATTCCACTAGTTTGCGCTCATTTAGCTCTCGTTATCAGGCCGAGAGGCCACCAGATCTGAATGAAATCCCTTACTCGATTCTATTTCTGAAGCCGCAACTTATTTTCGCTGTGTTCTCATGCAGTTGGAGTGTGTGTTACTACCCTATATTTCGCAGTTTCGCGTGTTCTGGCCATCAGCCTGTGAATTCTTTGAGTTATGTTGTGAACGTTTTGTCATATTCGCGTGCAACCGACATTACAGGCGCTTGTGTATGGCTGTGACATATTCTGCGTCCAGCCGGTGATACGAAAACAGTTGGAATCTTCAGCTGCAACTAATACCATTTCATTTCGCAAACCACAGCTCCCGGTTTAGTTTTTTCATATTTTTGAAAGTCAATTTTCATTAACGACATGCCAAAAGTTGCTGTTTTAACTGACTGCTACGTTCATAGTGTTCATTCATACTTGCTGTAGCTCCGGACGGCTAGTCAGCGCAGATATTATTTTAAACAATCATCGCCTACGTCAGACAGAGGACTTGCAATTTACTTGTATTTATTATGGCTGTGCCGGAGACCGAATATCAAAGGTCCATGAACAGCTTCCATGTTATGACAGACTGAGTCGAGCCAGCTTTTGAGTTGACCCCCTCTTTGACGTTTCCATTTAGGTAACTGTTTCATGTCGAGGGTAGTAGCACTGAGCTCTTGAGGTTGACGACGAAGAACGTGGCCAAACCACCTCAGTCCTATTTCCTGAATGACCTGGGATATCCTTGTAATTTTGTCGCAGCGAGTGCGGACTGTCTCATTTGAGGCGAAGTCGGTATAGTTCACTCGAAAAATGCTCCTTAGACCGTAGTTTGCAGACTTCCAGCTTCCATTCAATTTCATGCGCATAGCCCAGCATTCGCATGCGAAAAGGAGGACGGACCGCTGAGGTGCACGTTACACGTGGATCTTTGTAAAAATAGAGCTATAGCGTTGGGACCATAGGCACTTCCGAAGGCTGGAGAAAACTTGTGGTGCTGCGTCAATTCGGGAAGCAATGCCATCTTTACTCTGTCCATTCGGCAGCAACCTCGCTCCGACGTATTATAGACAGTCGACTTTTTCAAGGTGACAGCCACTAACCCTGAGAGAAGGCACCTCTCGAGGTTAGCGTCTGGACTGGCATGTAAAGCATTTTGCAGGCCCCAAAAAACAGCATTTTGCAGTTGGAGTCATAAATAGCACAAAAAACCTGTCTAAAAAGATATCATGAGACCCTATGCTTTGCAGTTAACCGCTTATTCAATGATTCCAATTGAGAAGAAGACGACTCGCTGTCCCAGCGATCGAGTTGTCTTATCACTTACTTCCTGGGGCTCGCACGTTCGCTTGTATTGACAAGTGATTCCAATCTATGCACGCAGGCGACAGAAATTCGAGCACACTTCTCCCGAATGCACTTTTTCTTTAAAATGTTGCATCATTCACCTTATTCAGTATATCCGTTTTTATTGTATTTCATTCAAGTGCCTCCGTGATCGGGAAGCGAACCAATCAAATTATTAGTTAATAATATATCATCGTGCGTCTGTTTACATAAAGTAAGACCAAACCGCGAGCTTAAATATGACGCAATGCCGAGGGTGTTATCTGTTTTCATTTTAGACCAAGGAAAAGGCCAAAGCGGTCCACAAGACAGCTACATTGGTAAAGTCTCTAACTGAAGACGCGAAGAAAATGCAAGATCCCCAGTACTTTTTAACTCAGCAGATGAATCAGAACAACATTTCAGCAGGCGCGAAGAAGTCGAAAAATAAGAACAAACGGAAGAAAAATCGGAACCAAAACCAGAATGCCGCGGAGTCCCAGGCAATCCAGGGTATCGATGATAAATCACCCATCCCCGCAAAGACTGAAAAGTCTGCCGTTAATAAGCCGGCAGCTTTATCCAGCAAACCTGAACAGCAACCGGTTACCTCTGCGCCGAACCAGACAAAGTCCTCGAAAAAACAAAGGAAACGCCGACGAAAGAGCGCTTCGCAGCCTCATGAGATTGCTTCCTCTGCTGGTCCTCTTGCAAAGAGAGTCAAGACTGCCGAAGATTCTGAGATTATTCCATACGTGAAGGAGGAGCAGCAGGACTCTGATGACTCGGAGGAGATCGAGGTCGAGAGCCTTGGTGACCCAACTGATGAGTCCTCAAGTGACTTCGCCTTCAGCGATTCTGACGATGACGAAGATGAAGATGTCGACGACGAAGAGGGAGATGAACAGGAACCACCCATCGAACCAATATCAGAGGCGAATGCCCTACTTCGTGCCCTTATCGAGCCCGTCAGCACTGATGTCTTCACAAAGTAAGATGTTGCTACTACTACTACT
>JAYGXS010000008.1:591584-603413 GCA_036362985.1 Ligula intestinalis | reverse complement strand
CTACTACTACTACTACTACTACTACTACTACTACTACTACTACTACTTCATCTGTACGCCACCACGAGGTCCTTTATGCGACTTCCACCACTATCCAACGTTTTCTCTTTTATTCCCAGGGACTACTATGGCAACAAACCACTTCATCTGAAGGGTGGCGGGGTTCGTGCCCATTTTCGGTCGATTTTCAGTCTCTCAGAGGTCGCAACCTGGCTCTACAAGGTGGGCATTTTTTTTCCCTGTTAACATTGTTGTGCTGGTTTTTAAGTTGAAGAGCTTCCCGTCTCCACCAACACTCTACTGAGCTACTAGCTCGCCCTATCTTATTTCTCGTTACCCCTTTCAAAAAAAAACAATTGCGTGTAAAAAATATTTCCGGCCAGCCCTAGCCCCCTCGGCTGCAGACTTTTGAATTAAGACACTTCAAACGTTGAGTCTTAGAACCGTCGAGGTAGTAACTTACAGACAAACTTACGGGCCTTCTACGAGCAATTTTTTCGGCTGATTTGAATGCCAATTCTATTACGAAGGATCGTAAACAAAGAAGAGCTTATTAATTGATATTGCCTGTGTGTATTAAATGGCGAAGAGGCCAAACACAGAATTTAATGACCGTTGTGTGTCCTCTTACTCAACTGCTTACGGTCATTGTCTCGAAACTGTTCGATAAGAGGCAAATTAGACCAGAAAATTTTAATTTAGCAGAGAAAGGAATTTGTATCAGTGGGTGAATTTGGGTTGCAGTGAAGCATCGTCAAGTGTGATAACGACTGAATGGCCATAAAATCTTTCAATGGCAACGCAAGGTGTACTGCTTAATCCAACAGTCTGCGCAGTTCTACCTTTCTAAGATGACCGAGGTTTCTGGAAGGTCCAGTTGTCGCCCGTACGAAGATTTGCAATGCAGTCTTCTGCCTATTGGCGCGTGCTTCAGCAAACTGAAGGCAGACTCGGTGCGAGCTATAGGTAAGGCTTGTTTAGTAGGTATGGGGCTTTAAAGACGGAATAAAAGTTGCTCTAGGCGACCAACTGGCAACCAGTTCCGTCCAGTCTGCTACTCAGTCTGCTTGATTATTATGCACCGCACTCGCTGAGTCATTGCTTCTCGTTTGTGCTTATGTACGTCACGCAACATAACTGAGTGCTAGGCTTTAATGACTTCTCGTGTGGCAGACCGAAGACTAATTCATTTCCAGTCCACTAAAGTGCTGGTATAGCATCTACCGGTATGTGACCTCGCTTAATTTGATGATCGATTCGTTTCGCCCCTCCTCCAATTGCACCATTTTTGCCCCCTCTCCCCGTCACATTGGTCCTTTCCCAATTATCTACGTGTTTATTAGGACAATCTAGTAATTATTCCGTAGCCTTAGCAATAATACTCATGCAAGTCGATGGCTTTTTGGCGTCCAGGTTGCCCTCAGGCCAGCCAAAAGCCTCACGGGCATCCTACTTCCTCTTGAATGGAGGTAGCTGCTGTTTAGGATGCTGTGGAAGCGATGCAAATTTTTAGGCGTCTAAAGCAAGAACTTTGAAGGGGGGGGGGGCTTGCTAGTCGTATTGTGGAATAATCTCTCTTTGCCCATTCGCTTTTCGGGGCCCAAATAACAAGCAGGCCATTTAGTATTTTTCGAAGCTTTGCTTCATGCGCACTTTTTTGATTCATTGAAAGAAGGCATTTGTATAGTGCTGCTCTATATGTGTGCGCACGTCGAGCATTTAAGGCGTCGTATATTCCTCAGCGCGAGGTATAGGTAAGGATCGTTTTATCACTGGGTTGTACATTCAGTAGATATGAGGCTTTAGAGACGGGATAGCAGTTGCTCTAGGCTACCGACTGGCGGCCAGTTGTGTCCAGTTTGCTACTCAGTGTGGGAGGCAAGTCTACTTGATTATTTGCGCAATGATTCTCAGCGTGATCAGTCCATGCACTACTTGTAATCAGAATAGATAGCACCGCGAGATTCAGACCCTAGAATAGGGCTTTATTCATCTTAAAATTTGCGTATTAGAAATGAAAAGGCGATACAGAATGACCAGAGTAATGCAGGCAGTTGGTGAACGTTCGTCAGAGGGCAGGGGTGAACGCTCGTCAACGAGGGTCAGAGTAGTGTTAGCATCAAGATTACGGTGAGAATAAACTAACGTTGCGTCCACCGCACTCTCATCCCACCCCTTCACCTGAATTCAGTGTCATGAGCAGATCAAAAAGACCAAAGGCGGGAGAAGGCGCAGGCGGCTGGCGCGTGCGAAGCCGCACATAAACGTGCCGTCACACTACGAGGCATTCCTCACTTGACCTTATTTTCCGTCCTCAGCAGCAATTTCGGCTCGGTTGACCGGATGGGGTGCGCCAAATTCATTTGCATTTGCACCTACACGTGAACTCGCAGTTTTTACTTGCCCATCAAGTTTGGCCGCTGTACACTGATCTTAAGCACCACGTAATTTTATAACGTCATTAACGTCTGCGTATTTCGTCAGCTGTCGAGTTTTAGATCTGGCGAGAAAGGAAAATTCGAATGAAGCAGACTCGAAATTAGCACTCTGGTGAGATTATTTCACCGTCCACTCCACTCGCTCCACTCGGAGCATATCGGCCGATTTCACTCTTTTTTCCATTTGAAGCTTTTTTCTTCAGGCTGTCCTCCCTAGGTCACAAATCTTGTGTACTTTGTCCTGTTTGCTATCCCATTTAATGACTCAGTACTTCGTGAGTCTGTTTTGGTAAATTTGGTGATTAAGATCACCACAGCGAGGAGTCGTTAAGTATTGCGTATTAACCTCATTGCACAACCGACACACGCTTAATCACTGCACAACACTTGTTGTTTTCGTAGCGAGTTTTCTTTTTCAAGTTAAATGATTTAGTTATGACCGCACCTGATAAGGTCGATGGCGGATTTTACAACCGGTTAATTGAACTTAAACCATTTTGCGCACCTATGTATTGGCATGAATAATGACTAGCTGATGATCACTGGAGACCCAGAAACTGCTAGTCGCATTGCGGCCTCCTAGGCGGACTGTGTAGACTCCCACTTCCAAAGGCTGACGAGACGCGGTGATGGGCTCACGTGACCCTCCTCCCTCCCCCCTCCCAACACCCCACGTGACCCAAACGTGCTTCAATCGTTTTTTTGTTGTGTTGTGACGCGTATAGTGTGTTTAAAGGCCAACTATTCTTCCCTGTCGTCTAGCCGTATTTTTCGTTGCTGTAGGAGCATTTGATGTTTGGCGAGGATGTTGATCTTCTCTCCTCTTCCGATGAGGCGCACCTCCCTCCGCCGCCCTCAGGCCGAGCCTTTCAGGCTGTAGTGTGGAACCATTTCACCGTAAGTGCCATCCTGCACCTTCTGAAGGCCTTTTTCTCATGCATGCTTTCTCTTAGGTTTAGGATTTGTCTTAGAGCTTTGCGTTCTCGATTATTATAATGTGAATTAAGCCACTGTTAGTCAGTGTTGCCTCGCTCAGCCAACGAATTGGTGCGACGGTTGTTCCATCCGTGTGTACAGTGGTGCGGGGACGGTGACCTAGGCGCGTTGATTAGGTGATAGAAGACTTGCGCACACTACGCTCACTCGTCTATGTCCGATGGTGTCAAGCAGTTGGAGTTGCCAACACGCCTGACAGTCTGTATTCTGCGGCCCTCGTCTGCTTCACTGCTCTTTGAGGTGCTTATGGATACAGTAGTCGTCTGTTATTAAGCCCACGGTTAAAAGGCCCAGCCGCTTATTAAGCCCAAATCAACTTGGGATGGAATTTTACATAGCAAAGTCCGCCGGCTACAAAGCCCAATTTGCCAACAGTATGGAGTAAAATTCTCATCTCTCTGCGTGTTCAACTGGTTACATAATTTTGGCCAGTCTTACGCAAAACAAGATGCCGAGCAAGCAACTGGCAGTGAGCTTGCAAAGAAGCTCAATTTGCTCCAATCACGGGACATGTTGCGAGATGCATGGAAGCAAGGAAGAAGAGCACAATAAAAAACTGCTGGCAAAAAGGCGGTTTTAAAATCCCTGATGTTGTTGCTGCTCCTGATGTTGGTGCTGCCGATGTGGTGCCTCGTCCGCCAGGAATCGATGAGGAAGAATTTATTAAGTGGGTGGACATCGACGCAGATGTTGAAGTCGCTGATAAAACTGGCGAGGAAGATTTTGAGCAGAACTTGGTCAATGAAGTGAAGAGTAGAGCAGCAAATGAGGACGTTGTTGATGATGAGGACGAAGAACCAGCTCTTACTGCTGCAAAGAAGAGAGCTGCACTCTACACTCTGCAACGCGGTCTACAGGCATCAAAGTTCACGAAATTCGACGATTTTTGGTGCCTGGAGAAGGACATCAAAGAGCACTTGCAAGTGAAGTTTCCTCCAAAACAACTGACACTAGACCGCTTTTTTTAAACGTGTCGCAAATAATTTTTTTGTTATTGCGCAAAATACACACAAACAGCATTCTTTTCTTGTACATAACCAAGCTCTACTCATGGTACAGTACGTAAGTAATGTATATTGACTATCCTGCGTTTGCTAATCAAGAACTAGGACTCTCCGGTTAGTGCGCCCGCCGCTTATTAAACCCAATTAGGCCTGGGCCCGACGTGGGCTTAATAAGCGGCGAGTACTGTCCAATCCAAGTCTGTGTGGCGGTTGATGTATGAATCGTGGGAGTGCATGGCCTCAATTTATTCTCGGCCATTTTTGGAGGGGCAAAGTCCGGCGATGTGTGTTTTGTCCCATGCAGAGCTCTGTCCCGTATCAAGGCTATGCATAGCCACTTCGGATAAATGGTCACATATTTTCACTGCCATTTGCTATTCGTGAATGCGTGTAGAGACGGGCCTACCTGTTTGACCGCACTATAAGGTATTACAGAGTAGAAGTAGTGTTAACTGCGTCCAGTCATGCCTAAGAGTGTGTCTGCGTGAGAGATATGATGGACTGCTTTTGTGTGATTGCGAAAATAGTTCGCGTGGTGTGCGATTTCTGTGTTGCTTTGGCCGAAGAGGTGTCGTGTATAGTGGCCGCCACGGCTACTTGGACGCGCGCGTGGTGAAGTCGGTCAAGGTTTTGCAGGCCAGCGATTCGAAAAGCACTCGCTGCAGAGATGCGTGACCTTGAGGCAGTGGGGGTTGAACTGCAAAGTCGCACAGCATTGATGGCTGTCTGCCACAGTTCGGACATCGTACTATGTATGAAATAGCGTGAACTGTCTTATCTTAGTCAGTCTTGTCAAGTCAAGTCAAGTTTATTATGGGAAATATAGGCAAACGCCTTTGAACTCCCTATTGGTACACATGTAAAGAAATGCATCGGTACAGCCGAACACAATTGTAGGTGACTACTCATTTGTTCCAATTAATACCATAACATGTAGTGGTGTCAGTTAACCCGAGCCAGCAGGTGTCACTGAGAAAAAAGAGCAGACAGTAAAAAAACTCCCAAGGCATGGCTCAGAATTCAAAAGATGGAATGTTGTTTGTAGCTTTTCTAGGTGAAAACTGTCGCTCGTGGGAGGAAAGTACATAGAAGATAGGACCGGCATGCTGCTGCGAATGTTGGCGACAAGCCAGGGGGCCCATCGCGATTAATAACTTCATCTGAAGGGTCACACGAGGGGGAGACCGCAGAGTCAGGAGACCATTCCAAAGAACCGAGGATGCGACCTTGGTACGCCCCTGCTGTTTGCCGCGTCTGCCGATAAGGTGATAAAAACAGAGGAACCGCCAAAGTCGTCAGCAGTCTGTTTTTAGGTTGATTTGAGGAAGAACGTGACAATGCTACGTAGCCTAGAGCCATAGTTACGGTAGAGGCGACTCCTGACGCGACCGTTGTATTTCGCATAGCGAAGAGGCAGCGCGAAGTTATTGAGTTATGCATAGTGCAACATTCGTCGAGTAAATAGCAAGTACTTATAACAGCTAGTAGTATATAGATAGCACGTAAATGTGTCGTCCGCATAAACTGTGTTCTCTGCAAAAGTGCCCCTTCCACAACGAATGAATGATTTACTATGTATACACACCGAACAGTTTTTGTTGATCCACCTTTTTTAGGCCGGCTATTCAGTGCGCTTTAACTGTCCGGAACGCTTTTCACTCGACTTGGCCGAAAACCTTCACCTCCTTCAAGAGGTCCTTGGCGGACCTCTGAGCTCGGCCCTGATTTTCACCAACGCTGGTTTCACTGGCAGTATTCTTTCGGCGGACCACACCGACTGTGACGTGTTCCTGTTTCAGTTGGAGGGCAGTGCGACATTGTCTTTCAAGGGGTCTTCGTAAGTTGTTTGGCTGCTTGTGTATGGTTATAGCTTCACCTACATCGCCCGTGGACCTGCTAAATACGTTTCGAAGGAGATAAGTTTTTTTTGGGAATCAATAACAAACTGTATAGGTGAAAAAGTTCAATTACCGGAATCGTGTTTTTATTCATCTGAGATTTTGACCTCTTACTGGCCGACGCTAAGCGTAAGGTATGGTTTATTCTGCACAAGAGGAAGTACAGAATACGTAGGAAGCATTTGACTATTGGCTGAGTGTAGGTTTGAACTCGAGCCAGGCAGCATCTGAGCCTGACAGTCGTCTCAGTCCGCAGAAAGTGATCGTTGTGTGATTCAGCCTTGAACAGTGATTGGCCAGATCGGACAGGTGGACAGGCGTTGCTGTGTCCACATATAGTATCTGGCTGCGCGAGGCAAGCGTTCATGCGCAGGATGCGGCTGTCCCAAGAAGCATTCGCGAACTGCAATAATGTGACCTCATGTGTGGCGCGGTGTGGGAGATTGAAGGCGCTACAGGGTCACTACAGCAGTTTGTCACGATACGGAGGTGGCTCCCGATGCGTCGTTATTCTGTCTTCGTCGCTGGAGGAAAGTTAAAATCCTTCCGTGACCGCTGATCCTCATCTCTAGAGACGTACTGGCTGCCAACGCATTGGGGCTGCATGGATTAGACAGGGTACGATCCTTTCAAGAGCACAGAGACACTTTCAAGATCGGATGCCTGACTAGCTTATAAGATTCGTCGCGCGTTCTTCACTTAGCTATCCACAGCCATGCTTTCTGCCAATTTCAACCTATCCTGCATAATATTTTCACCAGCCACTTCCGTTTCCTGTTTTTAGTGACTCTATAACCACCTTCAGCTTGACGGACAAACCCCCAGGTAAGATGCCGCCTTCAGACGGTTTTATAGTTTTTTTTTTGTACTCTGTCGTGCCACCTGACGCGACGTCGTTTTTGCTTCCAGTTAAGGAAAACCCACCAAAACCTGAAGTCTCTGTCGAGAGCGGCGATGTTGTTTATATTCCAAGAAAGACCGACTACAGCCTCACTATCCCTTCCGAGGGTCACGCCGTTCAGCTCTGCTTCCTCCACTACGGTGCCAGTATTGTTGAATCCCGATTTTCAGAGGTTTGTTAGTCAAAATAACCACGCTACTTCTAATCGTACAGTAGCAATTTAGTGTTTGTCTAATATGCCGATTTCTAAGTACTGGACTTGTTCTACCGCGCAGATTTTTGCCAAAGTGGTCCTTGAGAACCAACCACGCTTCTCTCTCCTCCACCAAATTGCTCGAGTTGGAGCACCTGTCGGACATCAGCACCCATTCCCCGTAAGTTGGCATTTACGTTTCGATATCGAGCCGAATTAGGAGAACTGATTGCTTTCGGTTTGGCATAATGAGTTCACCTGCAACTTCAATTGGCCACAGTTGACTATAAATTATCAACTACAGACGTGTATTTCAAACTTTGGATGTTTACTAGATTTCAGTAGCATCTTATTTCACTAGGCTTTACCGGCAAACATGAGGGACATGCACGATACGTATTTCTGCCTCATTAGGCGTCATCAGATGCAGTTGACCAACCCCAGTGCAGCCGCGGAAATTCCCGTAACACTCGAGTTTCGAACCTGCGTCTCTCCGGTCAAGGGCAAACGTCCTAACCAGCGAGCCATCAGGACCGAAATTTTGTCGGTTGTTGATCGGGGATGTACATTAGTACATAGATATACACCGATGTTTTTTGCAACTAATACTGCTGCTACTACTTCTATTACTACTAAAACTGCTACTAGTACTACTACTTCTACTACTACTGCTACTTGAAGCACTTTTACTGCTACTGCTACTACTATTAATACTACTACTCCCCATGCCAATACTGCTACCACTACTACTCATACTACTACCAATATAAATACTGATGCTACTACTTTTACAACAACTACTAACACTAATAGTACTGCTGCTACTACTAATAGTACTGCTACTATTAATACAATTTCTAAGACTACTGCTGCTATTAATACTAATACTTGTACTCCTACTGATACTAATACTAATATAACTGCTGTTGCTGCTGCTGTTACTACTACTAATTCTATTACTATTACTAATAGTAAAACTGCTACTACTGCTTATACTCTTACTGCTAATTATACTTCTTCTGCCTCAACTGATACTTCTTCTACTGCTACCACTGCTTCTAGTACCACATTTAGTCAAAATAGCCTTAGTAAAAGCTGGTGCCGTAGTTGCCCAAGGCACCCGTGCAGGTTTGCTGCATCGTGGGCGAATGCGTAGGTTCCACACAAGAACCCGAGTCTTGAACTTGTGTGGACAGCCATAATTTCTGGTTGACTTCCTTGTTTAGCAACCCCCCTCTGCACCTCAAGGCGACACTTTCCCGTAGAGAGCGTTTTCCGACCCGCTGCCCTGTAAACCCTTGACCGAACTCACCGTGCGCACACACGCGTCCAGATAATCATGGCTGCCTAAGGGCCGCGTAGAATATGTTTCTCCCAGCCAGTGTGGGCCACTGCACATGACACTTCCTCCGGCAGTGCACCACACCAGTCGCACACCAACTTAACTTACTCTGAAACCGTATAAAAACACTTGCGTATGACTGGACGCAGTCAACGCTATCCGTGACTTCGCCAGTGACCATTGCTACCTGAAACGGGGACCACAGCAAACGCGTCTCCGTCGCGTTCCCAGCCGCCCTCACGGCGGCCAAGGTCTGCTACACCAAACCTCCCTACGGTGGATCTATCTCCCCTCCTCTCAATCTGTGTTTTTGATAACGGAGCAGCCCCTCCCGACCATGCTGCTCCGACTCCCCCTCCTCACCGCTGGGATTGGGACCAACCCGGCGGGGCTCCGGATCCAACAAAGACTACTAGTCAGCCAGCTGCCTGAGACAACAACTCGCGGTGTTCTGTGCTCAGTCTGATGATGGGATTTGACCTGGGCTTGAACGTTTTGTGAGAAGCATCGACAAAACTGTCTTGCAGGGCCGCCTAAATATTTTCCTCCCGCCCAACTGTCTAGCGGAATTAGTGGATAAACATTTAATTCTTGGTTAGCGAATATATATGCATATTTAATTGTATTAAACGTGATCACATAATATTAGATTAAAGCCATTTATAATTGTTTTATTGAGCTAAATATCATCAACATAAATTGCTGTTGCTGAGGCTAGTAATGTCTGTTGATTAAAATGTGGCCCTATATTGGCGGAATTTAGCGAAAAAGGGGAATGTCGGACTACTGAGACTACAGATGCATATTCACAGAACCGTAGCATGAACATTTTTTGTGTGCACAGGGTTCCGCCATAAAATTTAAACCTGTAGAAGAAATCGATAAATACCTTGAGTGTGTTCTGATTCGTCGTGTCAGCCATGATGTGGTGGACCGTCTCTTCCCCGAACGGTGATTTTCTTTAGCCAAATTTAGCCTCAGCACCGTATATGGACTGGGCAAGTCGTTGCACTTGTTGATGGGGGATCCTTGAACCATGAAGAATTTCGAAACATCAAGCGAATAAACATTGTCCCAGCGATCGAGTCGTTTTCTACTTCTCAAGTAATTTATTCTTATGTTTCAAAGACAAATAGGACCCCTAAAGACTGTCCTACCGAAACGTCAAACGACAGGGAGGTTGCTCGAATACCTTTAAAAGTGTAGATATAACTGCCTCCCAGTATTCCGTCGACTTCTTTCCGATCAACTTTTTACGCACGGACGCATCCTTTTTCCTCATCTGCAGAATGTGATTCCGGCCACTCTGAAATTCAGCCTACTACCCCTCTTTGAAGGCGTTGTCATGGCTCTGGGCGATTCTCCGACTGCAGCCAGCAATAGTACGGCTGCTAAGAGCAGCAACAGCGGCGCCGCCAACAAGTGCCGCACAGCGGCAGCACAGGGTACACTAGCGCCATCTGGCCCGGTTAGGCGGATTTTAGCAGAAATCGCCGATGAATTGTCGATTGCTCTGCTGCGAAGAACCTCAGCACCCATCCTTTATCCCTGTAAGTTTCTTTCTTATTTGCCTCAGTCCACGCCGCCAGTCTCACGCTTAAACCCGCCGCACAGAGAGATAATTGAATTTCGTGATTTTTTTGAGGCGTTTTCCTCCGTAATGCACATGTGAGGTGATCGTTCGACCATCGACTTCGATGATGTCCACTGTTGTAACCGAGCGGTCTTGTGTCTTCACCCGCGTCTGGAGTGCTCGCCTGCGTCACCACTGTTGTAACCGAGTGTGTACCTGTGTCAATACCGGTTATGTTCCCTCCCAGTGCGTGTTAGGAAGAGAAAACAGAATGCGATAACAACTAGTACCTTACTGTCACTTGTACTAGTACATGAACTCTGTTCCGTGTGTCCAGCAGTTTGCCTTCTGTGGTCGGTCTCGCTTCGGCAGCAGTCTCGGGTCGTCGCAGTATGTCCAACAGTAGAGTTCCCGTTCTGCTAACAGCCTCGCTGTTTAGGGGGCAGACGTTGCTCCCCATTGGCTCTCCCAGTGCGCAAGCTCGCTTACGCACGTCTGTGCGTCTGTCCTCGCGTGACCTCACTGACAACAGCAGTCCGGCTCCTTGGGTAGTCTGACTCCGCATGCCTTCTTTGTCCTGGCATAATGTCCACCCTTTGAAAGTCGCGTGTAACTGCATGAACCGGCCGTCAGTCAGGTCCCTTTGTTCTGGTACTCTCGAAATTGCCCGAGTTATAACTCGCGTTCGGGTCATCCCAACATCTACCATGTGTCCTAGAGCGGGGCTGGTGGCTGTAGTCAGGTATAATGAAAGCAGACGAACAACAATCTCTCCCTTTATAGACCCCCTCTCTGCTTGAAGCGGTGACAAGGCACAGTCGAAATGACCGAGGAGGAGGCAGACGTAGGCCGCTTTCTCCAATGCAGGTCCAAAAGACCTCCTAACTTAGTCTTAAGTGACAGTTGCCTTTAGCGCTGGTCCTACTGCACTACCTACCCTCACTCACCCATCACCAGGTGTCCAAGCAGACTCAAGGAGGCGGAGTCTGATAGTGCTACTTGTTGTAATCGCGTGTGTTCCTGTGTCAACTACAGTTAAGTTCCCCCCAGTGCGTGTTAGGTAGAGAAGACAGAATGGGATAACAACTAGTATTGTACTGTCACTGGTACTAGCACATCAACTCTAGTCCGTGTGTCCAGAAGCTTGCCTACTGTGGTCGATCTCGTCTAGTCTTGTCTAGGCAGCGTGTGCACAACAGAGTCCCGTTTTGCTGGCAGCCTCTATTTAAGGGGCA
Organism: Ligula intestinalis; assembly: GCA_036362985.1. Taxonomy (NCBI): domain Eukaryota; kingdom Metazoa; phylum Platyhelminthes; class Cestoda; order Diphyllobothriidea; family Diphyllobothriidae; genus Ligula; species Ligula intestinalis. The sequence goes on along the minus strand of JAYGXS010000008.1, from coordinate 591,833 downwards.
GTAGTCGTTGCTCCCAATTGGTCGTGCGAAATCCGCTAACGCGTGCCTGTGCGTCTGTCCTAGGCCTAATCTCACTAGGCAGCAATTTGGCTCAAGGACCGCTTGGCTACTTTGTCCTCGCATATGTCCGCCCTTTGAAGGTCGCACGATATGGACCGTTGTGTATACGCCCGACTGGCCCCACGTGACCTCGAATTGTCTGTACTACTACTACTACTACTACTACTACTACTACTACTACTACTACTA
>JAYGXS010000008.1:579209-591574 GCA_036362985.1 Ligula intestinalis | reverse complement strand
CTACTACTACTACTACTACTACTACTACTACTACTACTACTACTACTTCTACTACTACTACTACTAATACTACTACTACTACTACTACTACTACTACTACTACTACTACCACTACTACTACTACTAATTGCTTGGTACCACGATCAAACTTGACGGAACAGTCAATTCCGAAAAAAGCCCGTTTTTATATATTTGTCCATTAAGGAAGACAACACTTTAAATAGTATAAACCGATGCCTACGTTGTACCCCTAAACGGACATGCAATACGACTGAGCCCATATTTTGCAGTCCTATAGAATGCCTCTACCAACTACGGGCGCAAAAGATGCATTGTCAGTGCACGCCACTGCAAACGATGTCTATGAATTTACATGCTCCTGCGGATGTTGTTGTTGTTGTACTAGCTTACTCGCTTAACCGAGTTTGCCAGCAATACATGGTATAACATTTTTAAGCAAGGTGAAAGGATAAAGATGAAGAAAAAAAGAATAAAGAGGAACGTATAACATTTTAAGGAAAAATGTAGGAATTTGGCGACTTTGTCTGGGCGAAGCCATAGATCCTCAGGCGTGAGGTCCGTAGGATTGGCCGGGCAATCGAAGAGCTGGCACGTTGTGTCGGAAGGCAGGAGGCAGTTAGGACAGTTGTCTGTGACGTCGAAGCATGAGGTAAGACGGCATTTGAATGAATTCAGCAGCGTGGAGAAGCCGGAACGCAGCTGAGATAGTCTGGTTCTGGCGTTTCTGGACAGGTTGGCCCTACGTTCTCTGGCCATGACGTCGGAGACCGGCAGAGAAACGTTGAGGACTCTGTTGGGATTATAGCTGCTGATAGCTTGCGGATGTAAGTACATGGGCCGAACACCTAGGTTTGTGGAGCTCCTGCTTAGATGGCAAGAGAACAGAATTCTCCACTCATCCATTACTAAACATTTGCTTGACACGGCCGCTCTCTGGACTCCAAAACAACCTTTCAAGTATTAGTTAGGACACGAAAAACTCGTACATTGCGCTATGCCAATGAAAACCTGACCTATGTAAACGGTTGGTACACGTAATTAAAATAACTTTGCCTCGGCAAGGCCCAACTTCTGGATTTATAAATTTCTTCCCCCCACTTGCGTTTTCTACTGTCTTTTAAGTTGCTAACATTATTGATTAGCTCACGCGTCAGTTCACTAGGACCTTGTTGTTTTACATTGAGTTCTCTGTACGAACTCAAATTGCTGTGATCTCTCACGCGTTCAACACAAGAGGCTGCAGTTGACGAGTACTCGGGGAATTACCGGGTACCAATAAATGCTTCAATTTTTGCAGCGTGCGACCGATTGCACATCTAGTCTGCAGACGGTCGCGTTGCCATCTGAAATTTATGGCAACTAAATGTTCAGCGGTCTTCCAAATTGCTTCTTCTAGCGATAAGTGGTTTACTACCGGTTAATAATGTTGCTTGGCCTTTCCTAGTGCAGTGCTAGTTTTGACAACTGAATAGACGCGAGCAAGGTCAGAAGCTATGTTAAATGACTGTCGGGATAACGCGGTGATGCCGTGGTTATGGTTCTACAGAAGTAAACAGTAGGATTAACAGTGCACGATAGGTAAACATGTGAGAAAGAAATAAAAACAAGGGCGAACAAACTTTCCAGTTGCTTAGACGAGCAGTTGGGTGAATCACACAGACAGTTTATAGGGAATCAGGGGACGAATAAGGGCATGGGCAGCGGCCTTGCAAGGCGCTTCATTTAGGGATAGGTGCTTTGCTACCTTTACTTTTCTAAACAAGCGCGCTTTGAAAATTTGGTCTAATACCCCCCCTCCCTCTCTCCCCCTGTCCTTCAGCTGAAGCCGCCTGCCATGTCAGCCAACAGGGTGAGATTTGGTATGATCCGAACGATCGCACCAACGAGGAGGAGGACGACGAGGAAGACACTCCAACCATACCCGGACGTGTGGCCTTTGGTGTCGAGCTGGAACCAGACACAAGCATTCGATTGGTTCGCCGCAACGCTGTCCATCTGCCCGCGCGACTACCCAAGGGTCCGACCTTCCGCGTGTACCACTGTTTGAGCAACACCCGTGACTGCCGACGCCTGCACCCACCCTGTTACCTTGAGTTGCCCCGGGCGGTACGCTGTGACTTTTGTTTATTTTTTCTTGTCGGTTAATATTCTCGATTGCAGCGGCGACAGGATACACACCTTGGCAGATGGCTACGCGCTGTCTCAGGCTTAGTGTGCCAGGGGCCAGGAACGTTCGCACATTCCAGCAACCAGTACCAAGGATCCGATTTTGTTTCAGTAGTCCAGTTCGCATAATATTCACCAGCAACACTAGATAAGAGTTGCGGAGCGCGTCGGTTCTCGCGGACGCCGTAGCACGGACTGTAGTGTAGTTATCGGAGTTTTGAGAACGGGCGGTTCCCCAACAGCCGTCCGGTTTGTTTGTTTGTTTGAGGTTGTGTCCTCTACCTTTCTGACTCAATAGCCTAACCACAAGGCAGCGGTGGCAAGCAAACTTATTTGATAGCGGTTCACGCTCGCTATGTCACGGCTCCATCATCAGGCTTTGCGACACTATAGACTTTTGGCTTGCCAGACCTCAGCAGGCGTTCGGCAAGGTTGTGTTCTGTCGCCCTTCCTCTTTAACTACGCCATTGACTGGGTTCTCGGGTAGGCCCTACAAGAAGGTGACGGTATTGAGCTTGCACCCGGGTGCCGGTCGACTGACCTTGACTATGCGGATGATATCGCCTTACTACCATCACGCTTTGGCGATCTCCAGTCAATGGTGTCACGATCGGCTTGTCCATAAACGCTGGGAAGACCAAAGTGTTTTCATGATGAATCCCTACCGAAGAGAAGGCATCTCTCGAGATTAGTGGCTGTCAACTAGAAGAAGTCGACAGTTTCAAATACCTCGGAGCGAGATTGCTGCCGAATGGACAGAGTAAAGATGACATTGTCTCCCGAATTGATGCATCACGACGAGTGTTCTCCAGCCTTCGGAAGTGCTTATGGACCCGACGCGATATCTCTTTCTCAACAAAGATCCGCGTGTACCGTGCATCTGTGCGGTCCGTTCTCCTATACGTATGCGAATGTTGGGTTATGCGCGTGGAAGATGAACAGAAACGGGAAGTCTGACCACTACTCTCTGAGGAGTATCCTTCGAGTGAAGTACACCGACTTCGTCTCCAATGAGGCAGTCCGCACTCGCTGTGACAAAATCACAAGAATATCCCAGGCCATCCAGGAACGACGGCTGAGGTGGTTTGGACACGTTCTTCGTCGCCAACCTCGAGAGCTCAGTGCTAGTGCTCACGACGTAGAACCGTTGCCTAATTGGAAACGTCGAAGAGGGGGTCAACTCAAAACCTGGCTCGACTTGGTCCGTTAAATTTGATGTATGAGGAAATTACAAGATACCTAGGAGCATGAAGTGTACTTATGAACTATAAAATATTCCCTCAGAAATGTGCGAACACCGATCATATAGGCTTCCGAACTAAACAAAGTTCATCGGCCTGGCAGGCGGTCACCCGTTGGGGACCTCTGACCACCTAATGAACTTTGTTTAGTTTGAAAGACTATATGATCGGTGTTCGCACATTTCTGAGGGAATATATACCCGGTCTACAGTGACAGCAATTGGTAGGTGGCGAGGCCCTGATGAACTGCGGTTCGATGAAGTGCTTATGACCCATCTGGTAGACCCCAGTGGTGGACCAACTGCGCCGTCTGTGAGTGCGTTTGTTTGTGTTGTCCGACCCAGTTGGTGTTCAGCGTTATACTTGGCTGATGAAGGCAAATAAGCCCGAAACAGTTCTGTATCCAGCTACCTCCAAATGCTGTCATCCCCCTTTCTGCTGTAAAATATCCGTTATAGAATGTGGAAGAACGTTCTCGACGTTTGGGACTCCCACTCAGGCCCATTGTCAAGGCATGAAAAACGCATAGCTGACCGCGTGATTAAGTGAGCTTTGTCGGGGGTGACCTTCAGCTTCCCTTGTTCGTTCAACTGCGAGTGACTTTGGGCCCTCCATTGCTCGCACAAAGCGAGGTTGGCATCTGGGAAATCGATTTGCTTATTAATGGAGTCCGCGTGCGAGTGCCATGCTTCTTGCAGCAGCCGTGAAATTCGGTCGTCTGACTGGCCTAGTATTCGCATTTGCTCGAGGTCTAAGCCGTGCCCTGGTGAGGATGCGTGGGCGGCGACTGTGAAATCATCCTAGAAGTGTAAAGTTATTTATGCATCTCCTTGGACCAAAAGTTTGTGCTAGTTAACACTTCAGAACAAAAGCAACCACAGGTCGGGTTCCAACCCCTTCAAAAAACATAAATTTTTTGTAAACGTACATTTGGAATAGAATGTTATCTGTTACGTAATAAGGTACAAGAAACAATTACTCAAGTAATTGTTTACGGACTGAAAACACCCCAGACATTCGCTAAGCAACTACTTATTTTGTCTCAGAAGCTGAATGATTGCCTGTTGACTCAACGCTGCTGTGTCTACATTTCAATTGTTACTTTTTTAGGACTACGACATGGTGCACCACGTGGTTTACAGTTACCCGGAATTCGTGACTATTGACGAGCTTCCCGGCGAGTCCGTTGATGATCGGGTAAGTGCGCGGCAGATTTATTTCTGTTCTGTTTGGTTTCTGTTCGCCCCTCTCCTCCCTCCAACCCGCATTCCTCTGCCCAGTAGCTGCAGTGTCTGACGTCCCTCAACAGTACGAGCTTGATATAATACCACAAAAATCCAACCAAGACTTATTTGTGAAAGCAATGCTACTGATTGTTTGTCAGTACAATTTTAATAGTGACAATTTTAAGCGTACGTATATAGATATATACAACGAACCAGCATGTTGTCAATGGCGTTTCCAAAGGCATTGACTATTACACTCATTTAATAAACTAAGTCCAAGCAGGCCTGCTGATCCTCACTTACGGCGTATTCTTTTCACCCGCATTTCAGATCATACTGGCAAACAAGCTCTATGATGCTGGCCTTGTAATAACCGATTCCTGTTTACCAGAATGTCCTTGGAACGACTCCGACAGCGAAAACGATGAAGAAGAGGATGATGATGATGATTTGGAGGATGAGGAGGAGGAAGAAGAGGAGAATTCAGATGAGGATAATGCGTGATTGACGGAGGACCACCTTCCCTCCTACCATAATTCCTGTCTTTTGTACAGAAATCTCGTGGATCCTACTCAGATGCCTGGCCCCTTTGAATAAAAAAGCTGATGTACTGTTCACATCATTTGATTTTCGAAACCTGCGTTGTCTGTCTCAGCAGCTTACTTGACCTGATCCGATTAGCTCCTATTGTTGGATGAATGGGCTTCGCGGATGTTATGATTAGCGCCGGGGATCGGATGCGAGCCCTTCGCAGATGTCTACCTACTACTTGTTCCATTGTCACGAGCCGTATGCGGTTTGACGGTCTTGAGCCATGGCTTCAATTCACCACCATGTCGGTATCTCCATTTTTGCACGGCCAATTTGCAGAGGTCCCATCGGTTTGCGTAGGGCATGGCCAAACTAATCGGCGGTGCTGTATGCTTGCTGCTAGACATGATAGCTTGAAACGTATGTGAAATAGCTCAAATCAGAAATTCGATCCTGCCAGCGGACTCTTAGGAGGCATCGAAGTCATCAACGGTCGAATAATTGCAGCGATAGAATCCCTGACTTCCTCACTGCCTATATTTCGCAGGCAGCATAGATCAGGATGCATAAAATATCCAATATCATATAGTACTATAAAATAGTGAGTAACACATACATGTACAAATTTAAACTGAAGGTATGGTCAATGTGTCCATGAGCGCATTCAGTCGTTTCTTGTATGCATAATATATCCAACATAAAATATGTTACCATAAAATAGTGAGTAACCTAAACATATGTAAAAGTTTTATCTATAGTTTTGGCCAATGCGTAGATTACTGCTGCTTACTTGTGCATATGAACAGTATCTGTTAAATAAATGTCCATCCAGTTTGTATTTGAATGCATCTGTGGAGTTCGCCATTACGGCATACTCGGGCAGTCCGTTCCAAGCATAGATGACTCGTTGTGATAACGAATTTCTGCGAAAATCCAGATGGGTAAAGGTTCCCCGGAGTTTGAGAGAATTCCCACGGAGGTAACACCAGTCTGAGAGCTGCCCTGTACGTAAGCTGATGTGTGAGCGAGACCAAAGTGGTCTTGCTGGCAGCCTGAATACATTTTGAGCATGTGCGAATCGGCTCCTGATTTCTTCTTTGGCTTGTCCTTTGGGTAGTATATTCGAGCCCAAATAACGGACGCAGCTAACTTCTTCGATGGGTTGACCATCGAGAAAAAGTGGCCGTGCTGTGCCAAGATGCATGGTCAGGAACTCCGTCTTGCGTATATTCATCGTCAGACCAACGGTTGCAAAAAGACTGGTGATTCGATCCAGCGGTGGCTGTAGTGGCTGAGGGATATTACCAAGTACGACGATGTTATCTGCATATTTCAGATCAGGAACTCTGAATTCAGGGTTCACTTCACATCATGTAGAATTGATTGACGCATCACCCTGTCGATCAAGAATTTGAAGAAAACTGGGGAAAGAGGGCATCCGTGTCGAAATCCAGACGTAAGTGGGAAAGAATTTGACTCTTCTGAGTAATCATCTAGAATCCACCAGAATGACTACTAGGCTGACTTAATTATTAAGTTGGTTTGGCAGATTGCTTAGGAAATCCTGCTTGGGCAGTCAACTTGCTCCCATATTTGTGGATTCCATATGAGCGAAAAGTTGAGCGGGTAATATCGATCCAAGTGTGATTAAACTCATGGCGTGAAGCGGGCGTTTGTATCTTAGCGGTAGAGCATTAGCCTCCGGCAAAAGGCTTTCTCTGATGTGCGGGTTCAAATCCCGCCAAACGCCTAGAGTTTTTCACACTTGGGTCAACTCAAATAGAAGACTTTGATCAGATTGAGTTACTTTATCGGGAGATAGTCAGGAAGCGATTTCGCCACAAGGCCGCATCAACGTTGACCAGAGTCAATGAATGAAGGACACTTGTTAGGTGCTCTAGGATTGCTATCCTCATAAATTAGCTGATTTGAAATATGTCAGCATGAGATAAAACTGGACTCAATAATTTTGAGACGGTTACATTCAAAAAAGGATGCGGGCGATTACTATTCGCACTAGCCGTCTATAAAAAGTGGGGTCCGAACAGGATCAGTTTTAAGCGCGCTCATAATTTATGTAAGTAATCCAGTGCGACAAATGAAATCGAATATAATGGTTTTTGCAGACGATCTCAGCCTGTAAAAGCTGAAAAAGAAGGAAGAGGAGGGAGACTATTGCAGGGGTTAAGTAAGTTAAATCCCAGAAACTGCAACCTCCAGATCATGGCTACTTAGTTGAGAAGAAGTTGGTAGCGGTCGGAGTAGAAGGAACAGAATATTGTGTACACAGGGAACGGAGAATAGATGGAAGAAATCTGACTTGAGAACACTCGATCGGCCAAAAGAGACAGCCGGGTCAAGTGCCACTTGACCGCAGTCAGGCCAGTAGGCAGAGAACAATTAACGCGTGCAGGCTTGCCATTCGTCGCCGACCCAGAAGGCGTTTATGCGGCAACTGTGATTGGCTGTTTCCAGACGTCGAGAACTGCAGTTGTGAGATTCTAGCGGATTCACTTCGACACGAGCTAGTCACTACAAGATTTCCAGATATTCCAAGAATATGCAGAAAAAAACTGCATATAGGATAAAAATTTTGGGTAATATCAGTAACAGAACTCTGAAGTAAAGTAATGATGTCTGGGAGGTGTAGCAAACATATTTTTTTGCCCCGAGTTTAGTTAATTAAGTCACCTTATTGAGGGAAGAATGCTCCCTATTCATTTTAAAAATGTGCCAATAAGTTTAACTCTACGAACAGTAGATGTGAGAAATTTTAAGTTAACATCAGCAATATGTGTAAGCCAGTTGCAAACTGCCGCTACTGGCATCGTTCATTATCTGAACAACGGTTTCTCAGCAAATAAGAATCGAGTTTGCATTTAGATGACTCAACAGTTTCTGAAAGGACCACCTCAATAGGGAGTCCGTTCCACACTCCAACGACCCTCTGTGAGAAGGCGTTTCGTCGAATGTCCATAAGGACTCACTTTCCCTGCAGTTGAAAGGGATGACCTTAGCCATAACCTAAACTCTACAGATATCACGAACCCAAACCTCAACGCACTTGTGACACTAACCCTTGACTTAATCCTGGACATAGTTTACGAATGAAGGAGAATGTTCGCGTTCCAGGTATTTGCATTGGTGAGGAAGTAGAACGCTCGAGGACCGAATCACTTTGTTTATTATTCTGAGTTTTCGAACTCTTACAGGATTCCATTGTCAGAGATAAGAAACAACCACAAAAGAGAGGCTAGTTATAGTGCGTGTTCACCAATAAACTGTCACCTGGTCGTGGGGGGTAAGAACCCGCGATGAAAAGGGGGGGGGGGAGGGGTGGGCAATTTATCGTCAGTGATTTCAACGTTCATCGCGGCGTCAACAACGAAAATGGGACAATTATGGAGGATGTGCGCCTAATTACCTGTGACGGCCTTCCGGCCGTGACTATACGTAACTGCGCAAAGCTCTGTACGTCGGCGCCTATTCAACACATCGATTGACTGAATTCCCGTCCGTGGACCAGGCTTCAATACGCGGGAACTTTATACAGGACCTGACGCGCTTGGTTTATGTCTACCCGATGACCGCTGTCAACCACATGAGGTAAAGCGCGCTTGATATGGAATTTGCCTCACCTCAGTTTAGCCAAGCAGTATGGTGTTCTCGCATGCGCCTCGATAGCCGCCTAGACATTCAACCAATATAAAAGCATGATCCGCAATCAAGTATAGGAAGGAAGGTCGTTTATAATAGCAGAAACACTCCAAGTTATTGCGTTAGCGGATACTCGCGACGGCAGGGGCAGTTGCCATACGCCTCACTAACCCGACCTAATGTATGCAGAAGCCGTAAGATTCCCGTGGCCGAAGATTAACACAACATCCGTCCATACGCTTTTCACCACGCTGCGAAACGATGACAGGGCAGCGATAGCAAGTATCCCCAGGCCCCCCACGCCGTCACGAGACGATGACACTTTGCGTCCTCATGCATCCCAACATAGCGTGAGACGAGGACGACATGAATTAATTGTCGGACCATTTCCTCCCTCCTCCCATTTGCTTTCTGTGGTCCCCAAGTAAGATTAATATCTAACCTCTTTTCCCCCTAATTACTACTGATTTGTTGCTTCAACTTTTATTGAGTCTACTTTCCCTTATGTTATGGTACTTGCCTGATGATGAATTAATCGAAAACGCTCGTTCCCCTAACTTAACTTCAAGAATACTTACATAGGTAGCATCGCTGAAGTTAAACAATCCAAGGATTAACTCTCGTGCTGTAGTCTTATTTTTAGATAAGCGTTTGAGGTCGGTCAACCTGATCATATCTGCGAAGAAATCTCCTGAGAAGATACCGCGTCGAATGCAGCTTTCAAGAAAAGCCGACGCCCGTCGCAGTACCATGCGCCGTTGTTGACTGCATGAATAAATGGAAGCCTGTGTACAGTTAGACAACATCAAACCTAACTTCTATCAGTTAATTCCGGCTCCCCCACGTTCTTCTTAATGTTCACAAGGCACACGTCGGTCTATTCAACACTCACTAGCAGGGCTTATAGCTAGCTAGCTACCTCAACCATGGCCATCTAAAAATCCGCCAATCCGCACTTAACCATCGACTGGGTCAAATATGGCCGAATCCGATGAGCCGGTTGTCGTAAACGGCCGATCTCATAACTGTGCATAATCATCAGTGCATGTAGGCTCGCGAAAAACATGATGGCACAATAACGGCAGCGTGCATGACGTTCATAGGCATCAATCGCCCCACTGCTAGTTATTTGTCGAAATGGCTGTACCAGAAACATCGATTTTCTCTACTTCGCAGTTACCCTGCATGAAATGAAATTCACCTGAAAGTGAAAATTAACGGATCAGGGTTCAGAATTAATGACTCATCTGATGCACAGTGCCGACATTTATGAAGACCTGAGCATACCTCACAATTCGGCTATTAACGCATGCACCAGCAAAACGCGGAAGAAAGTAGCAAAAGAAAGGCTCTTTTGAATAAGGTGAAATCAAGAGACTAGAGAGAGCGTGAGAGAAAATTGAAAGACACTCGGCCGAGCAATTAAAAGTGATATGTGGAAAATAGTATAAGTAAGGTTATCAGTTAACGAAAAAGAGTTCACTGAAAAGCTCCTCTTCCTCAGCCGAAAGCAGGCTCCCCAGTTCGCTGAAGGTTTGACGGGATGATGAATGACCTCTGCGAGAGCGTTTGCAGTTGTTCAGTAACTCTGCAGAAAGAAAAAGACACTTAGAAGTTGGAAATTAAATAACCGGATCGTAAGTATAATAGGAAGTCATTCTGTGACGCTTGGAGCATCTATAAAACTTTGGTTCCCGTTGAGTACCGAAATAGTGATAGGTAAACGTCTTTATGAAATGGGTAACAAAACAGCCCTACTAGGAGGACATAAGTAGCAAAGTACGTTTAACAAACTAAACGCCTGGCATGGTAAAATCCCGATCCGAGTTGCATACGATCGTTTTTCTCCACTGACAATTGTCCCCTTACTCCAAGAACGCTGCCGCCGTCTTCTACTGATCTTTTTTCCCACCTGATTGCCTTGACTGTCCAAAATCTGCCCTCATTCTTGGTACAGCAGCACTTAAATACCTAAGCTCCCTTTTTCGGGCCAACACAGGAAAGCGGACTAGAACCACAGTTGTCACATTTGGCTGTCCTGAACACACTCGACCCAATTGTCCCTTTCGCGTGCGAAATGGCGGCGATTGTAACGACACATTCCGACGGCTACCTGAATATCCCTTTCCATGGCCGACGCATTCTAGGGGCTACTTGCACACCCACGCTGCTGAAACCTTCATATTGCCTATCTTCACGAAACATCCCTTTATCGTGCTGGTGTTTCAGACCAATTCGAGGCCACACGAATTGGCTACTGAAGTCACATAAAATCAGCAGTCGCTTCCTCTCGCACTTACACACACGCTATCGCAAACGCTGTCACCCCTTTCGACTATTATGACTTGGTCGCCATCGGCCTGGCAGGTGGTGGCCCGTTGAGATCCATACGTGTATTTGATCCGATTAGCTCCTGTTGGTGAATGAATCGGTTTCACGGATGTCACGGAGAACGGCGGCCCATTGATGGCGATTGATAGCCAGCTCCGCGCAAATGCTCACCCAGTGTTTGTTTCGGTGTCGCAAGCCGTAAACGTTATGAGGCGCATGCGTTCGACGTCCACCTTCACAATGTTGAGCCGCGTCTTCAGCTGACCGCCATGTCAGTATCTCTAGTCTGCACAACGTGAGGGATTCACTGTCAATTCGCACTGCTCCGTCGTTGGTTTGCGCAGAACATGGCCAAACCATTGTAATCGGCGATGTTGGTAGTTTGCAACACCTGCGATATAGCTCGAGATGGGAAATTCGATCCTGTCAGAAGACTCACAAGAGGCCTCGCAGACACCAACGGTCAAAGACTTAGAGCGATAGAACCCCTTGCCAACCACACGAAGTTTACTTTCGGAAGCCCACTTGATCGGTGTTCGCACATTTCTGAGTGAATATATATATGTCAGTAAGGGGGTATGACAGCATTTGGGGGTAACTTGATACAGAACTGTTTCGGGCTTATTAGCCTTCATCAGCCAAGCATAACCCTGAACACCAGCTGGTCGGACAACACAAACAAACGCACTCACAGACGGCGCAGTTGGTCCACCACTGGTGTCTATCAGATGGGTCATAAGCACTTCATCGAACCGCAGTTCATCAGCGCCTCGCCACCTGCCATTTGCTGTCACTGCTGATTGGCTATATATTCACTCAGAAATGTGCGAACACCGATCGAATAGGCTTCAGAACTAAAAATAAGTTCATGTGGTGGTCAGAGGTGGTGGACCAACTGCGCCGTCTGTGAGTGCGTTTGTTTGTGTTGTCCGACCAGCTGGTGTTCAGGGTTATGCTTGGCTGATGAAGGCTAACAAACCCGAAAAAGTTCCGTATCAAGTTAACCCCAAATGCTGTCATACCCCCTTACTGCTATTATGACTTGGCCGGAATCGGCCTGGCAGGCGGTCACCCATTGGGCACCTCTGACCGCCACATGAACCTTGTTTAATTCGGAAGCCTATTCGATCGGTGTTCGCACATTTCTGAGTGAATATATATATATATATATATCAAGGAAATAATCTCTCAA
>JAYGXS010000008.1:543452-579109 GCA_036362985.1 Ligula intestinalis | reverse complement strand
TAATCTCTCAAATTATTAGGTGCATGACATGGAAGTAGGTGGATGGGACATGACTTTTAAGGGTCAGACCCTAGAGTTCGATGAACATTTTCGTCGAAGACAATCAACTGCCGCGGAATAACCACGGAAATGTCCATTCTACAAACGAGTAGCACTACAAGTAGTGTGAAATTCTATATGACAATGATGTTATACAATACTTCCGCATAGATACTAGCTAAAAGCCCAGACACGTGTTTCGCCGATGTTTCTGCTACTGCATGATACAGCAACGAGGGGTTCGGCTCTTCAGTAGGCCCCCAACGTTCTCTATATATATATATATACATTGAATGGAACCGACAAAGCAAAGGGAGATCGGAATGGCCATTTCTGGCTTCTAGCCTTCATCAGCCAGTCACACAATTTCAAGGGTTGTAAACCCAAGATTCAGACCCGGGACCTTTGGTCATTGAGCTTAATACTCTACGTCGACACCACGGGCCCGTTGCTTTGTCGGTATCGATAGGGAATATGATGGAACTGGGGTGTTCATCCGATCAATGTGATTTTGAGCATATACTTGTCCCGGTGTGCCTTGAGGCTCGTACTTGAGTGATTTCAGGCCGCCGCTAAGCGACCTCAGACATATGATGGAATGTATCCGACCAAGCAAAGGGAGACCAGAATGCGAATTGAGAGCAGAAGAACGGTGGCACAAATTCAAAAATCCGCTCTCATTGTCTTGTAAGGATAGTGCGGATCTGAAGCCAATTATTTGACAGCAGGTTCTGAAGGATAGGGAAATATACTCTGATAAACAATAGGCATGGTGCTATGTGGTAAGAGAGATACCGAACTTATTGAGTTACTGTCTGCCGATTTTTGTGAATGATTGAGACAATTAATCCGAAAAGCCGACCGAATAAAACAGGGGTCTCCTCTCTTTAGTCCTCTCCCAAACACCTTATTTCGTACGCGTAGAGAAACAAAACTAGCAGTATATAAGTAACACCTACGGCTTAACCACAGGCCTTCTTCCAGTTCTTTTGACAAGGCACTCGACTGCTGCTGCTTTTTTGGCAGCCTGACTTCACCACTCTCTCCGGCATCAGTTTGCATCTGTCGACGAAAACGGAAAGAGGGGTTTTGCTGCTGCTGCTGCTGCTGATATGCCTTGCTGGAGCTTTTGTGGCACAAAAGGTGCAGTCGTCGGGGTTTCACGGAGACAGCAACAAATGCCGAGGTCGGCGAATGCACAGTAAAACGTTGAGTCCCTCCTGGCTGGGCAGTGGCAGCAAGACGTTTCAACTCCAAATTGTCTGAGGGTCGCGAAGAGAGGCTACGACCGAGGCTCATGTCGCTGGAAATGGTGCCCACGGGCACAGGAATAGACGGCGACTGGGCCGTGCTCGAGGGGGTAGCCGCGGACACGTAGGCCGAACTTTGGGTTACCAGGGTCTGAATCGAAAAAAGCGAATTAAAATGTTAATACAACACGCCTACTGCCGTAAATTAAGTAGGCAAGGAATAAAGTAATACAGTTTGGATTTGGAATTTATTGGTGGAACATACAGAAGAAGCAAAGCCAAAAACGCAGTTTAAATTAACCGCTGACTTATGCTGAATAACCTTACCGGCAAAATGTGTTGTGTTAGAATAACCGGGAACAGAAGTTTAAGTAGTGATTATAGGTGTTTTATAGGTGGGGAATTAGGATAGACAGTGTAATGTATTTTTGTTTGATTGTACTTATATCTGTATAATCGTTTAACTTATTGCGGAAAAACACGATGATAAAAATGCAGGTTTCTTGATATACCTGATAAGATAGCAATGCTGGTTAGGAGGTTATGTAATCCAACTTACCGCACATTCTCAATTTACATGCGTAACGACTTACTTCCAGCAGTCGAGGGAAACAAATTCAACTAAATTTTCCACTTTACACTAATTCTACAAATTTCCCTACTCTCCAAACCTCCATAACCACTGTTACCATTGGACAAAATACTAAGGTAGGGGTATATGAGGTGCTGAATGGATATCTACTTTAAAAGCCGCCATCGACAGGCCATACCTTATGGTCAAAAGTCCAAATGCCTAACCAGTGAGCCATTGGTTCGTTATCTTGTTGCTTTCGATCGAGAATATAAGGACATCAATCATCATAGAAAGTACAGATCAAAAAACATTCATATCAGTTGGAGTCATGAGGTAACAACGAACTGCATAATCCTTTAGCTGAAAACGCAGGCCTAAGGTTTGGCTAGTGCATTGAGCACAAAACGCCTAGATTCATATGCACACATCTTCTTATAGTTTGGAGTTTCAGGCAAAGCATTTTCGCAGGTTGTCGCGTGGAGGCAAGGAGTCAATAATAATTCGGACAAATAAGGGAGACTGGAATGACCATTTATGACTTAAAAGGAATCATCAGTCAGCTATATACTCCATCTCAGGTGTTGCAGAGCCCAAAAATGCGAACTGTTGGTCAACAGTTCAACACTCAAACCCACTGCGTTACGAGTTGGCTACAAGATTGCTACTCGCTCGCTATAAGGCATTAATTAGAGTTCAAATACTGAATATCACATTCCTTTCATCATTCCCGGAAGAGGAAGAGACGATTTCTGGGACCGAACAAGAGCATAGACACCACGCTCTGACAATGGAAGCGAGCACGCCTTTGAAACGTCAGCCAAAATACACATCGGTCCCATAAATAGTCTCTTCTTCTTCTTCTTCTTCTTCCTCTTCCGGGGATGGTGAAAGGAATATTTTATCTGTACTTCGAGTTTGTTCGCATATCAACTGATTATCATTTACCTTAGTCTCAAATAATTTCAGTTTCGATTGTATGACGGCTTTTTAACGAGCTTTTTTTCCAACCGCTTACAAAAACAAGACTCGGCAAACAATGGCAACGTAGGAAGTATGCATTTTTATCATTGTTTTTGACTGCCTTTATAAATTCAAATATATTTTGTGGAAATATGCATGAAAGAAATTCCTTCTAATACTCGTTTGGTAAGAAATTATGGCCTCTTTAAATTTTATACTCAAAAAGGGTTATTTTTCGGGCATAAATTTTTTTTCTAAATTGCCGAATAAAATTTAAACTTACTGACTGCTACACTTAAAAAAATTGTAAAAACTGCGCACTTTGTTGAAGGAAAAGTACGTTTTTGCCTACGGTCTGGGGAAGAAGTCACCTAGTTCTCATGAATTAACCCAATATATGTAGATTATGCCCCATAAATTATAGGCAGCACTAATAAATTTTTGGATACCATGCGTTACGAATGATCACCTTACAGTCGTAAAAGGTCTCATAATTAGACCTTTTCCTAAGACGGAAAGACACCCCTTCTTTAAATATGGTATAAAAGGAAGGCATAATTTGCTAGCAAACGAGTACAAGAAAGAATTTTTCCGTGTATGTTTTCCATAAAATGTATTTGAATTTATAAAGACAGTCAAAATCAATGACAAAATGCATACTACATAACTAGCCACATTTTACAGTGCGTACATAAGCTAATTTTGCCAAAACTCTTTACAACCGAAAGATACCCTTGCTTTGAGTATAAAATTAAATACGCCGTAATTTTTCTGCCAAACGAGTACTAGAAGGAATTTCTTTCATGCATATTTCCACAAAATATGTTTGAATTTATTAGAACAGTCATAATTAAGGATAAAAATGAATGCTCTCCGAGGTGCTATTGTTTGCAGAATCTACTTTTTGTAAGCGGTCAGAAAGGAGCTCATTAAAAAGCCGGCATCTAATCAAGACTGAAATGACTTGAGAATAAGCTACATGGTAATCAGTATTTCAACCTTACTCAATGCCGATTAGCCAGTGAGTATCAATGTTGCAGTGGGTTTGAGTGTTGAACTGTTGACCAACAGCTCGCGAGTTTGGGCTCTTCAACACCTGAAGTTGACTGTATGGCTGGCTGATGAGTCGTTTTAAGACAGAAATGGTCAGTCCAGTCTCCCTTATTTGTCTTCACGAGTATTGACTCCTTGCATCCACGCGAAAACCTGTTAAATGACGGGAGAATAAGCTGCATTCCAATCAGTATTTTAACCTTACTCATTGCCGGTTACCGAGTTACTATCCATGTTTGGCAAATTTCTGTATGTTGCACGAATTCTGGGGCATACTGCAAGCGGACGTATCACTGGCCATCTCTGCAGCAGTGATAACCGGCCTCTTAATCGATAAGGCATTACATGTGTATATGTTACTCACTATTTTATAGTAACATTTTATGTTGGATATTTTATGTAAACTGTTTATAATAGGGTCTGCAAAGGCATTGCCTACTACCCTAAATATGCTGAACTATGAAATGACGACAGCACATGAAACCTGACATGTGTTAGGGATTAATGCACCTCAGGGGCAGCCGTGTCCTCGGTGACGGCATTTGAATTTCGTTGAGTGCTCTCAAGCAGGGGAGGGTCTGTTTGTACAGCATTCTCAGAGGACGATTTGTGCTCACCCATTTGAACACACTCATCGATGAGAAGTTTGGGTATCGCGGGTTTCTGAGAAGAAGAGAAGGATGGGAAAAACACCGCTGCTGTAAGTGAACAAATCCGGAGCAAAATGGCAAATCAAGACTAGCAGGAGGAAGAGGAGACCTTACAGGGGCTGGAGACAACGCGACCGGTTTAACCGAAGGGGGGCTGGGAGCAGATCTGGGAGCGCAACTCTCAACCTCCTCCGTCTCATCATTAAGAATTTCCCAAAATGGGACGGTGCAGGTACGTCTACCAACAGCAGCAGGTTTCAATCGTTCTGGTTTGTCGTCCATCGATGCGAATGGCTTTTCAGAGAGCATAACATCCACGGCTGCCTAAAGACGAAAAAAACGGCAAAAGTGAAAATAAAGATGGCCGATTAAATGTCTGCAAACTGACACGTTCAGCGTCTAAAGATGTTTAGACTTTATGTTTTAATAATATGACTGGCGCAGAAACATAAACTTATATTATACTACTAGTTACGAGCGAGTAGCCATGTTTTAGTACTATTTTGGCTTACAAACAGCTGCTTTGTTTCACCCCCGCGTGTAACTGACGTACTTTTTCAATTTTGTTTGTATCCACATGATTTATATCATACCAAAAGGGAGTTCAAAGCCATTCGCCTATCCTTAAGTCAATAAACTGATACTGACACTGTTTAACCAGCGCGTTTCATGGGCAGTGCAGTTGCAGTCAGCGAAACCCCTGTCAGATTCCGCTATCTCAGCGACGAGGCTAGATACTTCACTGATATTAAAAAGGATAATTCTGAAGATGCGTTCATTGGAACATGCCGTTTATAAGCCTGACGTTTCGGATTGTGGCCCATCAGAGAGCCACAGATAACAATGATGAGGGCCGAAGGGATGCAGTATTTCTCGGGCGCAGTTGTAACGCAGCCGCGTGCCAAATCTGGGTACCGAAATGTCGAAATTGCATCATCATTCCCGCTTCTTGGCATGATGGTGACTCTGTATGGTGGCTCGTTGTCGCCGAAACCTTTACAAATACCAACAGATCGACGGTTGATCTAGGCGTTGCCCAACACGGGCTTCAACGCGTTGAAGTAACACGGTGACTCCCGAGAGATACACAGCAAAATTAGAATCGCGGAGAATCTGCGAATGACTTACACTATCCTACGGTAACCTATGCTTAAGGATTCTCGACGGAAGCTGAAACGTCAGAAAAATAAAATTCTTGCTCCAGTGATCGCATCTTCTTCCTCTTCTGGAGTGCCTCCTGGAACTCGCATATTCACTTCTGTCGACATTGCCTTCTTTGCTGCCATTAGTTAATGTGGTGACAATACGCGCGGTCCTCGAGCGACAAAACCATACTAACTAGCACCAGAGGAAAAAAACGTACTTCGGCTTGCGAATTAGATTCGGGATCAGTTGGCGTCGATGGGGCTGTCTCGAGAGATACCCTGTCAGATTCAACCTGGAAACTTGCGCCTGAACAAGCACCTTCAGGGCGGCTTGCTGGATCAGACACGCAGAACTCGCGTTTCGGCCTATGCGACAAGCCTGGTCAAAGGCAGAATAGGCGGAGTTTCGTTACTAAAAGCCGTCGAACGAGGGGAGTTGCTTTAGTTGAAAAAAGTAAACAAACAGAGAGGCACTTCGAGGTTACCTGGATACTTGTATGCTGCATCAGTCAGGCCAGCAGTCCTGGGTGCACGGCTAGACTGAGTCGATGTCCATCCACCGAGA
This sequence comes from Ligula intestinalis, assembly GCA_036362985.1. Lineage (NCBI taxonomy): Eukaryota > Metazoa > Platyhelminthes > Cestoda > Diphyllobothriidea > Diphyllobothriidae > Ligula > Ligula intestinalis. The sequence continues at coordinate 572,873 of JAYGXS010000008.1, read as the reverse complement.
GTAGCACGTAGGTTGCGCAGTTCAGTCTCAAGTAGCTGGAGCTGGCGTTCGTACTGGGCAGGATTCACCTGAAAATGTGGTTCTTACCGCATTAACAGTCTTGTTTTTGCGATTAATTTAAAAAACTAAAAAACTACTTTTCAATGTTAAATAGCCCGATTTTTGCCAATAGTAGCGAATATTCGAGTCCCAGGAAGCAGTTCAGAAGACGATTTTTTAAAACCAATTTTATCACACACCCTCTTCGCTGAACCGCCCGATCTCAAGACAGAGTCAAGAATATCAGAGACGGGATCGGGCGTAGACGGCCGGAGCCGCCAACCCTGACGCAGATCGCATCGAGTGGAAATGCCACCGATGGCTGGTGCCTGCGTGCCGCCGACCTCCAACGGAAGCGGCGGCGGAAGTCAAAGCCTGAGCCTCCGTCGCACAGACACACCCCACCCTAACCACCTGGTCACAGTCTACACCTGACAAGGAATTTGCACAACAATAAACTGGCTCGGGTGCCAAGTGAGTCAGAGTTACATCAAGTTCTTGCAGCCCGGAGCTTATTCAGCCAATGAGTCACAGTTCGAACGTCGATTTCGAGGATGTCCACCATATGCTCCACGACAGGGTGGTGTATAGTGGCCGTCCTTCCACACCACGCCACGCCCGGCTACACGTGAGGTAATTCAGTGGCCGTCACGATCGTGTCCTTTTCCGGGGCGCTCTCTCTAAACCCCGTAAGCAGACCAATAGCATCCTTCAAGGCTCTGAGCTCAGCTCGACGCTCTTTAACATTTACATGCGAGAGCTTCCACTCACCCGGGCACCTGTGCAAGTGGTATCCTACGCGGACGATGTTACGTTCTTTTGCCAGCACCATGACATCGATCAGGCTGCACAGCTCCTCATGGAGTTCATGCCTGTTGTCGAAAACTTCCTCACCCAGCGCGGAATGACGATCTCGGCAGCCAAGTCGTCCCTAACTGTTTTCACGCTTGATCCGAAGGAGTTTAATCGTCACCCGGTCATCACCGTCAACGGTGCGTCCTTACCGCTCGTCCGCAAGCCCAAACTCCTTGGCGTGCGTTTTGATCCGCTTTTCACGTTCGCAGACCATGCCAGGTAGACCGCAAGCAAAGTAAGCCGCTGCACCAAGGTCCTCAAGGCTCTAGCAGGCACATCCTGGGGCTGCGCGAAAGAGACTTTGTCAACTGCTTTCAAGGCGCTGGCCAAGCCGCATCTCACTTATGCGGCACCAAGCTGGTCTCCTACGATGAGCTTTTTCAGCCTCCGCCGCCTCCAGTCAGCACAGAACGCTGCCCTCCGCACGATCACGGGTTGCTATAAAATGTCGCCTATAGATCGTCCTCATGCGGAGGCTTCTGTTCTACCGGCCGCCCATTACAACACTCTCCTTAGACAGCAGTTCTGGTGGAGTTGTTCGCAACCCGGCCATCCCAATCATCACCGTTGCACCGCTCCCGAGCCCTGCCGCAACGTCCGGCCGTCTATTCGAGCACTCCACAAGGAAGCTGTTGCCTCGTCTCTCGCGGATCTACCTGTTGATAGCTCTGCCACCAAGACAGGTTTCCAGCGTCTCCACCAGAGTCGTTGTTGAGGAGAAACGAGGTTACCGCCCCCCCGGTCTTTTTGGGTTGGTATCCACCTCCGATTGCGGCCTCGGAACGACATCTCCCGAGGGTCACTCGCTGTACCCTGGTGCAGCTACGCAGTGGCTACTGCATGTTCCTTCGCTAGTACCAACACCGGCTCGACCCATCCATACCCGACTGCTGTCACGACTGCGGCGTCTCGCCACATGACTGCCGTCATCTGTTCGCCTGCAGTTCTCAGCCAGGCACCAACCTCACTCCCGTGGACCTTTGGCTCAAGCCGGTCGAGGTCGCGGCTTTTCTCCGTCTCCCAACTACTCCCAGTTCGGATTCCAGCGGGGATTCTTGATCCAACTATGGGCTACGACACACACACACACGTGAGGTAGTCTGGATCGCCCGTGGGATAGCCAATCACAGGTACCGCAAACTGCATCAACGCTCACTGCTGCTGCTGCTCAAGAGGGCACACGCACTCGCCCGCCTACGGCAATCGCGTCTGGCCAATCATCTTCCTATGGCGGACTCAAACGGGACCTCACGGTGATTGCCGACCTCTCACACTAAGGATGCCGCTCCGATAGGGAATGGATTCACGCTCATCTGACAGTCAACTTCCACCGAATTATTCTCCAATTCCTCTGTAGAGAATAAACTATACCTTCCACCTGGTGTCTCCCTTCTTCTCTTCCCCACAAGGAACCGGGTCTGAAGATGGCAGCACGATAGGTGCATGGATAGTGGCTTGCGCGTAAATTAGTTTTGAGTGATAATAGACTTGCGCTGCACCTACCGCACTCTAGCTTCCCTTAACCACGTGAATTGGGTGTAAAGAGGTAGTTAAGAAGACCGGAGACGCGATCCTGTGCTGATGGCTGGAGCAGTCGAGGCCGCTCTTTCGCACGCCACCATGCTCCTTTCCCAATGTTCGGCTTTTGTTATCGACGCACAAACGCGGATAACATCTACCCTACCCTGATCTGGTTTTTGCGTTAGTCTAGCTCATCTTCCGTGCGGTCCGTTTATGGGCCACCACTTCATCCACCCGAAACAACTGCGCAGTCCAAGTTATCCCGCCTAGGAGTACCTCTTACGGAGGCAGGACCTCCCATGCACTCACGGCAGTCGACAAGAGCAAACAAGATGGGTCATACCCGCAGTCAAGCCACCCACGCCGTGCGTCGGGCAAACAAGACGACCGCTCACGTAGTGTGGGCAGTGGCCGCACAGTCAAGAAGGCTCCAAAATGCCCAGGCGTCCAACATGCGCCAGAAATATTTTAGAAAGACCGGAACCATATAAATATGCCGCAGTGGACAAGCTGAAAAAACCCGCAGTCTTTGTGAGGGGTTAAGAAAGCCGTTGCCCATCAGAACTGCTCTCTTGCCTTCTCCTGCCTACTAGTCGGGTTAGAACAACTGGCGACGCAGATGAGATCTGGCGGTATCATACAGAATACAACAGTAGTCTTTCTAGCCACGGGTTTTAGCGCACCGTGACAGCTTAAAGTAAATCAGATTGCTTATGATGAAGAAAAGGCGCTGAACCGTCGACCTCAGATTCCTTCCCTCACCTCCAGCATCAGGCCATCGTCCGACCTGGCCAACTGTCTGATGCTGGTTGGGCGCAGTAGTTTACAGTGCCGAGGAACCCCGCCTGTATGCACCACAACATAACCTTGACTAACAAACATAGTGGGATTTACAATACCAGAGGTTAGACAGGAGCCATCGCCGGCTAACTCCCGGTCCACTGATCGGCCATAGCGTGGTCTTGTAAAGGCGCCAGTTGGCAGTCTTCCGTGACAGACTCAAGCTCAGATCATACGAACATATTATCAACTCGATCAAAACTGACAACGTACATATGTCCTGCTGCCGACGGTAGGGTCCAGCAGATGCTCATTCATCTCCCTGTTGGAAGGCCAAGTGGCAGAGCCATTGTTCCACTGCTGAGCAGGAACCAGTCTGCGGGCGGGAGTGATGGCCGGACCAGTAGCCAAAGACCGACTCCGTCGGTAGGCGTTACAGGCCAAGTTGGAACAGGGAGGAAGGGCAGCGCGTTTTGGAGAGGTAGCCGAGGGTCCCAGGGATGCACTCCGTTGGCAAGTCAGCTGGTATCCTTCAAAATCTGACGGATCATACAGTCTGAGAGGCTGCACTGGTGAATTTTGGACCAGAGAACGCGGTGGTGCGAAATCAAGGCCAGGGCAGTTTGAGCGGTTGAACATACCATTGCTTCGTGGCGCGGTAAGGTCGGCAGATCGTAGCTGCTGGTGGTTTGCGGCCTCAAGGGCAGTTTGGACGTCGGAAAGGTGGCTGACAAGATCGGCCAGTCGTTCACGATCTTCGGGACAGAGATCCGTGAGCTTACAACCACTGGAGGCGACGGCAGTCTTTGGTTTGATCATGGAAAGGCGGGACTGAAGACAAGAAAGCCCCTTTAGGCGACGCAAAAACTCGCAATTTGTGCAAAAACCAGAAGTGTTAATGCGCATGGCGGCTGAACAGGCGGTGCAAGATCATGATCGAAATTCGAGTTCGTAGCTTAATGCGCATGTGGTCTCGGTACTAAGCTCTGTTGAGTAGATTTGACGTGATTAATATAAAATCAAAACTACTTTCAAATGTTAAGTAGCCCAGTTTGTTGAAACTAATTATAACTTCCGTGTCACGCACCTCACACAGAGTCGCGTAGGGTCCCAACCACAGAGAAATCCAACTTAAAGCAAGCTAGTGTTTGTTAGAAAGTAGGTTTACGTATGGCAGCCGTCAATGTTATACAATTTTTAGAGGAGTCCTTTCAGTTTCCGTCACATACGATCCAAACTGTTCAGTGAAGCAGCACTTATCTGCAGCCAAAAGGTCAAGGGTCAAACGGATGCAAATAATAGAATCTGGAGTTTTCCGCTGGCGATGATGCGTCTTGATGCTCATTAGCAAAACAATGCAGAAGTTTGAACCATAAGTTAGAGTAGAGTATTTTTTAGAAGACGAAGAAGATAACCAGTTTGGCATAACGGGTGACTACCTCGACTCGACGAGGAAGTATTATTTCGGGTTTGACAAATTGGCAGCCGTACTGCTGACAGGCGTGACTGGATATCAAAATGGTGTGGACAAGTGAACTAAACATTCACGCCGAGACAGATCCTTTAAATCTGCCATAGCTACCAAAAACTAACGGCCGTCTGCTTTGTTGACTTCGCGTTTGATTCCATCCATCGTGAATCCCATGGCAGATAATGGTATTAGACGGTGTATCAGCAAAACTAATATCCATGATCAAGGCATACTATTGCTCCATTGCGGCGCGTGTTCTACTCCTAAGGTTTAATGGAAATCAAATTGAAGAAGTAGACAGCTGGTAGCGAGACTACTACTGAATGGACAGATTAAAGCCGACATCTGTTCCCGAGTCGATGTTGGTCGGCGCCTTTTCTCAATCTTCCGAAAGCTCCTATGTAACCCACGCGATATTTCTATTGCCTAGTAGGTCCGTTTGTACCATGCGTCCGTGCGGTCAGTCATCGTCTATGGGTATGGATGTTGAGCTTTGAACGTTGAAGATGAGGTATTGAACCGCCGCTGTCTGGAGAAAATCCTTCGAGTGACGTATATCGATTTCGTGTCAAATGAGACAGTCCGCACTCGCTGCGACATTATCGCAATGATATCCTAGGCCATCCAAGAAAGTAGACGGATGCGGTTTGCGCACGTTCCCCGTCATCCGTTTCACGAGCGTTGTCGTGGTGTCCTCGATCCGGCGTCAGCCTACCTGGAGGTGTCGAAGAGGAGGACAACTAAAGACTCTGCTTGACTTCGTTCATCAAGAAATAAAAACAGTCCTTGCACCTTCGGTCTCCGTCGCTAGAGAATAGAATGGGTCGAGCTTTCCGGATTTTCTGCGCGAAGCTTTACGCGTGGAAAGCTTCATGCCCTGTGACATCAATTAAGGCGGCTACATGAGACATGATCACAGACTTACCAAGTACAAGTACTCTGGTTAAGAAACCAAAAGAGTATAACGATATGGTGAATATTGTCTAGCATCTGAAAAGGGTGCCATCCTACTGTTTCATTTACGATTAGGTCCTTACCAGGATACCGGTCAGCACATGACAACTCATTACAGTAAATTTGAATTAATCTTCAGGAGTGCTACCAGGATTATCTACGCCGAATCCTACTTGGTGCTAGGCCAAAAAAGAAAAAACCGAAGCCTGGCTAAAATATGCCTCGACCGATTGCATAAGAAGTTTCTGTTCATAAAAATAAATTGAGAGCGGAATTGAGTGAAAATTAAAGATATTTAATGAATTATCTCGCGGTTAAAAGGCGTCTAGGCGAATGTGTGGGTTTATAAAAAAATAGATCGGCACTGCTCTATTGTTATCATGATGGAAATATGGATTGATGGGTCAATCAGCATGATAGGCGACGAAACTGACAAGTGAAGTGTCATTATTACAAAAGGCTAGCATGCTACGCCACTAAAGTGCGACTGATAGTGATACCCTTTCCGCTTAACGTCGGCTCGAGTCAACTTGTCTCCCTTCCCACGAGGAAATGCCGTGTCGTTTACTATTCTTCGCTCTCTAACTCAAAATGACCAGTCAACGTTCTTAAGAAATCTTGCAAATTTAAGACCGATCATATGGGCATCGTACTCCACATCTCACAGGTCTGCAGAACCTTTAGTCAACAGATAAGCATAAAAATATATTTGCATGCCAAGGCAAACTGACTGCGTTAATTGCGCACGACACGATTAGGTGAGCAGCACACCGTTAAAAAAGGATAAAGGAGGGCTGAAGAAACCTACCTTAAACTTTGCGTTTTGCGCAGAAATTCGGCCAGCATTGGACCGCCCGAGTTCTTTTAGATATGAACGAGCACTTTTGTCAGTTAACTGGCTGGATTTGATCGGACAGTCGGTGCGAACCAAACTCATTGTAAAATAACCTTAAATGTAAGATGGCCGTTTTTTACAGCAAACATAGGGTGCACATGAACTCAATTGAAGCGTCACACACTTGCCTAACAAATTGGGCAGTGTTTCATTAATGAACTGCAGTACATACTAAGTTTTATGTCACGAAGTGTCAAAATAAATGTATTCTTTCTAAAAAGACATATCAAAGAATACTTTCTCATTACCTAAGCACGATGTATCAGCTAAGAAAAAAAAGGTAGTTGCCAAGCGCCACATTTTCTACAAAATCAGAATCAACATGGCGTAATGTTTTTCGACCTGTCAGAATAGATTACTGAAGGTTCTGAAACGGGCCGAAACTAAATGACAGAAGTAAGAACTACGACTCAGCAAAGACTGTTGCTTGGGCGTCGCTCTTATTTGTTGGGAAACTAGAACGAGCACTACGTATCTTACGTTCAACAAACGTCTGCTTTACCAGACAGGTATTCTTGCACTTAACATTCGCAAATTAAATGAGCCGTAAGATGATATTTTGGATGGTGTTCAAATTAAAGAGCAGGCTAAGGTTATCATGAGACAATAAAAAGACTTCCGAAATCATCCTCACGGTCACGTTGGAAACATTTCAACGAAAATGGAACGGCAGGACGCGGCAAAGAACTAACATGGACTAACATATATTTTGTGTCGCACCAGCAAGTCAGATTTGCGGTCTTGTGTTTGCCTAGGGACTTCAGTTTTTGGTTAAGGACAACTAGAACGAGTAAATCGGCAGCCACTAACACGAACCATGAGGTGATTGTACAGGCGTGGCGAGAAGAGACCGTTCCCGATGACTGGGGTCAGGTATCTTTGTACCTTTCCACAAGAAGGGAGATAAGAAAAGACGCGAGAACTACCGTGGCATAAGTCTTATCGATGTTGCTGCAAAGATCTTCGCTGTTGCTCTTCTCAGGCGCTTCCAGCCTGTACGTGACTCCAGGACACGATCCAACCAAGCCGGATTCTGAGCTGGGCGTGGATGTGCGGATCAAATATTCACACTGAGGCGCACTCTAGAATTCCGTAATAGCTACCAGCAACCGACGGCCGTTTGCTTTGTCGAATTTGCCGCCGCATTCGATTTCGTCCATCGTGAGTTTCTGTGGCGAATAATGGAACTGGATGGAGTGCCGACCAAACTCATTGCAATGATTAAGGCCTACTATCGGTCTACCACCGCACGAGTCCTGGTCCACAAGAATCTCTCTCAGTCGTTCGATATCCGGTCTGGTGTCCAACAGGGCTGCGTCCTTTCGCCCATTCTGTTTAAATACGTCATTGACTGGATTCTCGGCAAAGCTTTACATGAAGAGAACGGTGTTGAACTTGCACCCGGACGCCAACTAACTGATCTTGACTACGCCGATGATATTGCACTGTTAGCCTCAAACTTTGATGGTCTACAGACAGTAGAGTCGCGGTTAAATGAGATCGCTATGTCGGAAGGCATGCCCATTAATTCCGGAAAGACGAAGTTGTTCTCCAGCTGCATCCCTGACCAGGAAAAAGCACCCCTGGGGATTAATGGCTATCAACTTGAAGAAGTAGACAGCTTTAAATACCTCGGGGCGAGGCTGCTACCGAATGGGCAGAGCAAGGACGACATTGTCTCCCGCATCGATGCTGCTCGCTGGGTTTTCTCAATCCTTCGAAAGCACCTGTGGATCCGACGTGACATCTCCGTGTATACCATGCATCCATCCGGTCAGTCCTCCTCTATGGATGTGAATGCTGGGCTGTGCGCGCTGAAGATGAGCGAAGACTGGAGATCTTTGACCACCAGTGTCTGAGGACGATCCTGCTAGTTAAGTATAGAGACTTAATCTCAAATGAGACAGTCCGCATCCACTGCAATCGTATCACGAGGATATCTCAGGCCATTCAAGAAAGGCGACTGAGGTGGTTTGGACACGTTTTCCGTCGTCCGCCCCACGAGCTTACCTATGCTGCCCTCGACCCGGCACCGCAGCCCACCTGGAAAGGTCGAAGAGGAGGGTAACTGAAGACTTGGCTAGACACCGTCCGTCAAGACATGGAAGCAGCTCTTGGACCTACTATCTTCGGTGTTCGTCGCTGGAGAAGGGACTGGGTGGAGCTTTCGAGATCCGCTGCCGCCAATCGCCATGCATGGAGCGGTACCGTTTTTGACGTCATTGAGGCCGGCTAGATCAGGTATGATCACAGCCGTAACAAGTACTAACCAAGCGGAGAAAATGTTGGGCAAATTATGCTTCAAGGGCCTATAGACACGAGTCGAGCGAATACAAAATTAGCCATAAAATAACCGTAATTGCGGTCGACTGCTTTACCTCCGACGGCAAAAATTATTAAATTGGATGTATATGATACAAAACAAGTGACTGCCATGTGTATAAAACACACCTTTTATTAATACATAAACAGAGAGCAAAAACTAACAGCTCGAAGCCGACGGTAATAAATAAACGATTACAGTGACTGAAGTAATTGGAATAAATATAAAAAGACAGGTAATACTAAATTGGTGATTCGAGAAGTGACATGGTTCTTCGTATTCACTGGTTCTTGATATTTACTCGATAAACAACAAATTACTATGAAACCTCTACACACTTAAGGAATCAGTCAGCGAACGATATTCCCTAATGGCAATGTTCCGGAACCAAATGTTAAAGTGGTTCCAGTGGAACCAAAGGTCCCACTGCGCCGTGATTGCGTATATGGGTGGTATTCCGTGCACTGGCCCGGGTAGTCTACAAGCTGTCATCATAATCGATGGTCGAACACCCACACACAAGCTTCCACGTCCACCCTATGTGCCCGCACGCCTCCTGCATTTGCTACCCCCCTCTCCAAATGCGGCGCCTGGATCGATGCCTTTTTCTGGCAAATTTTGCCGGCGTATGCCTAGCGCGAAAAACCCGTGTTCAGGGCACACGCGTTCAAATAGGGGGGGGGGGGGTAGAGGGGCAGGAGGCGACTACTGTATAAACATTTGGCTTAACCGAGCCTGCTCAGACTGCACTTGATGCACGTAGTTACCAGAGCAAGGCATCGAGTCAGGCACCGCATTGGGAGAGGGGGAGGTAGCAAATACAGTAGGCGTGCGTGCGCGTAGGATTTTTCTCAGGTGGACGTGGAGCTTGTGTATGGGTGTTCAACCATCGATTTCGATGACAGCTTGTAGACTACCCGGTTCAGTGCACGGAACACCGCCCATAAACGCAATCACGGCGCAGTGGGACCTTTGGTTCCACTGGAACCACTTTAACCTTTGGTTCCGGAACATTGACATTAGGGTTTGTAATATGGAAGAGTAGAGCAGTGCCAGAACTCAAATGATAATAAAGTACACAAAGGAAGCTAACAATAAAAATTGTTATCAGTCGTTAATGCCATCTAATTTTCAATAATAAATTAATTATTGAGAGGGAATATACAAAGCCTCAACACATCGGTTAATTTGCGGTCCCTTCGGACAGTCTCCGATTTGATCTTTGCTGTCCATCATTTTCGCAGAACAAAAACGAAGACAGAAAAATGGAACAAGATGAGCCAAAATGTAGCAGAGAAATTTGCAACCACTGTAAATTCTCATACCCCAACAAAAGAACAAACAACTACAAAACACGCGGCTAGATCGTTCCCATTTGCCGATGCAATTAAACAAACTTGCTTCATTTTAAGGGAATTATTGTCTATAACGAGGCAATGAGAATGGTCGCCCGTTAGATTTGAAACAAAAAACGTACCTTCCGAAAGAATCGAGTACTACTTTTGTAATTTTTTCAAGTTCTGGTAGAAAAATAGATTCCATATAATACGTTTTCGTATGAGGAATCTTGCTTCACTTAGATAATTGAATTAACGAAGGTGTTTGACTAGTCATAACACTCAGTGTGTAATGTACACTGATTGTTTCTTAAAGAAAAGTCAAGCATAAGTGGTTGATGTGTGCATAAGTTACAATAAAACGATAAGAATAAATTGCGCCGAAAATAATTGACTTCTGACCTATAATTTAGTATGGAATACAGCCTGAAATTAGACAGTGTCCGGCGATATAACCTCAAATTATAAATTTTCGTTAATGTTTATCAGTTAAAACATACAGTGTCACAATTATAAGTATTTGGATAACCGCTAGTTCAAAAACTGGTTAGCAACATATGCAGGCTTATATGTGTATAAGGCAAGCTTTCCACTAAATTATTAGCATTACCTTTTGCAGCGTTTCCTTAACCAATTTTCGGCAGAAAATACTAGTGCGGGGCCCGATAAAAAGAAATAACACTTAATAGATGGTTAAAGCAGATATGTTTACGGAGCTGATCTATTTTAGCATCAAGAAAATCATATTGGTCTCTATCCTGACTGATGTTTAAAACGATAATGGCGGATTTTTAAATGCACTTTATGTAAGGTACGCACTTTGGCCATCTTTGTGCATGCTTTTTTTTCCAAAGTCCTTCCGATAAGAATATATCGTTTAAATCTGACCACAAAGTTTTCCTTTAAAGTTGTTTCGATAGAATTCTTGTATTTGACACGTCTTGGCTCTTGTCTTGCATGCTTATTTATAAACTGAAAAACTCCAGAGCTTATCACGTGGGTCATAAGTACAAGTGACGCTGTAGGCACCCGAAGAACGAGAGCTCACCGAAGTCCATGACCTCCCTCACATTAAATTCAGGTAAACCATTCAGTCCATTGCAACGCATGGAATTATCGTGCTTAAGGTCGACTGTCCCAGCAGGATTTTCTTAATTGTCAATCTGAAGTGAATCAAACGTCTTACAACGTCTTAATTAATTGATGTCCCCCTAATTATAAGTAAATACAGACTATGTGTAAATCTGGTCATACTTTTAAAGCACCACGGTGACCTTACAAACACTTGTCGATATATGCGCTTGAAGAGAGGTGAAATCTGTGCCATGCACATAAATTGCAATTTACTGTTGCAATAAAGCGATTAAACTAGCAAGTGGCCAACCTTGAACAAAAATTCATAAAAATTCAATTCTCAAGTAAAACTCTGCCAAAAACAAATTTTTGAGTGCTTCCTCCTCAAATTGCATACAATGGAGATGCGAAGGGGTGTGGAGCTGATTTACTCAAGGTAGGCTGGAAGGTTATGTAGTGCCTACAACCCCATCGTAAGATAGTAGAGGCCCACGGAGGAGGAATAGGCAGGCGAAGGGTGCTGGTCTGGTGGATGTTGTGGTGAATGGAGGTTTTGAGTTTCAGTTAAATTTGAGGCGTGGTTCGTGCGCTTGGCGTCGGCCGTGTTGAATGTGAGATAGTCACTTTAAGTCACTTTATTAAGGGAAGAATGCTTTCGCCATTGAGTTCTTTATTCACATCCAAAAATTGCAAAACGGTTCAACCTTAACAAAAGTGCATACTACAAATGTAGGTTTAAGAACAGCCACAGGTGCGAGCCAGTTGCAATGTGCTGCTACTGACACTATGTTCATTATATCTGTTACATTTTCTCAGCAAATGTGAATCAAGGTGGCGTTTAAAAATGTCAACAGTAGCTGAGATGACCACCTCGACAAGGAGTCCTTTGATGATAAAAAATTGCAGTGGATGAGCAAAAGAACACTGGATTATTATCAGCTAAATTGTCAACCTATCCAAAAAACCGATAACAGTGAGATTTCATACTAAGAGGGCATACTGAGAAATTTGTTAACGCCTCACCACTAGGCAAGATTACTGCGAAGCAATTGCAGCTTTTAGAGTAAACATATTATTTTCTTACATTATCTTTCAATGAATCAAAAAAATTTTTGGCATTTTTACCATGAAGAAAAGATAATTTATTGATTGTATATATAATGTTATCATCACATATGTAATAAAAGCGCACTGACTGACTGCACTGTGTGATGTTTACTAAATATATTTGTCAAATAATGTACATTTCCTTGCAAAGTATCTCCTGCACCACTTACAATTAGTTATTCTAAACAAATATTTTTACTGAAAAGGAGCAAGTAGTATGTTTTTTAAACAAAAGTTAGACTGTAATGTAATTATCTCGCTTCATTACAGATTATGTATTTTTGTATGCTGATCCAACTGCATCTTAAACGTGTCCACAGATGAGGACATGACAATGTATGCGGGTAGATCATTCCATGCCTGGATTACCCTCTTAGAGAAGAATAATTTTTGTGTTTTCAATCTTGTTCCAGTCGCGCGTAGCTTGAGAAGATGTCCGCGCAATCTAGAAGGAGTGGCTAGCTCAAAGAAACCGTTGGATTCTAGGCAACAATTTTGATTCCGCAGCATGCGAAATGCCTGTACCAGGTCACCGCGCCGCTGTCTGTAATCTAGAGGAAATAAGTCGAGATTGGTGAGTCGTTTCTCGTAAGGAAGGTACGCTTGGCCTCGCACTAACTTAGTTGCCCATCGTTGTACCTTTTCAAAGGTTTTTTCTTTTACTGTCTAAGGTTTCCAGGCTTGAATGGCAAATTCCGGTTGGAGTCGCACAAACGCGCCGAAGACCTTGCCAAAGACAACTTTATCAAACTTAACAAAGTCGCGCTTGATTAGATACAAGCTCGACATTGCGGATTTGGCCACCCTCAGGCTGTGGAGTGATGGCTTAAGTGAGGGAGTGAACTACACCCCCAGATCCTTCTGGGCCTCTACTTCTGGCAGCGGTGTGTTATGTAGGTTGTAAACCCTCCGATACGAAGTGTTAGTACTAATAAAACGCATCATGTTGCATTTGGTGACATTAAATGTCAGGAGCCACTCGTTTGACCATTGCTCGAGTCGGTGCAAATCTGCCTGCAGATTTGCTTCGTCGTCTTCCCTACGAATGACCTTCCAGAGTTTTAAATCGTCGGCGAACATTGCGGTTTCGCAGTCTAATCCACTTATGCAGTCGTCGATATATATAAGGAAAAGGATAGGACCAAGATTAGAATCCTGGGGAACCCCACTATCAACTGCCACCTCCGCCGATCGCTGATCACCAATACATATGGTTTGAGTTCGGCCAGTCAGAAAGTTTTCAATCCAGCGCAAAAGGTTGTCTGTTACCCCTATACGTCTAAACTTGTATAGGAGACTTTGATGCGTCACAGTGTCAAATGCCTTCTTAAAATCTATGAAGACTGCGTGCACCGTGTTTACTTGATCGAGTGCTCTGGCCCATTGCTCTAGACAGAAGAGCAGATTTGTCAAGCAGGACCGTCCTCTACGGAATCCGTGCTGTTTATCAGAAAGAAGTTGATGACACTCTAAAAATTGCATCAACTCTATTTTGATAATTCACTCCACGATTTTGCAACATATTGAAGTAAGGCTTATTGGCCTGTAGTTGGTTGCGGACGCCCGACACCCACTTGTGTGTATGAGTGAGATCCACGCTGTCTTCCAGTCGGATGGCACTAGGCTACACAGGTAAATTCCACCCAGTCTGATTCAACTCATAGCTCTCAGTTTTGGCCTAATAGGTCAGTTGTCTAGAGGGTCAGCTGTGCTAAATTTTCCTTTTGTAAGCTAACTTATAGGCGGCTTATGCATTCTGAGTACGATCTCGAAAGCAGCCATCACCACATTCATTCACATAATGGTGCTTACAATCAGTGGACCCGGCTAGCCAACAAGATTGTCATTTTCAAGGTACAGTCGTGGTGTTTTACGTCGTCTACTTCGGCGGCTCTTAGGTAAAGACCGAATGCAGACCCGTTTTGCTGCTGTTTTTTGCTAATATATCTGATGAAAAATTCGTGATATATGTCTTAAAGTCGAGCGAGTAAAAGCCATGTCCCAGCGATTGCATTTTTTTCTTCTTTTTCTTCCTCTCAAAGTAATGCTTTTGATAGCATAAGAAAACCAATTCTTAGCCCTCATTTGCAAGGTTAAGTATAATTATTATTATAACTAAATGCTTTTAAATTAAAATGAAGTACTTACTGGTCAGATGGGTCTGATATCAAAATCTTGATGCCAAAAACTAACGTCAATACCAGGGCCAGAAACACGATTACAATTGCACCAGCTACAATCCACATAGAGGCATTACGGCACGAATGACATTTGAAGTCTTCATCTTTGGATGATGGCATTTTCAGGCTGAAACACCAAATATAAAACAATATGGTCACGAAAGCAGATGGAAATACTGCCAGCCGCTTTACAGCACGCAATCAGCTAACGAAGACCTAAGTTGGATGCTAGGTAAGGCTCCTCTGTGAACACGCTTTAACACAGGCATTTGCATACAACTGAGCTGTGCACTTATTGGTTATTTTGGTGCAGATATCGGCAAACTTAAGCAAAGGAATACATTCGCCTAGGCAGACTCTGTTGATAAAAAACCATGGCAAAATACAGCTGGCGATATAGGCACAAATCACGCCAAATTTTCGAGGTAAATCTACGGAATGTGTTTGTGGAAAAATTTTCAATTATTATTATGCATATTAAATAATGTTTTTTTCTGAATCATGCAGTTTATTTCATTCTGTTGTGTTTATGAAATGTACAACTCTTAGAGTTCTTTTGCGCTCTATAAGCCAGATTTGTCTATTTAATCTGGATCAAAGTCATCCATAAAATACCATGAAACAGATGTTATTCCGTCTTATATGGGCAATCTCAAGGAATACATTTTCGGCCTTCGTTATGTTAGTTAGCTATCTGCGACGACACTGGAACTTTTTTGAATGGCAATGCGCAAACTGGTCTAGGAGCACATATTTGTATGAAAAAAAGAAGAATCATGAACGCTGGGAACCCTGGTAAAGGTATGTCTACCGTGTAAATATAATGAACTGTCCAGGTAGCAGTGCCTCTTGAATTAGTAGGTTGCTTGTGGAGTCCAGCTTTGTTGATTAAGTGGTAAGGATCTATAGTGGGGTCCCCATAGTGCAAGCGAGGCGCGCTCCACCCCAATATGCGCACCTGGGTTTAGGTGGTAGGATGGGTACGGCATATCGGAGAACAAATCTGCGCGCATTAATCATGCAAATTGAAAAAAAATTTACGCGTGGACGTTGGGGGGGGGGGAAGTTCGCTGACCTTGGGCTAGGACACTGAGGTGCATTTTATTATCATCGCTTACCCTTACAGCACTAGCGACGAGTGGGTGTTAGATTAACTTGGTCGATGTCACTGATGTGTATGTTGTTATAAGTACCAATAATTTCAACTGGAATAACAGCGAACGAGCAGTAAAGCTGAAAGATTGCGGAAATTCCCCAACGTAAGATGTGCAGGTAAGCAGTTATTTCCATGGATACTTTGAAAAGCCATTTTGCTTGATACACTGCAGTTATTACAAAATCAATATCACAACCGAACACCTGCTGAATCAACAGCTGGCGTTCAAAAATTTGGAGATAAGGAATAATTTACCCTACTTAAAAGTTGTACGTACGCACTTATTGTGCATGCTGGTTTACCAAGCACCCACATGTAGATTCCCTGCCGATCAAACAAGCAGGCATGAAAGAACGAACTTCAAATAGTTATCGTAAACATATAATTAACCCCTTTTTCACCTAGGGAGGAAAATCCCTTACATTTAGTCCAATCTTTGATGAACACCAGCGGAACTGACTTGCTCTGCTCCGTCTCGGGCTTGTTTTTTCGGCTTCGGAAAAAAGCTGTAGCAGTAAGTCACCCAGACAGGTATTAATGCTGGCAAACAATAGTGGTAAAAGGAAGAAAAATGAGGCAGTATTTTACAAGGCAAACACGATAATAATTCAGATGCCTACTCATTTTAGTTTGCAGAAAGTGTGACACAGCAGTGCTGTTTAAGACGAAGGAATGTTATCTAGGAGTTCCCGGATAACAAAGTAAAATCCAATAATAATACTTTACGATCTCACTAAAACAGTGCTTGGAAGGAAGACCTCAGTAATGCTATGATAATCCCCTTTACAAGTAATGTTTGTTCGGTATTTAACCAAATTACTAATAAAGACTGCTTAATGGGCAATTTTGGTGCAATACGATTTACTTAGTTGGGAATAATACCTGACAGTGGTTTCATTTCTGAATAACATTAAATTTGCAGAAGAAGAGTAAAACACGATCACTGGGAAATTACTTGTATTTGGCTGAGATTTTGAACTCGTCAAAGAGCCCAGCAACAAAGAAGATGCAAGGTCAACAATAATTCTCATATTCTGTAGTCCAGGTACGAGAAAATGGGGGCGTAGTATTCACGATCAGTTTAGTCTATTCTGACTTCATTGCACCACATGGTCTCGGCGTGCGTCATCGTGAGACTCCTTGGCGTTTTGGCGTGCGAACATGGATAGTAACTGGACCCGCAGGGAATAAGTAACCGGGCGGTTTATCTACGTACCTATTAATACAGCTGGAGACTAACATCTAGCCCCCTAGCAGTCCTTGCCACGTCTTATTACTGGTTCGTGTCATTATTGACGTCTCCAGGAGGTTGAAACCGTGGCGATCTGGAGCAGTAAGTCTCCTTTCCGTACTGCCTATTTGTGCTCCTTTATTGGCAAACATAGTCGTCGACCGGTCTGGCCTGTATATTGGCAAGAGCGGTCGCAACATGGCAATTGGTAAAGGACGCCAGACTGCTCACCCATATACAGTCGGTCTTTTATTCGCATGATCCACAAATGCATGGTAGCTGTCCGACGATGCGAAATACCCACGCCGAGCTATGCAGCAATACGTTCTGTTGCTTCCGTTGCATTCTTTGTATTTAGTAGAGTGTGCCACTGTGTTGGTCACTCTCCTGCGTTTGTTTGCCATGGGGCATACGTAGGCAGCGGTTGAGAAAATCGTTGGTATATCCACTCCTTGCCAGTTGGTCTCGAATTTGGCTGCAGTTCTCGTATTTTCTCTCACGGTAATACATTTGTACCTCCTGAAAGAGTGCTCTAATATATCCGTGTTTATGCGCAGTCGGGTGGTTGCTATAGAAACAGAGCCCCTAGATTATGCTTATCACCTTCCTGTACACAGTAATGCTGAGTTCTCCATTGGGTCTGCGCGTGACTAGGACGTCAAAGAAAGGCAGTTTTTCGTTCTTCTTTGTTCCATTGTGAATTGGATGTTGGAGCTTTACGGTCAGCGCGTTTACGGCAGCGACCGGGAGCGGTTTCATCCCTAAGGTTGTGTGCGCCTCGGGGAAGGGGGGTGGGTTGTGTAAACAGGCCGCTAGGGCTTGAACGCAAGTGTCCCAGTGTAATTGTGCCAACCTGGATTATGCACTGAATAGCCTAAAAGGTGGGGTGAGCAGACGCATTACTGTTAACTCACATCTTGGCAGAAGGCAGCTGTTTTACCGCCTGCTGCCCTTGGTGGGGGGGGGGGGGGGTCGGAAAGGGAAGCCTTAAGGCGGAGCCGGGCTTTTTCACTAGTGTTTATTATAATAACATTATTTCAAAGAATAAATTCAGAGGTTTATTATACTAGCATTTAGTATGCTTTTATTTTAAAATACACTATATGGCTCGTTCTGAAATATATTTCCAAATATTTGCTTTTTTGGCTCTCTGAGTTAAAACGTTTGCCGACCCCTGGTCTAGGGGCTTGATTGGCCACCTCACGCGCGCGTTGGTTCTCCTGCATCGGGTGACCTCGCAGGAGCTTGTGCATAACCTTTATCCGCCGGCTTGTGTGGCCTTTGTTCTTTGTTCCTTATCTGTAGGCAGGGGGCGATAATGAGACCTGACAGTTCGCTCGGGCCGCCTGTTAAAAATAATCCCAAAACTGCCCGCTTAGGCTACTCTCATTGGCAGTTTCCAATCCTTTGTCATACGAGTATTCCGGCTCAGACAAGGCACCGTGATATAGTTATTTCGGGCTATTGGCCCTCATTAGCCACGGGTTGCCAACTCTAGTGTAGCAGCTGAAATTGCCGCCACACCCTAGTTTCCAACTCGCGCCTCGCCGGTCAGCGGCAGACGTCCTAACCATTGAGTCATCGAGGTCGATGTCTACCTGGTTGTAGATCGGGAGTCTATATTATTTGTTTGGGCACCCATCTATTCCTCAGGATGCGTCCATGGGGAATAGATCGGTGCACAAACAAATAATTTCCAATACAACAGTCCTCGACATGTGCCTGTAGGTGAAGGCGTCATTGATTTGTGGAAGTCAGTGCTTTACGCTAGTCAGCGCAAGCGGTGGCTGCCGGCCGCTGCCTTCTGCTTTCATGGAGTCAGCTGCCTGCAAAGAATCCGCGTTCCCTGCATGGGTCGATATCCCCTCCACCCAGGCAGCAGTTCTTCAGTGAAGCAAGAAACCGCACGCCAGTGGGGTGATGGCAAATGCCAAACAAAAAGACGCAGCTGTCGCCGGGCAGAGAGGCATCTGTTGGCTCATCAGTCCTGGCCCCCGGCGTGGACACGAAGACTCACCTGTCCCTACTGATGTTGTAGAGTTTGCACTCTCGGTTGTACCCACCAAAAACACTCAACAGATTTAAATATGGCAATAGCAGCAAAATGATATGGAGCCAATAAATAATTTTGCTGCTATTGCCATATTTAAATTTGCACCAGGGAAACGTTGCTTTTAACACCTAACAGAGTCTGACCCAAGTCGCCTGCGCCCCAGCGGTGAGTTGCTTCACAGTGTGTTCCTTTGCCTCTCCTTTTGATGTGCTTTATGCTTCACACATGCTGTTTTAAGACAGAATGAGGGGACAACCTGCGTTTTACTTTGCACGTAAAACGTACGCCAAATTACGTCTCGACGCAATTGTGCGGCAGTTCCTTTGCTAATCAAGCAGGTCATGCAATTTATTCAGGTTTATCTTGATTATTTGTTTTTATCTTTACTCCACCAGCTCTTTTATATAAACAAGGCTGAGGCAGACACGCGCCCAAACACAAGTATGTTAGCCATGGGTGTAGTTCCTTCCCTCCCTCTCCCAATTATTTTCTACTCCCCTGTCTAAGAGTTCAGTTACTTTCTCTTGTTTGCCAAAATTTGATCTTGCCCTTATTTTCTCCGCCTTGGTTTTTGTTTATTTCCCGCCTCTATCAGGTCTGGTAGAAATCGGCATTTTCGAGGTTCGAGGACGGGATAAGGAGGAGGACGAAGTACTGCATCCTACGTCCTGGTGGTGACGCAAGGCAGACGCTGCTGGGCGTTCTTCCTGAAGACAATTTGGGACTCTAACTCTCCTCTGCAGTCTACAACATCAGTTGGAAGAGCTGAATCACCGTTGTTTCCGCAGAGCATCTATGTTGCTCTCCTGTACCGGTTATACATTTTGCCTTGGCCAGCGATTGCACTTCTAGGCAACCTGGTGCACCATTCAACGTCAAACTTTGGTTAACATTAAAATAAGAAGCTTCTGCACGCGCAAAACCGGTTTTACCCCCTATTTTGTTGTGGAAGCAGCGGACACGCATGCACACCTGAAATTCCTAATAGGTGGCTGGGAATCATAGCAGAGAAAGGAAGGCGCTCAATGTGCGTGTGTTTGGAGTGTGCGTGCTACTCTGTTAGGGTTTACGACGTAGATGATACTTTGCTCGCGTCATGTGAAATGTTAGGTGAAATTCACAGGTGCGCGCGTTAATGCGTAGAGGGTACACGTGCGAGTTGGTGCAAGTGTTAGCAGGACGGCATCCTGCACCAATCAAGATGGACCACACCAGGGCCGCTGATGACGTCGCATTTTACCTAACTGACTGCCTGAGTCTTGCCATGCAGGTAGGCAGAGTTCACACGCCAAGATGAGGGGAATACGTGTGTGAGCATTACAAACGTTGTGCGTTATGGAGGACAAGGCACGTCACCCAGACAGAGACACAGACAGTTTGAGGTCGCGCCGGACCAGTCAACCTTTGAATAGTAGGTCGTGTTAGAGAGCACGTCACCCAGACGTCAGGCAGTACGAGAGCACGTCACCCAGACGTCAGGCAGTACGAGATCACGTGAGGCCAACCCAATGCCTACAAAACGGTCGAGGTCGTCTGACCATCGAAGGGCCAACTAGACTAGGACAAAGAACTCAGGCAGCCACTGTTACCAAAGCCGAGAGCCGAGTCTACAGTGAGGTGACGCCTACGGCAGACGCACAGGCACGCGCTAGCGGAGTGCGCACGACCACTTGGAGCAACGACGACTGCTCCTTAAATAGCCAGGCTGCTAGCGGAACGCAACTCTGTTGTGGACACGCTGCTTATCACACGACACTACTGCCGAAGGAGACAGACGACAGAAGACTGCTGCTGGACACGCAACGACCAGACGAGACTACTGGACACATGGAACAGTGTTGATGTACTTGTACAAGTGAAAGTAAAGTAGCATCAGTTATCCTATCCTGTCTTCTCTTCCTAACACGCACTGGGGGAACATAACCGGTGTTGACACAGGAACACACTAGGTTACAGCAGTGTGCACTTTCAAAAGTGCTTAAGGTGCATATTTTCACGCTGTTCAAACGACAAAAAACTACCAAGGTAATGCAATTTGACTGTCGTGACAACACCGAAATAAATGACCTTTCGTCGGCAATTGCGTAGGTAACTTTTCGCGGGAAAATTACAGCCATTCAATGGGCATTTTCTGCATGGGGAAAATCACGTCACTCTTCTAAGTTGCAGGAGGATGCAGAAACATAATTTACCTATAAAGTTGGAATTCAGAGCGTAAAGTAGATACTCTTATAAAGAACACAATCATTTACTAGGCAAGTGCACGCATCACCGTAGTTATGTGTCCTACTAGGTATACAATCTCGATGCAGTTTAAGGTAAGGGAAAGTGACAAAGACAGCTGTTGTTTCGGTGGTATTATATCCCCTGTTCAGCAAAACAATACTTAAGATTTACCCGGTATGCGTAATCAAAATTAACCCAACTAGCCATCAAATGAGCCAAGGACAGAGGATGGACGCATCAGGAGTGTCACCCCAGCAGTTTGGGCAGTTAATTGAATATTCCAGCGCACTCCAATATGCACTCATACAAAGCTGACTAAGTGAACATAAGTGCAGAAAAAGAAAGAAACGTAGGCGTGTTTGCGCCATGTTCTACGGAAAATGTGGTTTTTTTACTATACGGGTGCAGTTTTTAGTCTCTTCTCAGCGTTCAATAGGTGGAAACAGTGTGGCTTCGGGATAAGTACAGCAAAATAAAAGCCATGGCTTGCTGCAGTAGGGTTTCGTTGTAAAAAAGGTTAAATGACTGTTCTACTAAAGGGAAAGGGTCTGTAATTAAAGCAGAAGGGCCTTCATAATTTAAACATTATGGTTCAATTATTTACTTAACCGAATGTAGTGCAACATAAAAGTGTATGGCCCTCTGCAATATTTGAGAACAAACAGCAAATTAACCATTGTTTATCTTTTTTAATTTTATCACACGCTTGTGGAGCAGCTACTCGCCTGATTGTCATTAGGTCTCGTTGCATAAAAATTTCAGATAAAAAATAAGAAACGCTTGCAGTTGAAAAGAGCATTCAAAGACTACGTTTAAAAATCAACAATTATTTTTCAAGCAAGGTTGAAAAAATTACCGGAGAGCAGTAGAGAATGACAAAGCGAATGCAGACATCTATCAGTCGCTTGAGATTTGTATGAGATGAACGTCACCGATGGATATAATAGATGATAGATAGATAGATAGAGAACTATATTTTGATGATATTATCAACATTTTCAGCAAAAAATGGCTCCATTCACGGAGAGAAAAAACTAAGGTAAATTATGGGGTCCAAAAAGCTCAAGAGTAAACGGTGGTCAAAGATCACAAAATACTAAAAGTAAAAAATTGGTACAGTTACCACATCAATTATGGAGACAGGTTGGCATTCAGCTTCTCAATTTCCGTTTCTTCGCACGTGAGGAATCGTGCTTAGAATGAGAGTACCGAGTTCTGGTAGACCGATGCATGGCATGTGATATAACGGAAGCTTGGGCGCATCGCTCAAGAAGACTTCAAGGCCATTAATTCAGAGTGGAGAGGGTGAGCGACCTCATTAAGGATGCAGTCTATGAAGTTCTTGACCGATTAAAAATGTCGCTGAATCATGAGGTCAGCTAAAAAAGCATAGGAATAACCAGCAGCTGAAGAGAGCATGCGAAGAATACGTTTAAAAATCAGCAAGGCTTTCTTGAGTAGTGCTGGAGGAGTAACTGGAGAGCAGTAAAGAATGAGAGGGAGGATAAAAGCATCTATTAAACGCCAGATGAGGGCTTGCGGGGTACGATAAGAACGCAGGCGACGGATATGATATAACATTTTCCGGATTTTAATGAAAAGGTCTTCAATATGAGGAGTAAATGAGAGGTTGTAAGCTAGTGTTTCACCAAGGTGTCAGAAGGAGGATACCTTGATGGGCAGAAAGTCAATGGTTTCTGGACTGGGAGAGGGTCGCAGCCGAAAGATACATTTGACTGACTTCCGCTTATTAAGTAAAAGGCCATTGTGTGATGAACATGCTGTGACATCGTCTAGTCCATCCCTCAGTGTTTGGAGATGAGTCTGGTTTTCTGAGAGGATGGCCGACAACCATATCGTCTGCATATTTGACAAAGTAACATGCGTTTGGAGATCGTAGGTCATCAGTATGGAGGGAAAAAATGAGGGGATAGTAAAGACTTTTGCAGAACTCCACAATTGTTGGAAAGGACCGTGGATTTTCGCTTCCCGCTCTGAACAAATTGGGTGCGGGAAGTAAAATAGTCCCCAACCCAAGAGACGGCTCAGCCAGGAGAGCCGTATGCAGAGGTTTTACCAAGAAGAAGATGGCGCGGGATCATGTTGAAGGCTGAGGAGTAGTCGAGAAAGGCGCATGCGTAGGAATGACATCCCTCACCAAGTCTCTAAGAGCAAAGTGGACTACCAGAGCAACAGCATCTACTGCACTACGCTTAGCCTTCTACACAAACTGCAAGGGATCAGCAAAATTGGACGAAAACGGCTTCATGATGTCCAAAACACCTCGTTCTGTAAGTTTGGGAGTGCAGAAGAGCAAGCAATTGGGCGAAAGGATCTGGGGCCCGTTGAAGTGGTTTTTTTGGGATAGGAGTGATTTTGACAGAGCGCCAACCTTCAGGAATCTTAGACTCCATTAAAGATAAATTAATAAGATGTGCCAATACAGGAGCTAATTGAAAAGAGCAAGATTTAAGGAGAAATAGGGAGACGCCATCTGGTCCGGCAGCTGTTGTACCTTTAACCTTGTTGAGGTGTTTTATCACTGTTGCCACAGACACTGGAAAAAAATCACTTGGTGGTAAGGGAATATCATTTTTCGGGAGGTAGGAGTCGGTAGGAGTGTGGATGAAGTTTGATTTTAAGCTGTCTACGTCAGCATCAACATGTGCCTACGCATTGCGTTGACCAGTGAGACGTTTGAGACTCTTCCATATTTTGGAGGAAACGAAAGGAGACGAAGATGTAGAAGAAGTAGATAACTGACTAACAAAAAAGTCATTTAGTCTTGTGATTTCGAATTTTATGAGCACATTTATGTCCTTCAGTCTTCCTCGTAGACCTAGTTTGTAGAAAAGTTCCTTTTTTCTTCTTAATGTTTTTAAGTGGGGTCAAAATATTCGGTCTGGTAATACCATGACCGTATCGAAAGGACAACAGATATTAAAAATTCCGTTATGAAATGTTGTAAGATAACTCAAATACGACTCGACATTAGTGTTTTCAAGAAAGGTGGGAAGGCATTCAGATATACAAGTCTGAAGCAAGCAAATATTATGTGGGGATGTGTCACGACTATGTAATTTCATCTCGGGCGTTACTAATAGCCCTTTGTTAGCCTCATAATAGATTTTTGGTTGGTAGAGTAGTACAAAATTGTCTGAGCCTGCCAATTGAGCTCTATTACTAACAGCAAAAAGCTTTGGATAATTAGTCAGGGTATGATCGAGTGGGGCGTCATCTCGTGTATTGAAGTTAACTAAGTCGCCAAAACCCAAAATGTGAGGGGACGTAGATTTACTCGATTGAAGTCCCCATATAAAATAATTACGTGCTCGCAAGACAGTGCAGCAAGTTTTTTGGAAATAAAATCGAAAAAAATGGGTAAAAGCATCTTGGCAGGTGGAAGGGGGTATGTTTATACTAACATAGATAATGCCTTTTGTGTTGTGTAAAATTTTGGCCTACAGACTACTGCACTAACGTCTATGTGGTCTTCAGAGTAAGGAAAAAGGGACTTACAGTTTGTGCACCATTGCTGGTTTACAAAACTATTACTTTAGCACCTCTGTTGTTTGATCTGAATTTTCTGTCTGAACGATAACAGCAATAAGCCGGAGGTGTGATGAGCTGCGACTCTGTATCCCTATTGAGCCAGGTCTCTTGAAGACAGACTACACCGCACTTACTGTGTTCCTGTTTCAGCATAAGTGCAGCCAATTCGAGACTTTTATTGAAAATAGACCTGCTGTTAGTGGACATCATACTTGTAAAAGACATTTAAGCTGACGGTTGACGCTTCATAGCTCGTTTCCAGCCGCATCGGTGCTTATGTGATGGTATTGCATTCAATTGGATAACTTTGGTGTTGATATACTGCAGATTCTGCATATTGGATGTAGTGTACAGGAATGGTCATGGTGAGTTTCCGTCGATACAATATTTATCCTTTGTGTATTCAAAAAAGTACAAGTGTACTGCAGAGGTGACCTCATTACCAGAAATGCAGAAAAACAAATTAAAGAAGAAGGCAGTCTGGTACTCAATAATTAATTCCCACGTGCATGGAGAGCAAAAAAACTGGCAGCTCAAATTTGAAAGCCCGCCATGCTGGAAAAAATAGAGCAGTTTATAAAGGATAGCGAAGAGTGTTTCAATGTGAAGAGCAAATGGAAGGATATATATCATAGTAACTTCAAGGTTACGAAAACCGGATAAATCTGTGTGTAGAATGACTAAGGATTCAGGAGAGGGTGCGTGTCGCAGTCAGAAAACACACTGAACTGACTTTTTGTTATTAAGTAGAATACATTGGCCTCTGACCATGCTGTGACGTGTTTCAGGCCATATGGAGATGTGTCTGGCGTTTGGGAGAATGACAGTCTTCTCTCACCAACTTTTTTGCGGTCGCACACAAACCGTATGTCTAAGGCAGTTAGTCAAACATACCTATCACCGTCGCCACGCCCGCAAACCGTCATGTGACTGCGCTCCTCTTTCTTTTTCTGGGACAGTCAATCACATGTGCCATATACTGTTCTTGGCCAAACCATTTGATCAAGCGTTCAGAAAATCACTCTTGGATGACTCTAGCACATTCATGCATGCCTGCAGCACATCAACAGACAGAAGCAGGCGCAGGGTCGCAGGAGGTTCGTTTCCTTGACCTTGTTTCTCTCTCTATTCCACACTCCCCCTACCACTCCTCTAGACTGCTCCACTAAACCCTGCTCTCAAAACCAGTCTTTTGTTATCGACCACCTCCCATTCCCATGACGCAACGGTACGAACAGAAGAACACGTCTTAACATGCACCCCTTCCCATATAAATGCAGGGCCTGCCGAGAATTTATCCAACATCTATGTAAACGCGCCTAATAATCTGCTGAATTCTCTGATGGGAATTTTGAAATTTCCGTAAAAAAGAACACAGGGAAGAAGGCTCTAGTACAAAGAAAAAAGTGAACTTTTACCAGCTGGAATGTTGATATCAGTAACTATTCGAAAAATTTAAATTTGTTTTCGATTCTCAAAAAACACATAATTTTAGTTTTGGCTTCACTATGTTAAGACGAAGGCAACGTCAACATTGTTCGTCAGAATAACGCATTAAGGATAATCAAATGGGAAACCTAGCACAGCAAATATATTATTTGTTGTCTATTTTTTGCATATGAAACTTATTGCAATGAGGTTTCATGTTTGAATAAATCCTCAAAGTTGACTGAAACCACCAGTCAGGTAATAAAAGGGCATTCGAACACATACTTCTTTCTATAAAAGATGTTGGCGATTTAATAAAAAATATAATTACGCTAATAAAAACATAGCAATAAATTTATATTTCTAAGCAAGAATTGAAAGCTACCGAAGCGCTATGGTATGCATCAATATTTTGAAGCAAGGGCAAGAAAAAACAGACTATTGATCAAAGAAAACATACAAGTCGTAGTAAGCAGTCCATGTGCAGCAGAAAACGATGTGATCATTACATATTGCATTTATTGGCCTTAAATGCCTCTTTTTGAAGAAAAAACGATTTATTTCTACCCAATTTCTTTTGAGTTAAGGCCAACCCAACGTCAATATTAAGTGTTTACTGTGTTGTTTAGCAATAAACTATGTGTACTTGGTCTTTTTCGAAAGCAAAAGGAGTTCTGGTACGCAAAATGCATGGGGTGAGTAATTTATAAAGGCAATTGTCCCTCCCTGCATGGGGTGAGATGAATGTCTGATTAAAATTAAACCCATTTTGCCTGGTAAAATAATTTTTAAATTCGAAAATGCGAATATATTCAACATTTTAGGCTACGCAAATGCACTCTTGCAATAACTGCCCTAGTGCTAATTGTCGATGTTTTTACTTAAAATGTAAGTGCACATATATTCTCAATTTACTTTATTATTTTTATTGACACAATGTATATGCTTATAAAACAGGATTACACCGATGGGGCGAGACATTAGTCCTTTTTTGAAATTTCGCCTTACCTTCAGAAAATGGTTTACCTAGTCTAGGAAGCAGTACTTGATCACATTTTAAATTACTGGCATTTGGCCTGTTTTGATGCTTTCGAGGACACGTACGAAATGGCTATATAGTAGTCAGATATTTTCGTCAATTTGTTCATGTTTTCTCTTGTGGGAGCCAAACCTGCGGTCTAAAAGTCAGTTGCCATGCCACCGAGAGTGTACAAGGCAGTCCATTGGAGGCGAAAATTGCGCAGGCATTAGCTCCTGCCCTCCTTAGGTTGCTCTCATTGGCGACTTCCAACTAACCAGTCTTCCGCGTGTGCTTGTAGGCGAACGTGTCATAAATCTACGTTAGCCAACACTGTACGCTTGCTAGCGCAAGTGGTGGCTGCCGGCCCTTGAGGGCAGCTTTCTGCCAAGAATCCGCGTTGCATGCAGGGTAACCGTTTCCAAGCAGCACATTCTTGAGGAAAGTCCTCTCCTCATTAATCGCGTCCGCAGCACAGATTCTAGTGGCTCTATTGAAAAGGCACAACACCAAGTTTCGTTTCCTCTGAATTGGAACGAAACTCAGAAAGTGCATGCATTGTCCCTTCCACGTGATTTCCCGATAGATGGACCTTGGAATGGAACCATCTGCACACCTGCGGCCGCCATGTTCTCGTCTATTATTTGTCTTTCCAATAGCGATTTGACCTTTTTCGCGATTCGATCTTCCGGTGCTTTTGTATCTTCTTTCCCATGGATTTCCTTCAGGCTTTCATGAACTGCCGTTCTGTGACAATTACCCCTCCCCCTCCTCTAGCCCTCAAAATGCGCCCACGTCTATGACTAATCGTTTCTACTGCCTTCACCTATCATGTTTCAACCTTCGAGACTGACACTTAATTGGACAGTTACTTCTCTTATTAATAGGCAATGACCGTTAGCAGCTGATTGGGAGGTCACGAAATTTCATGACATCATTAAATTCTGCTCAATTCATGATCTTCGCTTTGTTAAAATTCCTTCCAGGAAAGCAATGTTTCAATTTTCTGAAAAGGCGCCGCCCGTGCCCTTTTATCAAATCGCTTGATCAGTTCACCCAACTGAGATGCAAAATCACACGAGAAAGTTTTGGATATGAATTTCTGCGGTTATGCAGACAGTCTCGGATTTATACCCACCAACTGAGTAAGACCCTCCAAAAAGATGGTCTACGCCCTAAATTCCAAAATCTCGACCGTCTCGCTCTGTCAAAGATGGAGGAGTGTAAATTTCTGCTCTCGGAACTGCGCTGTCAACTGGACCAATCAAAGCATGTGTTGGAATCGGTGAGCCCCATACGTTGGTTGCTGTTCATCAAATACGTTTTAAACCTCCGAACAAAGACACGACAAGCATTCCACGCTGAGTTGATCAGGTCGCTTAACAAACAGCCTCTAGATGAATCCTTTCCTCTGAAGTCATATGACTACATAACTAACGTGTCAGACTTGACACTAACAAAATTGCAAGCCGAAGCCCTCTCCTTAGGGCGCAAATTTTGTGTACCAAAAACGAAAGTAAGCCCGACAGAGATTGAGGGCCAATTTGAAGATCTATATTACCAGCTATCAGACCTGAAGCTGACGTCAGAAGAATCTGCGAGATGGCTTAAAGCGAAATTCGTAGATATCGCCAGTAATATAGAACAGCCCCGATAACTCAGAACTCGCTTTTAACTAAAGAACACCTAAGTGCTTTAAATGACCAACGAAAGGACACAGATGTCGTTATCTCCAGACCAGACAAACGTAGCGGTGTCCTAATTCTAAACAAGAGGGATTACGAAAGAAAGATGGAAAACATATTAAATGAACCCAGCAAATTCTTTCCCGAAATCCATAGGAAAGAAGAAACAAAAGCACCGGAAGATCGGATTGGGAAAAAGGTCAAATCGCTATTGGAAAGACAAATAATAGACGAGAACATGGCCGCCCGTCTTAGGCCAGTAGGGTCACATATTCCTAGGCTATACGGGCTACCAAAATAACACAAGCCTGGCGTGCCATTACGGCCAATTCTATCAATGAGAGGTTCACCGCAGCATCAGCTTGCCCAATGGCTAGTCCAACAAATTGAACCTATCAGACAAAACCTTGCTGCTTATAAAACTAAAGACACTTTTTCTTTCCTAGACGAGTTGAAGAACCAAAGTTTATGCAATAAGCACATGATGTCACTTGACGTGCAAAGTCTGTTCACAAACGTGCCACTGGAAGAAACCA
>JAYGXS010000008.1:526286-538973 GCA_036362985.1 Ligula intestinalis | reverse complement strand
CCACTTCTTCCAGGAGATATTGCAAAACCTTACAGAAAATATTCAGGTTCTTACCCCCCTTAAGATTTCTAAATCTAATTCAGCTTCTTCTACTGTGCCACATTTTCTCCATAATAGACTTAAGAAATTACAAAAACAACTTAAGGATACGTCTAATAGCTCTTTATCAGTTCACTTAAGAATAGCGCAAATATTTGAATAAGCGCTTAAAATAAGGCTTGCACGAGATAGGCGTAGAGAGGCCACAGCATTAAGTGATGCGAATTCTGCCAGATCTGTTGCTCAAGTCTTCCGTCTTCAGTCGTCGGCTAAGCTTCAGAAAGTCATTCCACCCTTACTCAATGGCAACAATCATTTTGTTACAGAGGATTTGGAGAAAGCAGCATTGCTAAATTCATTTTTCGCCAAGTTATTTACCATCGAAACTAGCCCCACTCCTGTAATCCCCCTGCTGTGTGATTCAAATCTCAGTACCCTTAATTTCTTACCCACTTGTATTCAAAAAGAAATAAGTCGTCTGAAAAATTCACATTCGGTTGGAACTGATAACATTCCAAACTCACTCATCAAACAATTAAGAGATTTCCATCCTTTACTGAGTAAGTTATTTTCAGTGTTTCTTGAGAATGGCTTTTTTTCCGGACTATTGGAAAACTTCTATTATAATTTCCGTATTTAAATCTGGTTCCCGATCAGATATTCACAATTACCGTAGTGTTCGTAAAACGCTCTCTTTGGTTTAACTCTTTGAAAAACTAATTGCCAAAAAAATTACAGATTTCTGCATAAACAATAACATTCTCAGCTCCTCACAGCATGGCTTTTTACCGGACCGATCTTGTGGAACATGCCACATGTCTTCTATAAATCTACTTACTTCTGTTCGTAATGATCATCTATCTGTGGTAGTTATCTATTTTGACCTCAGTAAAGCATTTGATAAAGTTCCTCGCAGGAGGCTCATAGCAAAAATAGAGGCTATAGGATTTTGTAGTCCTCTTACTGAATTCACCATATCTTATCTTTCTAATCGACAACAAAAGGTCTTAGTGGGATCCTAATATTCTACTCCTACCGCAATTTTGAGTGGTGTTTTTCAGGGTACCGTGCTAGGTCCTCTGCTCTTCTTGCTTTACATAAATGATATCTCATTGAGTGTTAAACACTCCCAATCTTATATTTATGCAGATGATCTCAAGTTTGCTTACTCCTTCTCTAAATCTACGGCCGTGAGATGCCTAGAACAAATTCATTGTGATCTGCACGCTCTTTCGGCGTGGAGCTCAAAATGGCAGATGGAGTTCTCACCTTCTAAGTGCCGATACATGTGCTTTGGGCCTGAAAGGCTGCTACAACCTGTTATTTTTCAAGGTTACCCAATGACTGAATGGTCCAGTATCAAGGACCTAGGATTAAGCTTCATCAATAAATAAGACCTTTCTCCTCATGCTGACAGAATAACAGCCAAAGCCGCACAGATTTGCGGCTTTATTCCTTATAATTTCTATCTTCCTGAAATGAAATTAAGACTTTATCGTATGTTCGTGCTTCCCTTCTTAGAATACTGTTGCCCCTTTTTCGGTCCCATGAATGAAGGCAGGCGTTCAAAATTTGAACAAATTCAAAAAATATTCACACAAAAGCTGCCGTATCTGACAGCTTCTAATACTTGTTACTCAAATACCTGTAAATTAACGAAACTTAGGTTTATTTGGGTCAGGAGATTGGAAGCAGGCTTTTGACTCCTTTTTCAGCTTAATAATAGCACAAATCAACCCAGAACTTCTGTCATTACCCCCGTCAGCCGTCCCTACAATCTAAGAAACTCGGCCATTGTTATACCCCCTCCTGCGTCTTCCTCATGTAAACGCTCTTTGTTTTTTGCTTCCAGATATAGCTTTCTTTGGAATAACTTGCCAATCGAAATTAGGTCGTAAACTAGACTGTCTGCTTTCAAACGGAGACTGCACATTTATCTTGACACTGATTCTATTTACCTTCTATTCTCCTCATCTTTTCAGAGCAGCTTTCTCCATGACCCCAAGAAAGGACCATCGGGAATTTAGGAGATCCACTTTAAACTATTCTCTCTGCCTCGTGTCCCCCGCGAACCTCGATGTTTTCATTAACCACCGCTGAATCAAACGAAGCCACGCGGAAGTACTCAGTCTAAAATGCTGCAGTTTCGTTGACTACTTACCTTCATCAGACAACCCACACCTATTTCTGCTCTACTACTATGTTCCTACTTCTATCTTCCTCAGCAGTTTTTTTCTCTTGCACTTTTTTTGAACACGGAGGCCCGTTGAACACTGTCTCCATTTACACTGTTAGAGTTTTTTTCCCTGCCATAAGTTTTCGTTTTTAGTTCAAATTTGCTTGCAAAACATTGCTAAATGCTGCCCCAAATGGACAATTTCTGCTGACATTATTTCGACTTGCTACGTCTACTTGCACATATTGTCAAATTATTTTATGAATTTTTATTTTTTCGAAATTAACTTTGGACAGATAGTGTCGTACCGGCGCTGAAAATATAAATTCCGAATTCCAAACCGCAACGCAAGCGTCGGCCCTCACCTCTTCCGCAATTGTGGGCATTGGCAAAGGGGCCAATGTAACTTTTCTCCCTACATCGACCTGAAACCCATTGCTGACGACCGTGATGCTTCCTCTTCCTTCGTCCACCTATAGGCAAGGGCGTATCATGCTCCCATGTGCGACTCTTGGTGATGTTCTCAATAATTTTTGGTCTCCTCCTATGGTTTCCCTTTGGATAAAGATATTGAATGCGATGAGTTCCCCCGGCTTGCCGCAAACATTCTTAGCAACATACCGGTTCCATTTTGCACATATTTGAGTGACAGTTTTTCTCGTACAAATCCCACAAATGGCATTCCATCTACTGAATCTTGGGCCAGGCCCTAATAATTTTTTAACTGTCTGCTATTTTCGCTCAGTAACAATAGCTGGCTCATGTTAATTGACATCACCACACGTAATTGTACGTCACGGAACAAGTTAATAGTCGATTTCAATTATATGAACGACCTCTTTTGGAATATGTTGCTCAACTATGCATTTCTTCACAAAGAGAATGGTGTTGAAAATGTATCCCCGAAGAGGGTCATAAATCGATCATTGGCAGTTTGTGGCAGATAGCGCAATCGCCTCAAACGGCTGCCAAACTTGCTTACAGGTGAATAATGCGTTGAGCTGAGACAAACCCGTGTAAGCATGGATCAAATACGAGATTTCCAGTCCCTCGCCCAAGGGAATTATTTCAAAAATGATGAGGGGGACAGGGAAGGATGGACCTGAAGCAGAAATGCCGGGTGTGGAGACACACAGCAACGGATAACCTCAAATGCTCCAGGCCGCTGCTCGACACGGGTAGCGCTACCGTTGAAGTTCGCAAGAATAACTTCCGATTCCGTCGCTGTAACAAAATTTAGGAGATTGGGGGTACAAACGAGCAGTATACACCATGGTGGAGGGACTCACAGAGACAAACATCGTTTTCTACAGTATGACGGATTCGACCGATTGTAGGGTCATCGTCCTCGTATCCACAAAAATCCGCGTCCTGTCCCAGTACCTCCTCGACCGCCCAAAGACCGTTGTCCACCAGATAGGCTGTGCTCTGATCGGCCACTTAGGCTCACAGACAGACTCAAGTGGTATGCTGGACGACTGACGACGTGCAAGAGAAGGAGGCAAAAAACCCATATCCCAGCAATTGACTCTAGTAAATAAATAATGACTGACGGGAAAGGGCAAACTGATAAACTTGAAACAGCAAACCAACTGGCAGGGCAGGCAGCATACTTTGGTGGACACAAAGGACGTACTCCTCCAGTTCTTGCTTCGTCACAAATGCTTGATTTTAAAATCCACAGCCGTGCCTTTGCACGTCTGAAAAACAATACAGACATCACTGAGTCCCTTTGGATCAAAAAATTAGTTACATATGTCGTAAAGATGAGAACACACTCACCAAGTACGTCCCTAATGAGTTGACAAAGCTTACAACGGATATCAACTAGCAAGGGAGGAGAACAAAGAATATCAACATCGCGAGATCCTATGAAACTTCGGAAAACTCGCAAACCTTAAAAAATCACGACCTCGCAAATAGCTCTGGTGGACCGCAGACGGTGTCTAGTGAATACGTCCTAACGATTTTATCCAATGAAAATTCATAAGTGCCTGTTCGCGGCAGAGATAAAGTGGGTGCAGGCCATCAGTTATATGTTATGACAATGGTAATACTGAAGCGGTTAACCAGCCCTGAGGACAAGCAGCACACCTTAGAGCATACGAACGACATGCTGTTGCAGTCTGGCCTTCGTCACAAATGCTTTGTCGCAAGATCCACACGCATGCTCCCTGAGATCTAAAAAAACGAAAAATAAACCTTTGCTCATCATCTCGATAAAATTTGCATTTGATGTTTAAATCCCTCGAGGTATTTAAGCCAAGACTGGATCGGTATTGCAATGCGCGCTATAACATAAACTGACCACCACCTAAATTTTGCAAGTATAATGCTACTTTCTATATTTTAGTAGTATAATTATTATAGTATAACGTTTTGCAGCGAGTTCCGCTTCAATCAGCTCAGCTACTAATGACTATCTGCGTACCACGATGACCTCATTAACGACTGCATCAACCGAACCTGGTAGCCTACATAATTACCCTTGGTTCGACCCGCAGGGACTGTCGGTGACCTGGGCGGGTTTTTCTGTTTTTTAACCTTATCGGCGGACCCTACAATCAGCAAGGAAGTATAAGGCCGCATCTTCCGCAGACAGTGATGATCCCGGGGACCTTTGCAACTCCTTTCCCAAGAGTGGACGTGTATTTTTATCCTCCTCCTCACACCTTCTCACAAGAGCGACAGTTTTTCTCCTAAGAATCGTTCGAAGTTTTTTCACTGTCTGCTCATTTAAAAAAAAACTATCTACCGCCTCATGCCCCAGGCCAATTTGCTTCGCAAACAAACAGCTAAACCATTGTTGGCTACCACTACACACATGTCAAAATAGGGAACGTAAAGGCAATCTACGTACAGATCCCTCTTTTAACGGATGCTGATATACCAACGGCGTCGTCAGCTCACGTCCAAGCATCGAGCTGCGGGGTTTAATGCTCACAGACGCAAGCTAGTAATTCACATCTAACAAACAATAAGAAGACCTATTTGGAGGAAGGGTGTCAGTAGAATGTTATCGAGCTCCTTCACGATGAGAGTGCGAACAAGCAGTACTCAGAATGGTGGAGGGTAGCAACACGGAGACTAAAAAATACCTTCGGCTAGCGTTCTGCTGAGTCAGCCAATCGACGCAGATGTCTCAGAATTTTCTGCGATTACATAGGATTAAGGATTTCCGACGAAATCCAAAACTTCAGAACAATAAATTTCGCTTTGCTGTGATCGCTATTACTTTTTCTTCTTCTTCTGAACAGCTTCCTTGAACTCGCATATTTAGTTCTATTGACACACTTAAAATGGTCTGCTCAACAACATAGAACGTGTAAAAAGGTTGGCAAGATCCATAATCCAGCAGTTTTACTTACTTTTGAAAAGCTAAAATGCCTTCGGCCTAGACATTTTACATAACATAAGTGGACTCAAGAAAGCAAAACATACCGGCGAATGGCAGGCGATAAAAAGAGCCAAATTACGGATTTTTTTAGGGAAAAGATACAAAATAAAAGTGTATAATGACCCTCTTCCAAAGTGACAAAAGCGTGTAAACGGCAAGGACAGTCTCTCACAAGTTGGCCAAACTATTGACAAGTAAAATCCCAAAGCACCATGGCTTCCTTAAGATGGTAGTCGTTCTTAGACCGCTGCATAAGACGATGTTTGGTAAGGCCACCTCTACAGTAGTCACAGAATATCGCGCAACATGTCGACACAAGCGAAAGATTGATAGTCTTTCACTAACCGGCATTGACTCAACTTGTGACACTGATTACCGTGTAGTCTATTCTGAAGTCATTTCAGTCAGAATAGGATGCGGAATTTTTAAGAGCTTCATTCTGACCACTAGCAAGACGTATCTTATTTTGAAAACTGCCTGCTTATGTCCTTTGCTTTTTTATCATTTATTTTGACTGCCTTTGTAAATTAAAATATATTTTATGGAAAACATACACGAAAATATCATTTCTTGTACTTTCTTGATAGCAAATTACGTCTTCTTTAAATTTTATACGCAAAGGAAGGGTAGCTATCGGTTTAAAGTGAGTTGCTTATTATGAGCTAGTTTACACATATGGAGGGTTTATTCATTAGAGTACTCATTATCCACTGTATGTCGTATCCGTCAATTTATCAATGCTGTCTATACTGCATAAAATATATTTCACATCTATTTTAGTATTTTACGACAACTACGTGATTTCTTCTTCCAACTGATGGCGAGGACACACTTCTCCTTAAACAGGATGTGCAGATTTTACACAGATCTGGGACATGCTGTACACAGAAAAGACAGCATTATTAAATTGACGGATGTGATGTTTAATGAAGGAACACCGCAAAATCGTAAAAAAGCTCATAAATTGAAAACTCTTTTTTAAAATAGAAAGGCGCAATTTGCAGCCAAATGAGTACAAGAAATATACTTGGTTTGAGTTTTCCATAAATAAAAATTCCATGGTTTTTACTCGCTATACTGAGCCCGAAGCAACATTATTACCACCTACCTATTCGCTAACTTGAGACTCAAAACTGCAGCAAGCAGTAAACAAACCACATTTTCTGTAGAATATGGCACGAAAACACTAACGTTGCTTTCGTTTTCTGCGCTTATGTTCTGTTATATAGCTTTCTATGACTATGCATTGGCGTGCGAGGTGTGAAATTTGGAATTTGGAATTTATATTTTTCAGTGCCGGTACGACACTATCTGTACAAAGTTAATTTCGAAAAAAATATAAATTCAAAAAACAATTTGAGAATATGTGCAAGTAGACGTAGAAAGTCGCAATAATTTCAGCAGAAATTGTCCTTTTGGGGCAACATTTAGCAATGTTTTGCAGGTACTTTTGAACTTAAAACGAAAACTTATGGCAGTTAAAAAAAACTCTAACAGTGTAAATGGAGACAGTGTTCAACGGGTCTCCGTGTTCAAAAAAAGTGCAAGAGAAAAAAACTGCTTAGGAAGATAGAAGTAGGAACATAGTAGTAGAGCAGAAATAGGTGTGGGTGGTCTGATGGAGGACACCACGCAAAATTGCGGTCGGAGTAGAGTATGAGGATCCCACTAAGACCTTTTGTTGTCGATTTGAAAGATAAGATCTGGTGAAGTCAGCAAGAGGACAACGAAATCCTATAGCCTCTAGTTTGGCTAGAAGCCTCCTGTGCGGAACTTTATCAAATGCTTTACTGAGGTCAAAATAGATAACTACCAAATATAGATGATCATTACGAAGGGAAGTAAGTAGATTTATGAAAGACATGTGGCATGTTCCACAAGATCGGTCCGGTAAAATGTCATGCTGTGAGGAGCTGAGAATGTTATTGTTTATGCAGAAATCTGTAATTTTT
The DNA here is from genome assembly GCA_036362985.1 of Ligula intestinalis. Taxonomy (NCBI): domain Eukaryota; kingdom Metazoa; phylum Platyhelminthes; class Cestoda; order Diphyllobothriidea; family Diphyllobothriidae; genus Ligula; species Ligula intestinalis. The sequence continues at coordinate 531,409 of JAYGXS010000008.1, read as the reverse complement.
TTGGCCGTTATTTTTTTGAAACATTTAGCCAGATTAGGCGTTTTATGAACACCGCGGTAATTGTGAATATCTGATGGGAATTATATTTAAATACGGAAATTATAATAGAAGTTTTCCAATAGTCCGGAAAAAAAGCCATTCTCAGGAAACACTGAAAATAACTTACTCAGTAAAGGATGGAAATCTCTTAATTGTTTGATGAGTGAGTTTGGAATGTTATCAGTTCCAACCGAATGTGAATTTTTCAGACGACTTATTTCTTTTTGAATACAAGCGGGTAAGAAATTAAGGGTACTGAGATTTGAATCACACAGCAGGGGGATTACAGGAGTGGGGCTAGTTTCGATGGTAAATAACTTGGCGAAAAATGAATTTAGCAATGCTGCTTTCTCCAAATCCTCTGTAACAAAATGATTGTTGCCATTCAGTAAGGGTGGAATGACTTTCTGAAGCTTAGCCGACGACTGAAGACAGAAGACTTGAGCAACAGATCTGGAAGAATTCGCGTCACTTAATGCTGTGGCCTCTCTACGCCTATCTCGTGCAAGCCTTATTTTAAGCGCTTATTCAAATATTTGCGCTATTCTTAAGTGAACTGATAAAGAGCTATTAGACGTATCCTTAAATTGTTTTTGTAATTTCTTAAGTCTATTTTGGAGAAAATGTGGCACAGTAGAAGAAACTGAAATCGATTTAGAAATCTTATGTGGGGTAAGAGCCTGAATATTTTCTGTAAGGTTTTGCAATATCTCCTGGAAGAAGTGGGGATCGTTAGTTAAAAATATGCTCTGCCAATCTAGGGTACTTACGAAATCATTAACTAATTCATGGTTCACATTGCCAAAGTTGAGTTTATTGCATTTTACATCGGGCTTTATAGAAAGAGAGACTGAAAAACAACAGTGAATCAAGGCATGGTCACTTGTGAAAATATCACGATGAAAATTCATAAAAAGAGGGTGGACATCATTTGTAAAAATTAAATCAAATAATTTGTCATTTCTGGTCACTGAACTGACCAGTTGTGAAATTTTTGAAAGGTTAATAGTGTCAACCGATTTCTGAAATCTTGGTGGACAGGTATTTGCATGCCAGTGAATGTCTGGCAGATTAAAATCGCCTACAATTATTCTGACATCGAATTGAGTTTCTGCAACTTTTTAAAACATTTCACACAGCTGCATTACATTACTTGAGTTACAGGGGGATTGTAGACACAGCCAATTATCGCTTTTTATTGTGTGGCAGGATGACTGAAATAAGACAAATATATCCTGAAAATGACGAAATGCTCAGGTGATACGGGAAATGTACAAAGGATGATTTAATATAAAGAAGGCAACCACCGCCGCGTTTTTCAACGCGGTCTTGTCTGTACAAACTATAATTATCTATGGCGAGTGTCGAGTCAGATATAAGAGAGTGTGTCCAAGATTCAGTGACACAGAGCACACCTGGATCAAGCTCAAATGCTACTGTTTTAAGTTCTGTCATCTTATTAACAACTGATCTCGCATGGAGTGAGACTATACTGAGCGTATCCTTCAGATTCAGGTTACACTCGTCAGTATTTATAAAAAAGGAAAACTTGGTGACGGAAAGGGAAATGGCATGGGAGAAACAAAAGGCGGAAAGCAAACTGACCCTGGTGTAGAGTTTATCAAGTAATTACTATCAAATGAACGGTGCATGTTGTAGCAAGGCATATTAGAGGGGGCTCCATAGAAAGGGCGGCTGAAGTGTGCCATGGGAAAACCAGGAGGGGGCATAAATATAGGATTTTGAGGCATTATATCAAAATTAAACGGAAAACTTGCCTTCGAAAATTGCATGACTGGTTTTGAGAAACGGTTAATTTTATTAGCTGGCTGAATTATTTGGGAAAAGTGCTAGCTTGAGCGGTTGGGTCTTTGTTAGATACTGAGTTACTATCGGTAATCATATTGCCAAATTTGAAAACTGACGTAGATTTACTAGGGGCGTTCGTAGGTTTATCGGAATTTAAAGCTATCACAGACGTGGTTGGCTTAGAAGGAGAACGACTTGACGAGGCTACAATCTCACTCGAATCACGAGTAAGGTGAATGGGAGAAGTATGAGGGGAAAATGAAATTGATCCAGAGGGATGTGGGCTTACCTGTGCGGGAGGGCCGGCCTCAGAGACAACTTTTCGTTTTGTTGAAGCAGATTCAGTGTTCTCATTTGCTACTTTGGATAAAACCCGACGCTACATTGACGTTTTAGCCCTGCATACGTCAAGTTAACTTTCCTTTAAGTAATTAGCTGACCGCTCATGCTGAGAGAATATAAGATCTACTTCTATCGCCAAAAAAAGTTTTACGAGAATCGGCGGGTTTTTACTTCCGGATGAGAGTCTTTTAGCATCTGCAACTTTAAAATTAAAGCCACAAGAGTAAAGAAACTGAACAGCAACATTTATAGGTTGTTTATCTTTTGAAGCATTTTTCATAAAAAATTAAAATTCCTTTTTTGCCGATCACGGGTCTCAGTAGACACCATATTGACGAAGGGCTCTAGTTTCTCACATTGCTGAGAAGTGAGCGTAGATACCTTTCCATCAAAGATGGCACCAAGGACCGTAAACAGACAAGCATATTGGTTATAAAACTTACTAAAGTTGTCTAAAGCATTAAGGCCAAATTTCTTCATGCTTAAGATGGGTTTATCGTTAGGATAATTGGTATTCCGGATTAATTTACGTCTCAGTTGTGGCTTGGGTATCATATTGAAGAGAAGGTGAGTGATAGGATATATTATAAGCAAAGTTATGCACAATATTTCGATAGAAAATTTGAATTACCGAAGAGGCTTCGCAGGATGAAAATTATCTCTAATAGTATATAGAGTAATACAAACTATTTCTTGCTGGAAATTGATATAGTAACAAATTTTTAGACATTATTTAGTATTTACGCAGTAGATTACTTGCTTTTTACGTGAATCTACCGGAACTAGTATAAGGCTGTGTTGGTTCGCAAAGAACTAAGGAGGCAGCGCGAAGTAATTGGACTATGTATGATAGGAAATACTTTGACTTAACATCACGTTCTGGAAAAATAGCTAGTACCATGTTGATAGCATGGAAAGGGTTTTTTTTTCAGAAGAGTTCATAGGAGTTTCAGGTGACGTGGTGGTACTTATGACTACGTGGTGCTGGCCTTAAAGGTATGCACGGATGGGCATATGACAATGTCCGCAGGTGGCGCATTTCATGCCCGAATCATTCATTTAGAGAAAAAGGACTTCCTTGGGTCCAGTCTTGCTCCAGTCACAATAATTTCAAAGCGGGAAGCGAAAATCCACGATCCTTCCCAATAATTGTGGAGTTCTGCAGGGGTCTATATTATCTCCTCATCCTTTCTACCTCCATACTGGTGACCTACCATCTCCAAACGCATGTTTGTTTGTCAAATATGCTGACGACATGGTTGTCGGCCATCCTCTCAAAAGCCAGACCCATCTCCAAACACTGAAGGATGGACTTGACCATGTCACAGCATGGTCGTCAGAAAATGGCCTTTTACTTAACGAGCGGAATTCAGTCCAGTGTATCTTCAGGCTGCGACCCTCCTCCAGCCCTGGAACCATTGACTTTCTGCCCAAAAAGGTATCCTCCTTCCGATAACTTGGTGTAACAATATCTTCCAAGCTCTCATTTACTCTTCATATTGAAGACCTTTTTATTAAAATCCGCAAACTGTCATATTATATCCCCCGCTTGCGTTCTAATCGCACCCCACAAGCCCTCATCTGGCGTTTTATAGATGCTTGTATCCTCCCTCTTATTCTTTACTGGTCTCCAGTTACCTTTTTAGCACTAATCAAGAAAGATTTTATCATTATTATTAAACGTATTCTCCACATGCTCTCTTCAGCTGCGGGCTATTCCTATGCATTATAGCTGACCTAATAATTCAGCGTCATTTTAAATCGGTCAATAATTTCGTGGACCGTATTCTTAGTGAGGACGTTCACCCTCTCCACTCCGAACTAATCGCTGCGAAGTCTTCTCGTACGACGCGCCAAAACTTCCGACATGACATGTCGTACATCAGCCTACCAGAACTCGATACTCCCATTATTAGCACGCTTCCTCACGTGTAAAGAAACAGAAATAGAGAAGCTGAAGGTCGACCTGACTCCATAACTGATGTGGTAACAGTGTTGACTTCTTAGTTTAATGTTCTGTGATCGTTGACCGTTATAGTCTTGATTTCTTGGATCCCTTAATTTACTTCAGTTCTTTCTCTCCGTGAATGCAGCCATTTTTTGCTAAGAGTTTGAAATTTCCATCAAAATAAAGTTCTCATCATCATCATCTTGCTTTTTGTGAGTCAACCTTAACAGGTGATCAACGAGACCCGAGTTTTGAAGGCAGGCGATGATGTGTTCGCATATGCTAGCTGGTCGCGCGAGACAAGCGTTCGCACGGAGTATGCGTTTTGCCCTTGATGTGACCAAGTAGTGCAACCACGTGACCTCATGCGTCTCATGATGTGGGAGCTGGCAGGCACTACAGAGGCACCGTTGCCCGGCTCTCATTGCGCTAGCTTCAGTCTGCCAAGCCACGGCTTTAAGTGACTCGTGATAGCTCCGAGATTGTCGGATTGTTTGCTTTAAAGAAAAGGCACTGAGCAGCCGACATAACATTATCCACCATCATCAACATCAAACCACTATCTAATCCGGTGTCTTACATTATATGCGGGGGATGCAGTGGTTGACAGGACCGGCAAACCCGTCTGCTGGCGCCACAGCATGCCCTTGCCACCTGGACACACACTGGGATTTACACAATCAACGTGGTATTTAAATAAAACGGAAAGTGCTTGATAGACTTCCTAATGTAAAGCAGACAACCACCACCGCGCTTATTAATGCGACCTTGATGGTGGAGATCGTACTCGTCTGTGTGAAACGAGGAGTCAGAAATTATCGATTGGGTGCCAGATTCTGTTATGCGTATAACATTGGGCGTCATCTCAAAATCAATGGCTCTATTTGCGCTATCTTATTGATAACAGACCTGAAGTTAAGCACTATGACACCTAGTGAGCTTTAAGTGGCATGACTATGGCTATCGTTATTCATAGAGAAGAATT
>JAYGXS010000008.1:503759-526186 GCA_036362985.1 Ligula intestinalis | reverse complement strand
GCCATCCTCTTAAAAGCCAGACCCATCTCCAAACACTGAAGGATGGACTGGACCATGTCACAGCATGGTCGTCAGAAAATGGCCTTTTACTTAACGAGCGGAATTCAGTCCAGTGTATCTTCAGGCTGCGACCCTCCTCCAGCCCTGGAACCATTGACTTTCTGCCCAAAAAGGTATCCTCCTTCCGATAACTTGGTGTAACAATATCTTCCAAGCTCTCATTTACTCTTCATATTGAAGACCTTTTTATTAAAATCCGCAAACTGTCATATTATATCCCCCGCTTGCGTTCTAATCGCACCCCACAAGCCCTCATCTGGCGTTTTATAGATGCTTGTATCCTCCCTCTTATTCTTTACTGGTCTCCAGTTACCTTTTTAGCACTAATCAAGAAAGATTTTATCATTATTATTAAACGTATTCTCCGCATGCTCTCTTCAGCTGCGGGCTATTCCTATGCATTATAGCTGACCTAATAATTCAGCGTCATTTTAAATCGGTCAATAATTTCGTGGACCGTATTCTTAGTGAGGACGTTCACCCTCTCCACTCCGAACTAATTGCTGCGATGTCTTCTCGTACGACGCACCAAAACTTCCGACATGACATGTCGTACATCAGCCTACCAGAACTCGATACTCCCATTATTAGCACGCTTCCTCACGTGTAAAGAAACAGAAATAGAGAAGCTGAAGGTCGACCTGACTCCATAACTGATGTGGTAACAGTGTTGACTTCTTAGTTTAATGTTCTGTGATCGTTGACCGTTATAGTCTTGATTTCTTGGATCCCTTAATTTACTTCAGTTCTTTCTCTCCGTGAATGCAGCCATTTTTTGCTAAGAGTTTGAAATTTCCATCAAAATAAAGTTCTCATCATCATCATCTTGCTTTTTGTGAGTCAACCTTAACAGGTGATCAACGAGACCCGAGTTTTGAAGGCAGGCGATGATGTGTTCGCATATGCTAGCTGGTCGCGCGAGACAAGCGTTCGCACGGAGTATGCGTTTTGCCCTTGATGTGACCAAGTAGTGCAACCACGTGACCTCATGCGTCTCATGATATGGGAGCTGGCAGGCACTACAGAGGCACCGTTGCCCGGCTCTCATTGCGCTAGCTTCAGTCTGCCAAGCCACGGCTTTAAGTGACTCGTGATAGCTCCGAGATTGTCGGATTGTTTGCTTTAAAGAAAAGGCACTGAGCAGCCGACATAACATTATCCACCATCATCAACATCAAACCACTATCTAATCCGGTGTCTTACATTATATGCGGGGGATGCAGTGGTTGACAGGACCGGCAAACCCGTCTGCTGGCGCCACAGCATGCCCTTGCCACCTGGACACACACTGGGAGTTACACAATCAACGTGGTATTTAAATAAAACGGAAAGTGCTTGACAGACTTCCTAATGTAAAGCAGACAACCACCACCGCGCTTATTAATGCGACCTTGATGGTGGAGATCGTACTCGTCTGTGTGAAACGAGGAGTCAGAAATTATCGATTGGGTGCCAGATTCTGTTATGCGTATAACATTGGGCGTCATCTCAAAATCAATGGCTCTATTTGCGCTATCTTATTGATAACAGACCTGAAGTTAAGCACTATGACACCTAGTGAGCTTTAAGTGGCATGACTATGGCTATCGTTATTCATAGAGAAGAATTAAGAGGTGGGTTTTTAAAGAGTAAGCTAGTTTTAATGGGGAAATAAGTACTTATGCATTTATATATATAAATATATATATATATATAGGCAATAGATGAAGGCTGATATGAGCTGACACTTCTCGGGATCCCATTTTCTGGCATGGGAAAATAGAGAATAGGATAAACGAAAACAAGCCTCTTGGTCATTAAGGAGAAATGAGCAAAGGCTTAAAAGCATGTAGAGGTTTGCGGGGGTAGGTGAACGAACTGATAGGAGAAAACATGGCATGAAATTAGTGTAAGGGCCGTTTGTGTAAGAACTAGTAGCCTTAACCAGTGAATCTCCTGTGCTGCGACTCCGACTAGATTTAACACTATCTCTGGTAAAGTTATTGCAAGGTGAGGTAATGTTTCGGTTGCTTGTGTCCGACGGGTCTATTAATGCATTATCTGGGAAATAATATGACTCGTACGGTTAGAGAAGGAGCTAGATTTTGGCAGTTTCAAAACCTTGTCTTGGAATTGTGGTGAGATTGGATTTTGTGTTTGAAACACCACTTTTCTTGTGTGGCTGGAGAGATTTCTCGTGGTGGCCCACAGAATCGCAATCAAATGCAAAAGCGGCCCGTCTTAACGCAGTATATGGGGTTGCCGTAAGTATCAATGGGCTTGCTGTAGAGTTAAAGGAAACGGAATTTATCACTCATGGGACAGAGACAGTTTTTAAACCACTTTGGAAAGGCTTACGACCCGATATCCTGACGTAAGCGGGACCATGACCAGTCATCGGTGGAAGGATTAACGGGTGCATTGAGGATAAGGATTTGTATTATGTACTATTGTTACGGTGGACCTATTATGCGATTTTGGTTATGAATAGGGAGCTCAAGGGCGAAAGCCTTCTTCCCTTAATAAAGTGACTTAGAAGTGACTTAAAGGAAGATAAAAAAGGGAATTTGGTCGCGGATGACAGGGTTGAATGGAAAAGGGAGCGGTAGAGGTAACGAACGCATAATCGAACTGCCGGAAACGTGACATTGTGGACTCAGAAACTCAGCGACAAGTGGGCGAAAAGAGCAGAACTGCCACGAGCCTCAACAGAGACCATAAAGCCCATCGTCAGTTATAAACCGGAGAAGGTTTTTCAACATATATCAACAGTGTTTGGACAATCATACGCTGCTGCAAATATAACTCTAAAGAAGATAAAATAGACATATACGGAAAATGATTGAATATAAATGGAACCAGCTAAAAGTACCAGGAAGACACTTTTCATAGTCCAAATTTTGCGTTTTTGAGAAGAAGACGCATAACCAATAACCCAATATTAACTGAAGTTACATTTTTACGTAATTTGGCTTTAAAAACTAATAAGGATGATGACAGCGAAATTTCGAGGGAATAATATTCGAGGGTAGGTATATTTGGAGATAAGAAAAATGGCTGCATATTCCTCCCATTTCATCTTGCGTACGTTTCTAGACTTCGATTACAACCAATTCCAACGTTTAAATAAACAACAGGCAGCTTTTCAGAGAAATCAGTGATTTCCATTAATAAATGTCAATTGTATGATCTTTATATGATATTATACTTGTACAGGCTTGGAATTTTATGACAAAATCTAAATTACTGTTTGAAATACGACTTTGCCCGATAACAATTAAATACACCCTAATCTAAATTAAGTGACATTGGCATATGTTTAAACGTAGAGGTTAGTTTGTCTCATTATCCCGATGTCATAATGTTCACAAATTAAGTTGTGATCTCCAACACCCGAGTATCGGCTACTCGAGAGCTATTGACTGGTTTACTGTCAAACAAGTGTACGACCTTCTCCTGTCCCTGTAAATTGTAAGTTTATTGTTAAAAACTTCCGCACTTTTCGTTTCACCGCACTGAACCAAAATGCACACATTTCATGCTACAACGGCACGTCGCATGTTTTGAGCGTTTCCTGCTTACTCTCCAGCATTTCCTGCAGCATCCCATCTCACCAGTCTCTGTTATCTTCGGCTGTCAACGACACCATTCTCTGGTGATCATCTCAGGGCTCAGAATCAACTAACAGTGATTGAAACGCGAGTTTCCCTTCGACTCTTCCGACTTCGGATTGACGAACAAAGATCCCAACGTTTATTAATCCATTCTGCGGCAAGCCAATTTCCTGGCTACTGCTATGAAGTATCGTTGGGTATGTAAAAAGGCATATGGTTTACCTTTCATTTCTATTTTTAAACAGTGTTTCCACGTTTATCACTAGCATAGTGCCATGATTTACTTACTAAAGTAAGCTCTATACTAGAAACATTCATTGCGTATTTTCTAATATTTTTTATGCGTGCTGTAGACTTCGGCTCTCTACTGCCAACTGAAGAAATGGCAGGTTCGAAAAAGCAACGGATAATATTTTCACTCATACAGCTTACTTGAGGTCAAATGCAATTATTAATATACAGTAAACAAGCACACTTATTGGGGCCAATGTTACTTAGTGACTTACACGTAGCGGCTATTATGGTGACCACTTACTTGTAAGTGTGCGGTGAGGATGGGCGTTGTCAAACAACTTCTACGATATAATATTAATACTCTTCCATTAAGAGCCATCTATTTTACCATTTTTGCCTTCATCTGGTTTTTACTGTTGGCTTCGTCTTTTTCGTATATTTAGTGTTTGTCCGCTCTTTCTTTTGGTTTCCACGGCTGTAATCCTTCATACGTGGTGTTTCGGTTGTTCTTTTCACTAAGTCAATAGCAAAGTCCACCCAGTCTATTTTGTTTTTTTGAGCGTGATGTCACAAACAGCTCCTTCCCTACTGCTTGTGGGAATCAAACAAGTAAGCCTGTTTTTTTGCATTGCGGTCGCTGCCCTCTTCCTTTGAAGGCTGTGCAGGACACCTATGGATACATATGCAATTTATTTAAATAATTATTAAAATAAATCGCGTATATTTCCTTTTGCAGGAAGAAGTAACAAGCAAAGAACAGTCTCAGGTAAACTTCGCATTGCATGGTGGGTGTCTATCGTAGTTATAGGCCAGCGAGGCAGTCTGGGAAAATCGACTTGTAAGGTTTACTTGACCCTAATCTGGCGTGGTTTAATCTGCAGCGTCACCGTAGTTATTTCATTCCTACCCAAGAACACGGCTCCAATGAAGGTGATTATTCAAGTAGCGGTGATGAATGGCAACCACCACCGTCTCCACCTTCGTCAAGTTTACGGAATGAACTCAAGAATCCGAACCTTTCACCGTCGGCTGTTTCAAGTGTGTCAGCAGACAACTCTAATACGACAAGCAGGGTATCTTCGTGCAATCACATGCTGACTCCAGGATTAAGTAAAGCACCAAACAACACGGGTATCTCTATTTCTGATGGTATAACACTTTCACAGAGATTCTAAACCCAAAACATGAGAGAGAAGACCCTTCTATCGATCAACACACCGGTTATTTGGAAAGTCAACATCGCCTGGGTGAGCAGTTCCTCATACTCTGTACTCTATCTTTTTGAGATCAAAAAATCGTCTTGCGTTGTACAAATACCCAGCCCAGCACATTCTTTGTATTTTTAATTAAAGGGGGATAAATATGTGCGTTATGAAGACGAAGATGCGATCACTGGAACAAGAGTTTTATTTCCCTGAAGTTTTGGAGGCCCTCGGGAATCCTTAATCATAGGTAATCTAAGGATGCGATCACTGGAACAAGAGTTTTATTTCCCTGAAGTTTTGGAGGCCCTCGGGAATCCTTAATCATAGGTAATCGAAGAACAGTCTGAAACATGCGCAGATAGGCGGATACATGCACAGGTAACACGGTAGTTATAGTTCGTAGCGGTCAACCGCATGCGAACTATAATTGTCAGTTACTTTAGCCGACGATTGAGGTCTTAATTGGTGTGGTGATGGCACATTAATTGTCACGGCGTTCTTGTCCGCTTTCGATGCGGGGTTGATAATTGCGCGACAATTATGCCAGCTGTCGTCAGAGTTGTCGTTGCGCCCAGTCCTCCCTACGTGCCTGATTCTCTCGCTCAGGGAACGCCAAATCATTGCGCTTGTTGATAGACTGGGGGCCGGAGAACCATGACTAGAGCAGCTCGCGACTCACGCAGTTGTCACCTCTTGCGAGGATTTCGGCCTCGTCAAACTTGAAAATATGGCCGGGTCTCGTCGAGTGAGCTGCAACCTGGGAATTGGGGTCTTTCTTCCTCACCGCCGCTGCTCGGTCATTCGCGTCTCAAGTAATCTACCGGTTTCTCCGACGTAGTTGCTTTGTCCAGAACTACATTAGATCCGGTAAACGACTCCAGCCGTTTCCTGCAGTGGCAGTGGGTCTTTCGGCCTCATGACCCGGCGCCTGATGGTTGTTTCTGGCTTGTGCGCAACTCCAACTCCAAGTGGGGTGAGGAGACGGCTGACCGCTTCCGAAACATTCTTCACGTACGGAAGGGCCCGCCAAACGTTTGGACCAGTTGGACTTGGCTTCTTCTCTCGTTTGCGTGTGCATTGATTGACAAAATTGCGTGGGTAACCATTTGCTCTCAGTACCCGTCGAACATATTGTAATTCTGCAACTTTGTCGTCCGCTTCGCTGTAGTGGGTTTCAACGCGCCGGAATAGCGCTCTTACACAGCTCCGTTTGTGACCGATTTGGTGGTTGCTGTTGTAGTTCAGGACTTCCATGGTGTTGGTTGCTTTCCTGAACACATTAGTTTTTAGGCCACCATCGTCTTTGCGACATCCAGGAAGGCCAGCTGGTTGTTTTCTTCTTCCTCCATCGTAAATTGAATGTCCGGGAAGACGACGTTTAGAGGTTCTTTGAATGTCAGCACCTGGTTGCGCTCAATAACGATGAAGGTGTCGTCCACATACCGAACCCAGAATTTCGGTCTGTGGTGTTGGAAAACCAGCGACTCCAACCGTTGCAGGACCGCGTCTGCTATGAGTCCGGAAATGGGCGAACCCATAGGCGTGCCTTTCACCTGCTCGTAGATAGTTCCGTTCAAGGTGAAGTACGCCTTCAGGGAGAACTTTAGGAGCTGGAGGACTTGGGCATGTCCGAGGCGATTCTCCGCTTCTTCGTACTTCTCTCGTAGGAGTAGTTGTATATTCTCGACTGCCAGGTCCTGTGGAATAGAAGTAAAAAGGGTCGGGACATCAAAGGAAACCATGATATCATTTGGCAGGAGGCTTACCCCTTTAATTTTCTCCAGGAATTGCGTTGACGACCTGACTGCTGTGGATGAATCTGCGGTCAAGAATTTGAGCCGTCGGAACAGCCACTTTGCCTGTCCGTAGGTTGGAGTTCCTTTAAGAGATACGATTGGCCGGAGGGGTGCGCCCTCTTTGTGCACCTTGGGGAGACCATAGAAGCGGGCTAGAGCCGTTTCTTGCGCTCTCGCCATGCGTCGGTCGATTGACGATATGGCACCCGAGTTCTTTATTGCCAACAGCGTTGTGTTGATCTCGCGTGTCAGCGTTTTCATGGGGTTGGATTTGCATGGGACGTAGGACTGACGATCGTCTAACAAAGCTTGAGCAGAGGCGGTCCTGCAACGGTTGGAGTCGGTGGTTTTCCAACACCACAGACCGAAATTCTGGGTTCGGTATGTGGACGACACCTTCGTCGTTATTGAGTGCGACCAGGTGCTGACATTCAAAGAACCTCTAAACGTCGTCTTCCCGGACATTCAATTTACGATGGAGGAAGAAGAAAACAACCAGCTGGCCTTCCTGAATGTCGCAAAGACGATGGTGGCCTAAAAACTAAAGTGTTCAGGAAAGCAACATATAACATGGAAGTCCTGAACTACAACAGCAACCATCAAATCGGTCACAAACGGAGCTGTGTAAGAGCGCTATTCCGGCACGTTGAAACGCACTACAGCGAAGCGGACGACAAAGTTGCAGAATTACAATATGTTCGACGGGTACTGAGAGCAAATGGTTACCCGCGCAATTTCGTCAATCAAGGCACACCTCGCAAGAGGTGACAACCGCGTGAGTCGCGAGCTGCTCGAGTCATGGTTCTCCGGCCCCCAGTCTATCAACAAGCGCAACGATATGGCGTTCCCATACGGTGTACTGAGACATTTCCTGAGCGAGAGAATCAGTCACGTAGGAAGGACTGGGTGCAACGACAACTCTGACGAAAGCGGGCATAATTGTCGCGCAATTATCAACCCCGCATCTGAAGCGGACAAGAACGCCGTGATAATTAATATGCCATCACCACACCAATTAGGACCTCAAGCGGTAGTTAAAGGAACTGACAATTATAATACGCATGCGGTTGACGGCTATAAACTATAAATACCGTGTTATTTGTGCATGTATCCGCCTATCGGCGCATGTTTCAGACTGTTCTTCGATTACCTATGATTAAGGATTCCCTAGGGAATCCGAAACTTCAGGGAAATAAAACTCTTGTTCCAGTGATCGCATCTTCGTCTTCTGAACTGCTTCCAGGGACTCGAATATTCGTTACTATATGCGTTATTTTCGTCGTCTGCGGTACAGTTGCTGGCTTATTCGAAACCGTTATATCGACGCGTTTGATCGTTCCTTTCATTGTCATATAGGGAAAAAGATATCCGTTTGAATATTATCTGGTTTTTATTTACGTTTACACAGTTCTAAAAGCTGATCCTTACGACGCACCCTCCAAAGAATCTTCATTCGTTGTGCGATCTGAGGTCATGCATGTTTTTGCGAGGGAATGACGATATGTCCCTCACTCTTTTGCTTAGCGTAGATATGGGCACACATTATGGTCAAATTTTCTTAAAACCTAAGAGGCCGTATATAAGCGAAGTGTAATTATTTGTGAATCTTATTATTCCCAAGTTCCCATTGTACATCTTTAAAATCGTTTGACTTTCAGGCCTTGCTAGCTGCTCATCGTTTGCTCATTTCCAGTGGTGGTGGAAGCCTACCGTTTTACTTTAAGGTGAACTTGTTTCTCTTGAGCTTGCATCACACTCATTGGCTTTGCCGCTTCTATGATCTTGTTGCTAAGGTGTTTGATTCGTCCTTCGCTGTGGGGGTATTTGCAGAGTGGGCGTCAGACATGTAACCACCTTAATTAAGTATTTAACATCCCACAGAAACCTGGTCAAATGACTCCTAGTTCTCTCTTTGCTAACTAAAAACCTTGGTTCCCTTTATGTTTGCAAACATATGCGTGCAACGTGTGCGGCAGGACATTTACTCGAGGCAGTGCGCTGAAGCGCCGTTTTGACAATATCCACAAAAGTAGGCGCCCACTTCCCTCTCACTGGTGAACAGTTATCCTTTAGTGTTTCCCCATGAACTGTCACGTTGGCTTCCTGCATGACACCTGTTTAGGCTGTCTTGTTTTCTTTTGCAAAAATGTCCATGTTACATTAAAAAATAAGTTTAACACGCATTCATCGTTAGGTCGATACACTGATATGGATGATAAAATAGTTGGTTATGTAAAAGGGGTTTAATGAATCTCGGCGGTGGTAGAAAAATGGGGTGGTTAGCCATTTGCGTGTTCCCACGTCCCCTCCATGACAGAGTTAGCGTTACGGGGACGTTGGGGGGAGGGGGGGGGGGGGGGGGAAGAGACGGCGCGTTAAGAAAAGCAGGTAGTCAGGGTAAACTGTCGTTGAGATTTGTGCATTAAAACTGATACATTGCATCTGTACATAACTGACTATTTAATTATTCATGTTACTTTCATCCTTGACTTTCTTGCTTGCACAGTAATCATGTTTCCAAACGTCCCTGGGTTTGCTACTCCTGTGCTCGTGCTATCAATGTTGGTAGTTTGAGAAAAAGATAAATTTATATAAGCCGCCGTAGCGATGGTGGCTGCGTCGGCGTGAAAATCAGCCGTGCCAGTGATTTGACACCAACTTCTCAGATTTTCTACCTTCAAACGGGCTAAGCTACTCCCCTTTCTCTCTGTAGTAAAGGTCTTGCTTCCCTTTTAGATTTGCGAGCATATACGTGCGACGTGTGCGGCAGGTCATTTACTAAAGGCAGCAGTCTGAAGCATCATGTCGACTCTGTACACAAAAGTACGTGCCTTTTCCTCATTGGTTAAAAGTTTTTCTTCACTAACTCACAAGTTCTGTTGTAATGTGTGCCGCTGCAAAGGCTTTCAGACAGAAGCCTTTGAAGACTGTAAGCGTTTACCTGTGGCCTGTGACCTGTGACCTACTCATTTCCAGAAGATATGTGCTTTGAAGGTCATATTCCTATATTTTTAGAGGTCTTGCTCTACATTCTACTCCGTATTTGCATACACAGATCTGCACAAGATATATTTCATTGTATCGTTTTCATCCTCCCCCAAAGAAGACGAAAAAGAAGGTTCAAGGACATGGACTGATTTATATTGGGATTGGCGTTTCTAACACTCGTTTGTTTCTATCGTCAGAGTAACATGGTGGTTGTTCCTGTTTTAACCGGCACTGTTTCAGCCTCGCTGTATGCCTGCTATTATATTTGTGCTCGATGCATGAACTTTTACCTGCTTGTTCGCTACTGACTGTCCGCGAGTTTAACCGCTGTAAGTCTCGTGTAATCTGTGTCCCCATTTGCGGCTGTCGTAATTGTTTACAAGCCATTACGCTTACTGGCCTGTCCCTCGTCCACCGACGGACTAACAACTTGTTGCTGCCCGTATCAGTTCATGTCAACCTCGTATACGCGGTCGCTGTGAGGTAGCCTTCCACACTGCTCACTTGGTCCCTGGCCGACCTCTCTCCTATTTTACTCTGATCTGAATTGTACTCCACACTTGTGTTTGCTTCTCCGTCCTGTTAGCCTTGTTCGTACTGATTCAAGCCGTTTGCTTACCGCTTGGTAGGCAGGATGAACGTCTATGGCTCTCTTAAGTCTGCCAGACAAAGTCGGATATAATAACAGGTGTGCAGCGAGGATGAAACAGTCCCGACCAACAGGAACAACCACTAGGTTAATTTCACGATGGAAACAAGCAATTGTCCGAAACTTCAGTCTCAATATAACTCGGTTCACGTCCTTGAACCTTCTTCGTTTTCTTTGGGGGATGATGGAAAATATAAGATATCTGGACCCCAAATCTTCACGCATATATTTCATTTTTTTATTTCAGACCTTCGACCGCATGCCTGTGAAATTTGTGGCAAAAGATTTACACGGGGCGGCAGCTTGAGGGTGCATATCGACAGTCTTCACAAAAGTACGTCTCTGTTCGTCCAGTGGCTTGCTTTGTTTTACGAAACTCAATTTGTAGCTTTTATATTCATTGCTTTGAGCTCTACAGGGCATGCTTTGCTTGGTTGTCCCGCAGAAGGTTCACTTGCGCCTATGCCAGGTGAAGCTGGATTTCGTGATCTGGAAAGTAGCAATGATCGTGAGGATGCGGAACCAGTTTTTGGGAAGGGAGATTGCTGGAACTTACTGCTATATGCCCGCGGATGAAATAAGATCAAAAGTTGGTGGAAATGCGGGTGGCTTCACGCCAAGTTTCACGGCAGTTAGGGTTACGGCGAAAATAAAAGTTGCTTCTGTGAGCGAATGTCGAGACCTTAGGCTGTTTAATAAAATGCAATCGCAGCGTATTTTATACCAAGTTATCAGCCCTCAAGGTCGTTGCTCACAAAATCGCACGAGTCGACGTGTTATTTTATTTCTAACCCAACCGTGCAAATGACGTTCTGGCCAGTAAACTTCATGTAAGGCAATAAACCTTGTTGGTAGCTTCACCCACGGCATGCCTTAAAACCTGATCCACCATTCCTGGTTCTCTCCTTGCTTACTTAAGGTCTTGCTTCCCTTTTAGATTTGCGAGCACATACGTGCCACGTGTGTGGCAAGTCATTTACTCAATGCGGTGTGTTGAAGAAGCATGTCGACCGTGTCCACAAAAGTACGCGCTATTTTCCCTCACTGGTTCAGATTTTTTCTTCGATATTTTCCAATGAAATGTCGCAGTGTTTTATTTTATTTTCTGAGAAAATGTCCGTTTTTAGATTGAATGGTAAGTTTGGCAAACCCTTTGCGTGGTCGAGCAGCCAGTGTTGCTAAGCTACCTTCTGAGAGATTATGACTGAACGCCTTTTAGTTTGAATTCCGTCCAGAGATGCGCAACGATAGAGTTCGGCCTGTCAAGTGGTTAGGGATATAGAGAACTACCCCGTCAGTTTTTATTCAGATGGGGCCGGCATGCCTCACTAAACTTGGTTGGTCCGGTAATGTTATGCCAGGGCTGTGACCATAATCACATCCACCACCCTGTCATGTTCCAACCTCCATGCGGTACTGGTTCCACTGGACACCGATTTCCAAGACAACGTCTACGAATGGAACTTCCAGCATCAAACCTCAACAACCTCAACAACTTTTGGGAGTCGAAGTGCCAGCAGCGGTCTCTCGAAGCTGGCTGGTGGCCTAGAAAGCGTCTGAGGTTTTCATTAGACGTATAAATGAATCCAGGACCCAGGTGGCCTTGTCCCTGCTGTGGGAAGTCAGCAAGCCACTTTCCTTTTAATTGATCCTGCAACAAAACCAACCACATCGACCGGGCTATGGTGTTGTCGGATTTGGCACTACAGTAGTCGCCGGCTATTTAGCCCACCTCTGACCCAGACCAAATTGGGATTAATAAACGGCGGGTGCATTAACCAGAGAGTCGTAGTTTTTGATTAGCAAACGCAGGATAGGCACTATGTATTACATATGTACTGTATTATGTGTAGAGCTTGGTTATTTACAGGAAAATAATGGATTTTGTCTGTGTTTTCGAGACCTAGGGCGGCTAGCCAGACAACCTTTGTATGCCTTGGGGTCCCGCCTGTCGGCATCGTCTAACGTGGGCCTGAACACGCTGTCCCCTTTTTGTGTGTGTCCTCAGCGCTGTAGTTCGGGTGCGTTAGCCTTTTGCGCCTGCGGCTCTCTGGTATTCGGGATTTGTCCTTTTCACCCCTCATGTCTGCTGCCGTCCGAAAAGGGTGTCGCCAAATTTAACTTGAAAAATGAAAACAACTCATATCCGGTAAATTGGCCTTTGTAGCCAGCGACTGGGCTTATTAGCCGGCGGATTTTGTTATGTAAAATTCCGTCCCCAGCTGATGTGGGCTTAATACACGGCTGGGCTTGTTAACCGTGAGCTTAATAGCCGGCGACTGCTGTATATCCGATTGCTGTATGAGCGTGGCGGCGCTTACTTGTTTGTAGACGACTTAATGTTTTGTTGAGTAGACGTGAGGAGCCATTATAATGAGAGGTAGTGAGTCCTATTCCTACCTGACGTAATGATTTGAGATATTTGAGTCCCATTTATACGGTTAATATTGTCACCTTTCGACGTATACCATGTAGCCATCCTATTCAATAATTTGACATCAGCTTATCAGATTTTGCCTCTGGAACCCAAGTTCTCTCTTTTCCTTTTTCTAGATTTGCGACCACATACTTGCGACGTGTGTGGCAAGGCATTTGTTGTACGTGGCCTGCTGAAGCAACATGTTGACGCTGTCCACAAAAGTACGCGCCCTTTTCCCTCTCTGGTTCACTGTTTTTCTTTTCAGTATTTCGCAGTGAAATATGGCATTGGCTTCGCGCGTGGCGCCTGTTTACGCCATTTTATTTTACTTTCTGCGAAAATTCCCATGTTCCGATTGAAAAGTTCTTGTTTAGCAAACAATTGTTTTTCGTCATTTATCATCAGTTGGATGCAATGACATGACAGGATTGTGTAAAGTGTTTATATTACTCTCGGGGTTGATGGGGAGGGCTGATTGACAAACTCTCCTGTCCCACGCCGCCTGAATGATGCAATCTGCGTGCCGGGGACGCTGGGATTCGGAATAGGGGACGGGGCTGAGGGAGAGGAAAGGAGGAGAAAATCAACCTACTTAAGACTTGTAAGTAGGTGGTTATAATACGTAAGAACCTTTGGAAGAGCCCACGGGGTATCCTTACCTGACCTTTTTCGGGAGAGGCAATTGTTGAGGTCTGTTTGTAGTAACTGACACACTGCATCTGTGCGTAACTGACTATTTCATTCTCCATGTTATTCTTCCTAAGTTTCCTTGTTTGCGCAGTGTGTTTGTTTTTTGAAACTTCAGAGGAATACGCTTTGTTTGTTAACACCAGCTTAGAGAATCAGTTAGTTTTTAGGTCACTTTTGTCCTCAGAAATCGTGCCCTTACTGCTATTCATACGTTTATAGGATGGCCTCGGCCTAACGTGCTGTTAGTTGCATCTCGCGTATTGCAAACTGTCCCTTTCAGCAGGTTTGTCGATTAGACAAGGACTACCGATAAGGGGCACTGGATTATATTCTGGACGAGGTTTATGTTGGAGATGCCTTCATCGATTCGTTATACGAACTGCTCCTCCTGTTGTGCTTCGGAGCTGCCTAAAGAACAACATAGGTAATGGCGCAATATTTACAAACGCTTGATAACCCGAATAAGCTGCGCTCGAACCACAACAGCTGGGGGTTGGCAAACACTAGCTGGCAATGATTAATAAATCAGAAATGACCACTCCAGTCTGCCTAGTGCTTTTCAGTTGTCTTCTGAAGAATACTCGTCAGGATTGTATGTCAACAGCAATTCACAGCCTATGCGAGGAATTTCTAAGACTTCATGCAGGTCGTTGTTGTGTACAGCAGCAGACGAGTCCTGAGGGTCATCGGGACGATTTGGGTGTGGCGGAAATGGGTACCGTGTTCACTAGAGGGAAATGTTCCTTGATTTGCACTGGATATTGGGTCAACGTGGTCTCAGCCGTAAATCCACATCAAAACACCCTCAATCTTCTCTTCGTGAAATAATCTGCCTTTTCGTATCATCGCGTTGTGTGACCTTCATCATCGGAACTGCTAGCTCCTGCATGCCTTTGCTTTCGGCACTCATTCCACAGGTCTTTGTCATACGTGAGTAAATGTGCAAAGAACAATTAAAGTTGCCCAAAAATTAATATTCATCGGGTGCCAGCGCTAATTATCGGCTGCAGCTACCGTCAGTCTGTGTCGATCGCTTCGACTCTCTTCCATGTTTCTTTGGCACCTAATATGCTGATTGATGCATGATTCATAGGAGTTTCGGGTTTTATTTGGAGGAGCAAACTCCAACAATTTTCATTTCGCATTGCGCATTTCCAACACGTATGCAAGACTTCAGTTTCTCCTTTCTTATCAGCTTATTCCTGGCGCATTTACTCCCTCTAGTTCTCTCTTTTTCTCACTGAAGGTCTTGCTTCCCTTTTAGATTTGCGAGCATATACGTGCGACGTGTGTGACAAGTCATTTACTCGATGCGGTGTGTTGAAGCAGCATGTCGACCGTGTCCACAAAAGTACGTGCCATTTTCCCTCACCGGTTGAGATCTTTCAGTATTTTCCAATGAAAAGTCGCGGTGTTTTATTTTTTTTTTGCGAAGCTGTCAATTTTACGATTGAAAGGTGAATTTGGCAGAAATAGTTTTTGGTTTTTCGACGCTGACATAGAGAATGAAACAGTTACTTATTTAGGGTGGTTTTTGATCCTTCGTTGTCGGCTTTTCCCATCATTATGAAGCACAATGCACCTATTGTTGAACGTGAGCTGGATTTAGGCCGTCGTGAAACAGTTTAGTTTGAACCTACTGGTGGTTGGACTGTGTAAACAGTGCAATAAAGTCTGATGCTTGCAACGGTCATCCTATTTAGTACAAGAGGGACCGCAGATTTATACGTTAGGTACATGTGCTTGGTCGGGCAGCCAGTGGTGCGAAGCTACCTTCTGAAGGATAAAGACTGAACGCCTCTAAGTCTGAATCCCTCCCAGAGACGTGCAACGATAGAGTTTGGCCTGTTACTTGGTTAGGGAGATAGAGTGCTGTCCGGTCGTGTTTTATTCCGACGAGGCTGGTGTGCCCCAGACATTTCCTTTTCGGCTGATGCCATCCTCACCGCCGTCAAGAAAACGAGAGCTTCGAAAGCCTTAGGGCCAGATGGTCTGGCGCCTATCCATGTGCGCCACATCGGCCCGAAGGTGGCTGCCTACCTTGCCGCCTTCTTCAACCTTTCACTGGGAACTTCAATCATCCCCTATTTCTGGCGCCAGTCGATCAATATCCCCCTGGTTAAAGCGGGCAAGTACCCCTTCCTAGCGACCTCTTATCGCCAAATTGCCCTCCTCAGTCCATTGGCGAAGATCCTGGAATGGCTCGTCCACCCAATTCTGACGTCTGTGGCGGAACTATCTTGCCACCAACATGGTTTCCGATCGGGTCATGGGACTACAATGGCGCCTTTTGAGCTCAGCGACGCTATCCTCGAGGGCTTCAATCAACAGAAGCCCGCTTCGCGGACCGTGGCAGTCTCAATTGATGGTTGGCGGCTTACATCCATGGCCGTGTCCATGGCCGTGTCCATGGTCGTGTCCTTTTCCGGGGCGCTCTCTCTAAGCCCCGTAAGTAGACCTGTAGCGTCCCTCAAGGCTCTTTGCTCAGCCCGACGCTCTTTAACGTCTACATGCGAGAGCTCCTACTCCCCCGGGCACCTGTGCAAGTGGTATCCTACGCGGACGATGTTACGTTCTTTTGCCGGCACCATGACATCGATCAGGCTGCACAGCTTCTCATGGAGTTCATGCCTGTTGTCGAAAACGTCGTCACCCAGCGCGGAATGACGATCTCGGCAGTCAAGTCGTCCCTAACTGTTTTCATGCTTGACCCGAAGGAGTTTAATTGTCACCCGGTCATCAACGTCAACGGTGCGTCCTTCCCGCTCGTCCGCAAGCCCAAGCTCCTTGGTTTGCGTTTTGATCCGCTTTTCACGTTCGCAGACCATGCGAGGGAGACCGCAAGCAAAGTAAGCCGCTGCACCAAGGTCCTCAAGGCACATCCTGGGGCTGCGCGAACGAGACTTTGTCGACTGCTTTCAAGGCACAAAAACGTATTTGAATTTATAAGGGCAGTCCAAATCAATGACAAAAACTCATTCTATTTACTTTTTACTATTTTTACTTTTTACCTTTTCCAGCATACGCATTTTTTGAGCGGCCAGAAATAAGCTCCTTAAAAAGCCAACATTCTATCATGAGTGAAATAACTTCAGAATAGACTCCACGATAATCGGTATCGCTGGCCAAGCCGCACCTCACTTATGCGGCATCAATCTGGTCTCCTAGGATGAACTCTTCCAGCCTCCGCCACCTCCAGTCAGCACAGAACGCTGCCCTCCGTACGATCACAGGTTGCTATAAAATGTCGCCTATAGATCATCTTCATGCGGAGGCTTCTGTTCTACCGGTCGCCCATCACAACACTCTCCTTAGCCAGCAGTTCTGGTGGACTTGTTCGCAACCCGGCCATCCCAATCATCGGTGCTGCGCTCCCGAACCCTGCCGAAACGTCGAGCCGTCTATTCGAGCACTCCACAAGGAAGCTGTTGCCTCGTCTCTCGCGGATCTACCTGTTGATAGCTCTGCCACCAAGACAGGCTTCCAGCGTCTCCACCAGAGAGTCGTTGTCGAGGAGAAACGAGGTTACCGTCCCCCGGTCCTTTTGGGTGGCTATCCACCTCCGATTGTGGCCTCGGAACGACATCTCCCGAGGGTCACTCGCTGTACCCTGGCGCAGCTACGCAGTGGCTACTGCATGCTTCTTCGCCAGTACCAAAACCGGCTCGACGCATCCGTACGCGAGTGCTGTTCCGACTGCGGCGCCTCGCCGCATGACTGCCGTCATCTGTTAGCTTGCAGTTCTCGGCCAGGCACCCACCTCACTCCCGCGGACCTGTGGCTCAAGCCGGTCGAGGTCGCGGCTTTTCTCCGTCTCCCAACTATTCCCAGTTTGGATTCTAGCGGGGATTCCTGATCCAACTATGGGCTACGACACACCGTACCTAGTTGGTCCGGTAGTGTTATGCCAGAGCTGTGACGATAACCAACTCCAGTGGTGTTGTCGGAATCGGCGCTATATCCAATTGTGGTATGAGCGTGGCGGCCCTTAGTCATTTTTAGACTACTTAATGCTTTGTCCGGTAGAGGTAAGCATTCGAGCAGCTGGCACACTGCGAGGTATTAAGTCCTATCTCTACCCGACGTAATGATTTACGCCCTTTGAGCCTCATTCATTTGGTTATTATTGTTTCCCTTCGACATACAGTACGCGCCAGAATTCATGCAGTATGCCGACATATGTAAAGGATTGATACACTTTCGCTAATTGGCATTGACTCAGGTTGTGATACTGATTATCGTGAAGTCTATTCTGAAGTTATTTCATTCTGGATAGGACGTCGGCTTCATAACGAGCTTATTTCTGACCGCTCACTGGATGTATATGCTTTAGGAAGTAACTACTTAAATAGTATCTGTTTTTGTCATTGATATGGACTATCTTTATAAATTCAAATATCTTTTATAGAAAACGCACACAAGCATATTATTTCTTATACTAGTTTGGTAGCAAATTACGTCTTCTTTAAATTTTATACTTAAAAAAGAGTATCTTTCGGTTTTAGGAAAGTGTAAATTTCCGAAATATTTCGAATCCTAATGACTGCTATACTCGATTTCAAGGTTTACGAACTGCGCACTGTGTACATCCTGTTTAAGAAAAAAAGTATGGTGTCGCCTACAATTTGAGGAAGAAGGCACGTAGTTCTCGTAAAATGTTGCAATAGGTGTGCAGCAGCCTTTATACAATACAGGCAGCATTAATAAGTTCACGGATACGATGTATTATGAATGAACACCTCATAATCGTAAAAAAGCTCATAATTAAACACTTGTCTATAACCGAAATATACCCTTTCGTTTAGTGTAAAATTTAAAGAAGGCGTAATTTGCTATCAAACAAGTACAAGAAATGATTTATTCGTATACGTTTTCCATAAAAACGTATTTGAATTTATAAGGGCAGTCCAAATCAATGACAAAAACTCATTCTATTTACTTTTTACTATTTTTACTTTTTACCTTTTCCAGCATACGCATTTTTTGAGCGGCCAGAAATAAGCTCCTTAAAAAGCCAACATTCTATCATGAGTGAAATAACTTCAGAATAGACTCCACGATAATCGGTATCACAACTTGAGTCAATTTCGATTAGCCAAAGAGTATTAATCTTTAACGTATGTCGGCGTATTGCAAGAATTCTGGCGCGTTCTGTATACCATGTTGTCATCTTAATCAGTGATTTAAACTCAGCTTATCAGACTTTACCCCTGCAACTCAGTGAATTTACTCCTAGTTATCTCCTTTTTCCTCATGAGAAGGTACTGTTCCCCTTTTTTTAGATATGCGACCACATACTTGCGACGTGTGTGGCAAGGCATTTGCTTTACCCGGCTTCCTGAAGCAACATGTCGACGCTGTCCACAAAAGTACGCGCCCTTTTCCCTCTCTGTTTCACAGTTTTTCTTTTTAGTATTTCCCAGTGAAATATGGCCTTAGCCTCCTGCATGACCTTGCTCCACATTTTACTACCTATCTGCTTACCCGGATTCAACGGGAGACAATTTAACAATTTTTTTTAATATTTCAGGTCTTCGCCAGTACACTTGCGAGGTTTGTGGCAACACGTTTAAGACGACGGCATACTTAAGGGTTCATATCGATAACCAACACAAAAGTATGCACATTGACACTGATTGAGACGCTGTATTTTTCGTCTTATATTCATTGTTTTGCGCTCGACAGGCCAGTTTTTGATTTGGTTTTCCCTTTTAAGATCCACCCGCTCATGCAAGCTAGCTCTCCTGGGAGCATAGCAGGGGTGATGGGAAGGGACGAGTATACCTGTACAAACATTTAAGTTATAGCTGTCAGCCAAATCCAAAATCTCGGGCTGTGTGTTCGGATGAGGCTGCTACCGAATGGATTTGGTAGGGCAGACATTATCTCTTGAATCGATGTTGCGTGCCGAGTTTTCTCAATCCTCAAAAAGCGCCTATGGATCCGATGCGATATCTCAATCGACACGAAAATCCGTGTGTTGCGCCCATCCGTCTGGACAGTTCTCCTCTGGATGTGAATGCTGGGCCTTGCGCGTTGCAGATGTCGGATGACCGGAGGTATTTGAAAACCGCTGCCTGAGGATCATCTTTTGAGTGAAATATACTGACTTCGTTTCACAAGAGGCAGGACACATAAGATAAACTTGGAATATTCTCTCAGAAAAATTAAGCTTATGCACATATGCATCTGCGCCGAATCACACAGAACCCACAGCTGGACTCAGCTAACACTGGGTTATCGCCTGCCATTTGCTGGTGTGGCTCCGTTGTGTTGCTTTTCCGAGCAACACATTTCGGCCAAATGTACTTATACTTTTTGAAACTGAGTGCTTTTGCAAACCGCTGACTTGTGGTTATTACCTGCCGTTTACACATGTTAAGTTGTTGAGTAGACAAGTCTAGTCTGCCTGCGAGCTTAGTTGGACGACCACAGCATGCATTTGTGGCCCGTCTGGTCGACAGCGGCCTCCGATTCGTGTAGGAGGTACCAAAATGGCACCATGCAAGCTGATTTTTGTATTCACAGACGTTATGACCGTACGTTATGACTACGTTAAATCAAACCCCACCTCTACGCTGGTGCGCGCCGGAAACGTGCTTTTGCTTGGCTAACGGGGCTCTGGTAAGGGAGCAAGACTGGGGACCTAGCGCCAATCCCCTTTTCTCCACGAAACACAGAATTGTCTTTCTACACTCATGAATCACAACCATCTGCAGGGAACCGACGTGCCCCATCCTCTTGGCATCGTGGGACGGGTGTTAAATCTGCAAGCTGATGCTGGATTGCGAATTGCAGGCTGGAATGTTCAAACTCTGAGGGGTGACGGCGCCCAACTTTTAACAGCCAAATCCCTTTCTGAATACTGTGTTGGTGTGGCGTGTCTCTCTGAGGTCCGCCTACCTAGTACTAGCTATAAACTGCTACAAGTACCAGGAGCTGACTCTGCGTGCCATCTCTACCACAGTGGTGTTTCCGAAAACTCTGGACTGTATGGCGTCGCTATAGATTTGGCCGATGAATTTCACCCCAGTCTGTTAGGGTGGGAGGCTGTCTCACCGCTGATCGCTGGGGTCCGTTTGAAAAGTGCCCCAGTCAACGCTTCCATCATCTCGGTCTATGCGCCTACTCTGGCTGCTGATGACAGCGTAAAAGATGACTTCTACGGCGACCTCCAGCGAACAGTTGACCGCATTGCAAGAAGCGATCTACTCGTCATTGCCGGTGATTGGAACGCCCGACCAGGTGTGTGTGACGCTGGAACCCGTCATGTGGTAGGCAAATTTGCTGTCGGAGCGCAGTGTGCCAACAGTGAGCGCCTTGTCAACTTCGCATCGTCGAACCGCCTCGTTGTGTCAAGCACCCGTTTCGATCATCCGCGCCACCACCTTGTCACTTGGTACTCAAATGACGGGCATACCCAGGCCCAAATAGATCACATGCGTCCGAGCTGGCTGGGCCAGCTCGGTCTTGGATTGTCTAGCCTACCGCGGTGCTGATACAGGAAACGCTCATGCGTCGGACCATGTCCTACAGCGGGCAACCCTCCGCTTACGTTTGAGAGCTATTCACAGACCTTCTGGACCACAGCGGATCAATGTCGCAAAGTTGAAGTCTTCTGCTGGCGACGCCTTCCACTTGGCACTTCAGAACCGTTTCGACGGCCTGTATCCTGACGCCCGAGCGGACCCAGCGCCCGCGTGGCCGCGATGTCAGAGCTGGCATCCACCCAGCTGGGAAAAAATCACAAGGAAATCCCAGGCCATTCAGGAAAGATGGCTGACGTGGTTTGGACACGTTCTTTGTCGCCAACCTCAAGAGCTCAGTGCTACTGCCCCGACTTGAAACCGTTGCCTAATTGAAAACGTCGAAGAAGGGGTTCACTCAAAAGCTGGCTCGACTCAGTCCGTCAGGACATGGAAGTGGTTCTTGGACCTTCGGTATTCGGTCTCCGGTGCTGGCGAAGAGAATCGGTCGAACTATCCAGGTCGGCAGCCACGGATCGTCGCGCGTGAAGAAGCACCATACGGGACATAATTGAGGCCGACTAGATCAGTCATGATCGCAGCCGTAAGAAGTATAAGTTCTAGTCACCATTTTGCCCTTATTATGTCGTTTATTCGTGTCTTCTAGTCACCCTTTTACGCTTATTATATCCTATCGCCATGCCAAAGAAGGCGCTTAATGTTTTTCCTTCCTCTATTTGATTCCTGCTTCCTTCCAAGACAAACGAGCGCATACCTGCGAGTCTTGTGGCCATGTCTTTGCCCATGATCGCACACTGAAGCAGCATATCGACTATGTCCACAAACGTATGTAACTTTTCACTCGCCAGTTAACTGCTTCTTCTTCTTCGCTTTATCTTGGCATACTTATATCGCCTTCGATGCCTGCATCGGTCTTGTGTAATCGTTAGGGATTCCAAGTGGGGTCTTCTAAAGTTCCTTGTGTATTATAGCCACCTACTTATTTTTTAAGTCGGTTAAATTACCCATAATCTTCCAGTTTTCTACTCGTCATCCCTCGATCCAACAGGAATTTGAAGATGGCATTGAACTGCAGAGTGGCCCTAGGAAGGCCACCGCATACATAAACCGCTTTATTCAGTATATTAAGAAAAATTGGCCTGTTGCATTAACCACGGAAATAATTGCTTACTTACAAAATTTACGTCGGGTGATTTTCACAATCTTCCAGAAACGTATGCACTTCTCCTTCTTCTCCCCCTTCTTCTTCTTCTTCTTCTTCTTCTTCTTCTTCTTCTTCTTCTTCTTCTTCTTCTTCTTCTTCTTC
>JAYGXS010000008.1:434874-503659 GCA_036362985.1 Ligula intestinalis | reverse complement strand
TCTTCGTCTTCTTCTTCTTCTTCTTCTTCTTCTTCTTCTTCTTCTTCTTCTTCGTCTTCTTCTTCTTCTTCTTCTTCTTCTTCTTCTTCTGCTTCTTCTTCTTCTTCTTCTTCTTCTTCTTCTTCTTCTTCTTCTTCTTCGTCTTCTTCTTCTTCTTCTTCTTCTTCTTCTTCTTCTGCTTCTTCTTCTTCGTCTTCTACTTCTTCTTCTTCTTCTTCTTCTTCTTCTTCTTCTTCTTCGCTTGATCTTGGCTTAGTTATCTTGCCATGGATTCCCGCATTTAGCTCGTTGATTCTGCGTCGAGCACATTCTTTCCAACTATTAGGGGACCTCAGTGAATGAAAAGTTTGATTTGGTGCTTTCCTGTATATATTTAATCAGGGCTCACCCAGTGTTAATTTTAATTTCGGCGAAAGGAAGCCTCCCCCTTCTGGATGTACTGCTCAGTAGAAAGTCTGGTAGAACTATTCACAGATGTGCATTTCGTAGAAATAGGCATCACGGCACACACGCGGACACATCATTTATATCTTATTATGCATCTGAAGCATAGTCATAGCTTTTTTTGCTGCCCGCGGCCTGAGAACTGTGCATTCCATGAAAGGCATACTTTTGTGCATTTAAAAAAAGAAAATATTTGAGTGCATTAAGTTATCAGCAATCAGTGCTAGGATTTCAGTTCACTATTTACGGTTTCGGTTTTTTTGCAGGCGACCGGGGATACACTCACTCAAAGCCCGAACAAGATATATTGGGGTAGCGCTGCGCAATAATTGCAATTCAGCCCTACTTATGTACTCTTTCGAATCGAAAACTTTTCAAAATTTCAGTTAACTTTTCGTGCGATAGTACGTCTACTGTATGTAGGCAGCTGTCGCTCGATGCTTTCACGTCAGCTGGCAGTTTTATTGGTGTGAAATCCGAAGATTTATCGAAAACGAGGACTACATCAACTCGTTGGTTTTTCTTTTTTCAACAGTGAAGCATGTCTGCGAATTTTGTGGCAAGGTATTTGGAAAGAAGCACCTCATGAACGAACATATTGATTACGTCCACAAAGGTATTGTTTCTGTCATTATTGCTTAATGTGCGGGGCAGACGTAGTAGCTGACGTCCATGCCGCGTCTTATCCTGATCTAAGTACATATGTATGCAGTAGATTTTATATATAATATATTGTATATATAGTAGCAGATAGGCGTGCACCTATCTGTTAGGGGGGACACTACTCTGTCCATGTTGCCATAAGAGCTGTTACTCGATCTTCCACCGCGAGGCGGCTATGGATGTAGGCAGAAGGGTCTGGATATTACTAGCTGACGACGGCTGATAAGCTGGAAATAGCCCTTGTAGTCTCCCTTGTCTATATCGGTAATGTCCTGCTGCCTACATCCTTAGCCGCCTCGCGGTGGGGGCTCAAGTGAGAGCTCCTATGGCATCTTGTCGGTTGATGCATGAAGTGTCGTAGTGCGTTTTTGAAATTTTAGTTTTTCATTGCACTTTTCCTGTTAGTCTGAAGACGAGTTGGGGCGCCAAACTCGATAATTCACTCATTAAAATTATTCTGTATTCCAAAGAACATCTTCAACTTAAAATATCTTGGGATGCGGCTGTTCCAGTCTATACGAATGAATTCTGAATATACACTATGGCGAGTGCTACAAGCAACACTACGGAATTTGAAAAAGACAAGTAAGCAATCTCAAACCAATATTAAGTAGAAATGTAATACTTTTTATTGTGCAGTCCGATTTCAATTCTTTTTAGTCACGCTGGGATGCCGACTCTGTGATGAGCTTCTTTCTGACCGCGACGAAAAAATTGATTCTATAAAAAATTGTAATTAGGATTTCTATCATTAATTTTTGGCTGCCTCTATAAATTCAAATATATTTTATGGAAAGTATGCACAAATAAACCCCCGCCTGTAGTTATTTGATAGGAAACTACACATTTTTAAAATTCATTCTTCAAGCAGGCTTTAGTTCGGTTTTAAAAATATTTCTAATTTTGTGTTTTTTACGACTGTGCGGTGTTCATTCAAAAAACATCATATGCGTCAATTTTTTGATGCTGCCCCTGATATATACAGTTGATCCATGTCTATTTCGAAATTATATGTGAGTTATGCAAGCACTTCCTCAAACCTTAGGCAAGAACGTATTTTCCTTAATCAGAATAAACACAACATTCAGTTTGTAAAACCTGAATTCAGCTCTAGCAGTCGGTATGTTTCAACATCATTCGGCAATTAACATACTTTTTTTAAACCGAATGAAACCCTTCCTTAAACAATCAAATTTAAAAAAGGAGTGATTTTCTATCAAATAAGTACAAGAGGGGATTTTTTGGTGCATGCTTTCCATAAAATATATTTGAATTTTTAAAGACAGTCAAAATTAATTATAAAATGCATGCGACTTAAACACCCATTTTTGCAGAATCAGCTTTTTCGCAGCGGTTGAAAAGTAGCTCCTGACGGAATCGGCATCCTAGCGTGACTGAAAATAATTTAAATTGGACTGCATGAAAAACAGTATTGCAGCTCTACTCAATGTTGATTTGCGATTGTTTACCGGTGTTTTTCAAATTGCGGTATGTTGCTTGCAGCCCTCACCATACTGTATTTATGGCAATATTGGTATTTCAAGGAATATAATCAGGAACATAGTTTGCTGACAGAAAAATGAGACGTTTATCAAGAAAAAGTTTACAATGAGCCATCGTTTAAGGTTAATCGTCTTTTGATACACCTGTCTCTAAAGCTATCCCTTTCAGAAGTTTAAAAATGCAGGACATGAAAAAAATGTACGAAATAGGACCTTGAAAGGTCACCTCGCGCAGCTTCCAAATAGTAACCGCAACTTGCTGGTAATTGTTTAGCCTCATTTATAACAAAATTTGAGTCTCTGTTACAAGTCTTACTGTCCTTGAACACGACCGAGGCATCTGTAGATATTTTAGCTTCATCCTGTTGCTGCAGCCATAATTTAGGCCCCGGTAAGTGCGACTGCTTTCCTTCAGCATGATGCTGTGCTGATTTATTGAAAGTCCCAAATTTATCATTGATGAAATTGCATTCAACCCCAGACAAAGTAATTTCAGCTTTTTGTTGCCTATGGTTCACCCTCTCCATTTGTGTTTTAGCACTGCGAAAATATGTGTGTGAAATTTGCGGCAAAGTTTTCCAGTGGAAGTCATTAATGACTGGGCATATGGCCGCTGTCCACAAAAGTACGTTAGATGTTTCGCAGTAGTCTGCATTAGCTGTCCTTTCGACTTGACGATTTGCCCCTTTTTCTGATTGGTGACGGCCACATTTCCGCAGCCCGTGGATGCTATCCACAGAAGTATGTTCACTCGTCTGCTCGGTTTCAGCTGGACGACTTTCCATTTCTATTTTCCTCGTAGGACATTTTATCGACCATGTATAGTAGTTGCCGAAGATCACGCAACATGTAAAAATATGCGAACGATTAATACTCTTTCACCAATCGGCATTGACTCAGGTTGTGATACGGATTATAATGTAAGCTATTCTGAAATCATTTCAGTAATGATATGAGGCAGGTTTTTATCGAGCTTCGTTCTAGCCACTAACAAAATGCATGTACTCTAAAAGGCCGATCCGTAAATAGTATGCGTATTTATAATTGATTTTGACTGCTTTTATAAATTCAAGTATATTTTATAGAAAAGGTGCATGAAAAAAAATATTTTTTCGTATAAAC
Organism: Ligula intestinalis; assembly: GCA_036362985.1. Classification (NCBI taxonomy): domain Eukaryota; kingdom Metazoa; phylum Platyhelminthes; class Cestoda; order Diphyllobothriidea; family Diphyllobothriidae; genus Ligula; species Ligula intestinalis. The sequence continues at coordinate 499,928 of JAYGXS010000008.1, read as the reverse complement.
TGAAAGGCCGGCATCCGAAGAAATGTAATTTAATCCTTCATAAGTGGATGAAGTTGTGAAACTTCCATTCAAAACTCTACAGCGTTTCTACAGAAGGGGAATCACGGTCTCCGATGATGAGATAATGGTCTTCTTCGACGTTTTTTCCCTGTTCACCTCCATACCACTTGATGTAGCAAGGCAATGTACAGAGAAAGCCCTGAAAAACTATGAAAAGAAGGTTCCTGCAACTGCCTTTCTTGACCTTGTGGACCTTTGCCTAGAAAAATATTTTGCATTTGATCATCAGTACTATCAACAATTAAAAGTAACTCCAATGGGGTCCTCCATGTCTGGATTCCTTGCCGAAATAACCATGCAGAGGCTAGAAGCAGTGGCCCTTCCTTCGATTAACCCTAATTTATGGGTACGCTATGTAGACGACACATTTATTGTTCTTGAAAAAGTACATCTTAAAGCACTCCAAAAGACCATCAACTCAACCATTCCGGGCATTCAATTCACGCTCGAAAAGGAGGTTAACAACAAATTCCCATTTCTGGATGTTCTCGTGCGGCGAAATGCCGACGGAACATTACAAACGTCCGTTTACCGCAAAGACACGTATGCGGAAGTTATTCTTAACTATGAGAGCAACAACCCCATCTCTCAGCAAAGGAGTGCCGTCAACAGTCTGCTACGCCGAACGAAGACACACTGCTCTGACGACGAAACCTACCGAAACGAGCTTAATTATCTGTTTGCATTGTTTTCCCGCAATGGTTACCCCACAGACTTTGTACACCGATGCATGAGACAACTACGACCCAACAAAAAGGAACCAGATAGTTCCACTCAGGCGCCCAAAATAAACACTTAGCGAGTCCTTCCTTACATGAGGAATGTGTCTGAACTCATTGAAAGACGCTTGCGGAAACACCAAATAAAAGTGGTGCACAAACCGCTGGCTACTTTAAGCACTCAGTTAGTACACCCTAAAGAAAGGGTCGGCTACCTCGATAAGAAGGAAGCCATCTAAAAAATCCCATGTAAAGCTTGTGATAATATATATTGTGGCCAAATCAGAAAATCTGTCTCTACACGCATCCACGAGCACCAATCGGCAGCGAAGAGCCATAACCGTTTTTTCCGAAGTGGCTATGCATTGCCTTGACATGCGACAGACCTTTGCATGGGAAAAAACACGCATTGTTGGAGTTTGCCCCTCCAAAAAGGCCGATAATTCTTGAGGCCAGGCACTCCGATGATTCATGCATCAACCGGCGTATTGAGTTAGCCGGAGTGTACAAACACCTCAAAGAAAGATGGAAGATACTGCAGCCCACAAACATGGACCAACATCAACCGCAATTAGCGTCCACACCGGATAACCTTGACTGATCCCGGACTGACTCAAATTACAGTTGCTAATTAGCCATTACGCCGCTGCGACTGATAACCATGTCCATTACGATGTGACGTAAATTGTAATTCCCAAATAACACCCACTCCAGATGACTAAATAACTGTATCAGCACTTTGAAATGCTAATTGTTCTTTTAAAATTTCTCTCAAGTCTGACGACGACCTGGGGATCCAGTGTCCAAAATTTACTCATTTTCCCAAAGGATGCCTTTCCTCCAAAAAAATTTCTTGTACTTTTTGATCGAAAATTACGCTTTCTTTAAATTTTATACTTAGAGAAAGGGCATTTTTCGGTTTTATAAAGTTGCTAGTAATGGGCTTCTTTCGATTGTGAGGTGTTTTTTTCATAATACATCGTGTCCGTCAATTTAGTAATGCTGTCTATACTTCATAAAATATGTTCCACATCTATTGCAATATTTATGAAAACTATGTGACTTCCTCCTCCAACTGTAAACGAAGACGCACTTTTCCCTTAACAGGATGTACACAGTGCACAGTTTTTAAACCTTGATTTCGAGTTTTAGAGAATTATTCGGCAATCAAGCAACTTTTTTAAAACCGAAAGCTATCCTTTCTTTGAGTATAACATTTAATGAAAGCGTAATTTGCTATCAAACAAGTCCAAGAAATATTTTTTTTCGTGCATGTTTTCCATAAAATATATTAGAATTTATAAAGGCAGTCAAAGTCAATGATAAGTGAGCATGCTATTTACGTAGTCGCCTTTTAGCGTACATACGTTTTCTTAGTGGCCAGAACGAAGCTCGTTAAAAAGCCCGCATCCTATCATGATTGAAATGACTTCAGAATGCACTACGCGATAATCAGTATCACAAACTAAGTCAATGCCGATTGGCGAAAGAGTATCAATATTTCGCATATGTCGGCGTGTTGCCTGATCTTCGGCGACTACTGTGAGTTAGTAGAACCGCCTAACGTCTGGTGTCACTCGTCTCACCTTCTCAAAAAACCCGCTCGTTCATGGTTATGTGCCATCGCCACCGCCATCTTCCTAATCCGTCTCCTCTTTCAGCGTCTGTCCTAGAACTAGCCTCATCACTTGTGACCGAATGCATGCATGCCGCGTATGTAGGGACAGCGCTGCCCTATTTCATCGAACGCAAGCGATAAGAACGAGCACTTTGTTAGGAAGACAGTGGTGGCATTTTGTGATTTAATTGCTAAGTCTTTTATAATAAGCCATGTAAGGTTCTTCATTTTTATCTTTCCTTTATTTAGACCCTGCTTCTGTCGAAGTTGAGGCAGAACATACATGCGAGTTTTGTGGCAAGTGCTATACCCAGGTCGCCAAACTGACGCGACATGTCAACTTTGTCCACAGATGTGCGTACCTTTTATTTTTCTATTCCGCTTTTACTTTGCATAATTATAACGCCTTGGATTAATGAGCTAGGCTGGTTTTTACTGCGTTTACTTTGCTGTCTCTCTGTTCCTGTTTCCAGCCGCCATCCTTGCCGGTCCGTGGGACAGTGCGGCAAATTGTTTCCTTGATTTGTTTTATGCAGAACATGCACGAAAATGTTCTTTTTGATGACAAATTACTTACGCCTTGTAATTCATTCGTATAAACTGGAACACACGCGTCCCAAGAAATGTTAATCGGAAGGAAATGTTCGTTGGGATAAAACGTAACTTTGCTGAATGAATTTTCGAGTTTGGCGGTGTTCATTCATAATACATCGTATCCATCAATTGATTAATGCTGTCCCTGATATTTACAGCATGATCCATGTCTATTGCAAAATTTTGTGAGAGCTATGCAACCACTTCCTCAAACCGTAGGCAAGAACGCACCTTTCGTTAAACAGGATTAACACAGCATTCAGTATTTAAAAGTTGAAGCAGTTCTAGCAATCGGTAGGTTTCAAAATCATTCGGCAATTTGTAAACTTGTAAAACCGAAAGAAACCCTTCCTTTGCGAATAAAATTTGAAGTAGACGTCATTTACTATCAAACAAGTACACAATAGGATACTTTCGTGCATGCTTTCCATACAATATATTTTAATTTATAAAGGCAGTAAAAATCAATGATAAAAATGCATACTATCTAATTAGCCATATTTTACCGAATCGAACTTGTCGCAGCGGTCAGAAAAAAGCTTATCACAGAGTCTGCATCCTAGTGTGACTCAAATTAATTGAAATTGGACTGCATGATAAATAGTATTGCAACTCTACTCAATGTTGCTTTGCGAGTGCTTACCGGGCTTTTTCAAATTGCGGAAGGTTTCTTGCAGCACTCGCCATACTGCATATATATGAACTATGATCGCAGTTTTGTTTTGCTGCCTGCGTAAGAAAAGTATGCATTCCCCGAAAAGATACTTTTGTGATTTTTTCCTCGAGAATATGTTTAAATTTATTGGGCCATTAATGATCAATGGTAACATATACACGACCTAAGTTGGCATTTTTACCAGTTAGGAACCAATTGAAAAGCCTGCGTTTTACCCTGAACGAACTATCTCGGGGTTTCGCTGCGCGACCATACCCTTTAGAAATCTTGCTCTTGTATGTTCAGTTCAGACTTCTTTCGATTTCTGTTTCCTTTATGTAGATTATATTGCTCGTAAAGCTGGAAGAGGATATTCGTGCGTGTTTTGTGGCATGGCCTTTACCCAGGTCAGTACAATGACGCGGCACATTGACGACGTCCACAAACGTACGTACCTTTACCCTCACCGGTTCACTGCTCCTACTTCGCCCTCTGTCCCTGCGCTAAGCTTGTCTGAACTTAGTTCAGTACATTTAGGGCAATGCCTTGAAGACCCTATTGAAAACAGTTTACATAAAATTTTCAACATAAAATATGTTACTGTAAAATAGTGATTAACATATGCCCATGTGCAATTTTAGTATCTGTAAATGTGCGCAAATCTTTCGTGTCTATTAGCAATAGTTTCTTGTGCATTTGAGTGGTAGCAATTCAGTAAATATGCATGCAAGACGTGTCTCCCGCTTGCACAGTATCGTTGCTCAAACACTCGAACACCCATCACAGTTAGACCATCTTTTTCTGACGATTTGCAATGCGTGCTTCGATAAGCTGAGACCAAATTAGGTGGCTCTTATGTGGATTAGTTTTAAGTGATAGTAGATATGGCTTGCGTCTACCGCAATACCCTTTCTTGGTTGCAAGAACATAGTTTATGCAGTTGCAGGTGTGAAATGGGTGTTGCTGAAGGCAGATAAAACTTGTAAAGTCCTATCGTAGGTTCTTATGTAGGCGCATAAGGCCTACCAGGCGCACGCGGTTTGTGCACGTGCGTGGACAGTGCAAACTGTTGAGAAGAGTGTGGCGACTGTATGCCGGGCTTCAGGCACTGCTTCAGGCACCAGTCTCCTTGCGGTGGATTAGAAGGTGACCGACCAGGCCGATACATTATTTTATGCGTGCTGCTAGTAAGGGCAAGATGAATCGGAAGATTTTGTTTTCAGGTTTACTAGGGAAATATAGGTAAACACCTTTGAGCTCTCTCTTTGTACATAGATATGATGCAGAACATGTGGCGTTGTCAGTATTGGAGCTGTGGTTAGGGGGGGGGCAGACTGTAAAAATCCTTAGGCATCATTCATAAGTCTAGTTTTGAATGCCATTTGTGAAATTTTGAGGAAAAAAACTGTCGCCTGTGTGGAGCGGGGAGGCGAAGAAAATATGGAACTCAGATTTCCTACTGCTAAAAGTGTTAAGATCATGTCAGGAGGACGCCATCGCGATTGCTTAATATCCTAATGGTCACACGAGGAGAGGATTGCGGTGGTCACGAGAACTTCACCGAGTGTCGAAGATGCGCCCATCATACGAAACTCGCGATCAATATTTATTCTAAAAAATCATATTACTGAAAAAATAGCGAGCATTATGTTTTTAAAAAGCGGTAATTTATGCTAGAGAGTCTGGTGGTAAATCTTACTTGCTGACGGGTGGTAATGTAATTAGTTTCGCATCATTACAGAGAATGTATTTTTCTATGCTGATCCAACTGCATCTTAAAAGTGTCCACAGATGGGAGCATGACAATGTATGCGGGTAGAGCATTCCATGCCTGGATTACCCTCTTAGAGAAGAAAGATTCTCGTGTGTTCAATCTTGCCCCAGTCACACGTAGTTTGAGAGGGTGTCCGCGCAATCTAGTAATAGTGGCCAGCTCAAAGAAATCGTTGATGCTAGGCAATAATTCTGACCCCACAGCATGCTAAATGCCTGTATTAGGTCACCACGCAGCTGTCTGTAATCCAGAGGAAATAAGTCGAGATTGGTCAGTCGTGTCTCATAAGGAAGGTACGCTTGACCTCGCACTAACTTAGTTGCCCGTCGTTGTACCCTTTCAAGGTTTTTTGTCTTTGACTGTCCATGGTTTCCAGGCTTGGATGGCATATTCCATTTGGGGTCGCACAAAAGTGCCGAAGACCTTGCCAAAGACAAATTCATCAAATTTAGCAAATGCACGCTTGATTAGATACAAGCTCGACATTGCGAATTTTGCCACCTTCAGGCTGTGTAGTGAGGGATTGCACCACACCCCCAGATCCTTCTGGGTCTCTACTTCTGGCAGCGGTGTGTTATTTAGGTTGTAAATCCTCCGATACGAAGAGTTAGTACTACTGAAGCGCATAATGTTGCATTTGGCGACATTAAATGGCAGGAGCAATGGTCAAACGAGTGCGTTTGACCATTGCTCGAGTCGGTGAAAATCTGCCTGCAGATTTGCTTCGTCGTCTTCGCTGCGAAAGACCTTCCCGAGTTTTACATCGTCGGCGAACATTGCGGTTTCACAGTCTAATCCACTTTTGCAGTCGTCGATATATAAGGAAGAGAATAGGGCCCAGAACGGAACCCTGGGGTACCTTACTATCAACCGTCATTCTGAGACAATGGTGGAGTTGAGGAGTGAGAGTGTTGATGAGTGTACAATTTGCGTTAGGTATGTCGGCATCGTGGTAAATTTCGCTATCAAGTGTACACATTTGGTCGAGTAGGTCCATGCAGTGAGTCCACGTGCAAGGACAGGTCAGTGTGTGATCTCCGTCATATGTTTTTACTCCAGGCACTGGTTTGCGTGATTGGTTCGTAAGTTACCAAGTAAAGTGATGCACACAGTGAGCGTGGAACCATCTCTCATAAACCTTTTGGGATTTGCGGATCTTCGAGAAGTCACGAGATTTCACGATCGTGGTATCCGTTGCTTCCCCCTTTCGTCGCTTAGTCTCCATTAGAAACTTTATCGGGTCATTGGTGACTTTGTCGAGCGCTTATATATATCCGTTAGGTACGCGGATAGCTTTACTTCCCACAAGCGTCCTGGACTCACTGACGTTTTCTTTCATGTTCATAACATTTTAATTTTTTACTTCCTGTATTAAATGACACATCTAAGCTGGCAATTTTAGTTTTGAAAAAATGAAATTTTATCAAGAGTATTTCCAACCTGTTTTCGTTTTTTTCAGATCTGGGAGAGCATATATGCGAGGCTTGTGGCATGACCTTTAAAACGAAGCAAACCTTGGAGCGGCATGTCGATAATTTCCACCCAAGTATGCTTTTGTTTCACCCGCCCAGCTGGTTAGCCGTTTTTATAAACTATTTATTTGTACATAGTGTTTACTACTGTCATGTCACCTTATTATCGGTCGACGCACGCGTATCATCTTCCTCTCTGTGCGTTTAATAATAATAAATTGTAAATTTAAGGTCCAAGGGGCCCTTTCATAACAGGATATGTCGAATGATGAGGCACATACGGCTTGCAAGTAGACCTTTCGCAGCACTTGAGGCCCTTGAAACCGTAATAATAAGACCATTTTCGGCCCCTTTTTCATGCTCATTCGTTCGCCGTTTCGCCGTTTTATTCGGTTGCGTAGCTTTACGTTGTGAAACGGTAGACTCGAAGTCTATATCACTAACGGAAAAGCTTGTATTCTGTCTAGAAGGACATAGGGATTAACTGTTTTCGATCTTCATTGATGTAACTGTTTTCTTCAACGAACTTTTTCTCGTATACTACCGTCTGCCACAAACTTGTTAACTGACTATTACATTTAGTGATACCTGCTTATTTATTTGTTGCTAGAAGGGCTAGATTTTACGTTTTGAGAGTTATTTAACGAGAGGAAGTTCAGTAATTTTATGAAGACACGAATTCATCTACAAAAGAAGAGCAGTCTGTTTCGCCATCGAAGAAACATGTCACTTTTTGTCAAGTGAAGCGTAGCTACTTTCGTAAGTGACAAGAACCACCGCTGCCCCTACACAACATGCACTTCGATTGGTTTATGGTAAGGCCAGCTTGTCTGATATCCACCTCATTCCCTCTCTCGGCTGTCCCTAAAATACGTGCTCTTGACGTAAATTAAATTGGAAACAGTAAGGCGTGCGTAATGTGAACGCCCAAACCACCTGAGATACGTGATCGCAGCTGAGTTTCTCGACTGACCTGGGTTCATTCCCTTACTGTCCTATCCTCAAAGCAATGCATCAACATATTTGAACCTTCTCCTCCACTCTAAGCTTATTGCATATTGAAACCTCGGTGATCCCGGCGCAATTCGATCTGTCAGTTGAACAGAGGACGTCCCAACTGAGATCCTTGTCTTTGTCAACGTTGGCTCCGGTTAATCTCCGTCAGTCAGTCTCCTGTTTTTCCTTGAATTCTCCACTTCTAAGGTAGTGTTGTGGTCGATGCATTCCCTCATTTGAAGAGCACTTAGCCAGCTTACGTATACGTTCAATAACGTTATGAAATATGAATCTTCACGCATATCGACTTTCAATAAATTCTCATCAAGCCGTTACGTTTATATGGGAGGGGGCTAAAATGTTAAAGGGAAAATTTTAGGTAAGTTACGTTCACCGTTACAGGCAAATTATTCCAGGGAATAGGGGAGGGGAGTTGGGTTAGTAACAAGCCGCTCATTAAGCGGCAGTGAGGGAGAGAATGGAGAGAGAAGGCTTTGCAAGAATGCTGGTAGCTGGCTGGCCGCTGGCCATGCTAAGCGTGGAACTTGCAGCAGGTTCTTTTGTGCACACAAAATCGGCTTCCTCAACAGGATAGTGGTACTTCTGCTGTTGCTAGCACGCGTTGACTCAGTGACTTAGGGTAGTTTGGTGGGACCTTGTAGATCCCCCTGAAGGTTTCGTTGGGGTCCACGCGATGTCCAGAATCCACCATGTGCGCTAGAATAGAGCTGTTGCTGGTTCTGGTAGTAGTGACTTCACCTTTGTCTAGCCATTGCGGGAGGTGTTCCTTTATTCTTTTGGATAGACGCTGAATCGTGCGACAAATATAACCTGCTTCACAGGAGCAAGTAAAGGAGTAGATGCACATGGAGGTGATCTGTGTCGGTAACCTGTCTATACCTTCCTCATGTAACACCGAGTTGCCTTAGAATAGTGGCAGAACTTCCGGTGCTGAGAAGGTGCATGACACGACCCCGCCAAGGCGTCTTATCAGGAGCTCCCCTGCCAAGTCTCCTCGAGGCAGGAGTTTGAGTAATAGGGGTGTCTTCTATACCGTAAGATTGGTGGGTTTTATTTGTTTGGCAGCCGTTTTCCTGGCAATAAATCTCTCAGGACACCCGTTCTCATGAAGTAAGTCCTGGATTTTCTTGGGTTCCTTTTCAATACTGTCGTCTAAGCAATTTTTTCTAGCTCTTTGCGCTAAGCAGCGAACTACATTTCGCTTCTTTTGGAAGGGTACGAAACTTTTAAAGTTCGTATATTGCCCAAACCAGATTTTCTTTCTATGCACGCTACTTCGAACGCTACCGTCAGGTCTACGATGGAATGGGAGCGAACCTTCTGTTTCCATCTCCAATGAGAACTTTATGGATGGATGTGTTTGATTGACAATATTTTTCAAGCCTCACATTTTCCGAGATTTTGGCAGTTAAAATTAGGCCTAGCTGCCAAAACACGCAGTATCTGTAAAAGGGAAGGCGTAGGTTTTTTCTTTCTTTGCAGTAATGATGACGCATAAAATTGCCTTTTTAATCGTAAGATTTTGTATTTTAACTGCCTTTTTAGAATCCTTGGAAAAATGAGTTACCCCGCCTCTACAACAGGTTCTTCCTCCTACCGTTCTTTCGACTTATATTTCTATTGGTACAAGTTTTTACTTACCGACTCGTCTCTGTCCTTATATTTTTTACAATGAAAAAAATCGAATCAGTCGTCTGTTTTCGTTTTTTTGGTTGGTTTTCCGTTAATGCTGCACGTGGAAGACACTAAAGGCACCAGAACCAGCACAGATGTCGCTGCGATAACAAATTTCTTGTAAAAGTTTGAAAGATCCGATGTCACCAGCTGAGTACTTCACCTTCAAACTGACTGCGGTCAAATCCACCTCAGTTAAAGGACATGACAGTTTATCCGGACCCAAAGTATTCTTACTATGAAAAGTAGCACGTATAATAATATGGCTATTTTATTTCACGTTTTGCTATTATTGTACTATAGAAGTCAGGTTTTTTTCACTTAAATCAAACTCCTAATTTTGCACACTATTTACCAAGCAAAGGACCAAAACAAAGCCACCACCTATCAAATTGAGGCTGATCAGCCACATATTTGACTCATGTCGTAGGTAACTTTCGGGACCTAGAAGTTTATAAGTAAATGGATAAATGTACCACATTTTTAAAGTAAAAAAGATTTGAATGTTTGGAAAAAAGGCAGGAAAAATTAATGCGTACATAAAAGCCTGAGTCATTCCCTGTTGGGCAAAATGCTTCCGTGAACTTTGGTTCATCCACGCAACAAGTAACACCTAAGGTAACAAAGCTGACCGTACAACGTTTTGTCTCGAACGGACATTGGATATCAGAAGTAGACATATTGTATGTATCCCTACTGCATTATTGCGTGACAAATCAAGCAAGACCAGTGTCCTATCTACATTTACGTAAACAAATATGAAACACATATGCACTGGTAGATGTAGATTTTACATTTTCTGAGTGAATCTTTATGTAAATGTTTGCACTGACTCCTTGCTGTAACTGATAACCGCGAAATCTTCAGCGAAATTCTAACCGGTAGCCGATAGTATTCACCACGGTGACATGATACCCCCTACTGTTACAACAGATAGATGCTAAAAGGTCCGACATCATTTTGCCGAAATTCTGCCCCTGCATCTCATGCACATATCTGGACTTTGAACGAGAGACTACGACGGGCGTTCCTTAGGCTTTTTCCACATGTTATTCATCTGCATCAAGTGTAATCCAAGCACAAAACTGCCAAGGAATATTGCAGCATAGAAGGCTACAGACTGAAGCATATATTGGCCCACGCCATCAGCCCAGTCGTTTGGTCGTTTTTTGGCTGACCAACAGATGGTTGTATAAATCCTGGAATATTTCATGGGGACAACTTTGCGCTTTGAAATCGCCGAAACTGTTTGTCCACAATCCTTTGCGAAACAAAAGTTTAGCAAGAAGTTGTAGCTACCCCTTATTCTCAGTCATGCTTTCCTCGGACGCCGCGGGGACAAGGTCACTCCCTGCCTAGCTTTCTCAAGGCGGCCTGGTGTCACTAGCCAATCACTTGTCAAGGGCGAGGCCAGCGCAAAAACTGCGGGGGATTTGTTTGCCCTCATTCACTTCCAGAGCCGACGACTCAATGTTCGATTGAAGCTGTCCAGACTCCGGTGATCTACTTGCCGGACTGTGCCTCTGGACTCCGGCCCACTCATGGCTGGACTTCACTTGTCTGGGAGTCACTTGTATATTGCTCATATTCTACTCCTTCTAACTTTAGTAAATCATTCATAACATTCTGGCCTTCCACGCCTTATTCTAGTCAACTAGCTTATACATGTTGGGATACGTTCTCTCGTCTATTATCTGGCTGGACCACATCGTATCCCACAAAGTCACCGTCGCATGTTGCGTGGAAGTAAATAGCAGGACAGACAATTTGTTCTGATGCTCGGCAGAATCGTCAATCACAAGTGTGAGCAGTAAAACCTGCAGACTATGTCAGAACTGCAACTCAAGTGTTTATCATTTTTTGTGCCATTTAATCGCCTCGCGATCCTGCATTTAGAAGCCGCATACTCAGCAAAATTAAATTAATCCTGACATCAACGTAAGAAAATAGACGGCCGAGAATCAACCAATTACCAACCGTAAGCACTCATCATTTGAACTATTACTTGGCACATTAGATTTGCCACAACCATAGCTATAACTCACAGCTCCACTTTCCAGCAAAGCCCCTGAAGCACTTAGGCGATTCGGCCATGGAACAATGCAAGCAGGGAATTTGCAGATAAACTCGCATATTAGTTTTACAATCTGGCTCATCGGAAAAAAGAGTTCTGAGCACCTTTAACCGTCGTCCTCGCACAGCGCACCATCGCACTGCCAATAGACTACGTGCATGGTGACATCGCGCGAGCTGCCGACAGAAATAGTATTGTAACGAGTCAACGGGATGAGTTAGGAATTGAATCTTAAGCGGCTTACCTGAATCGAAGGCGTCGAACGAATTTAGTTAAGAAAGGCAAGTAATACTTCTAGTTAAATTTGCGAAAATTCCCATTGCGAATTTCAGAAGATGAATTGGCGAACACACGTTTGTTTTCGATAATTCTCATCAGGCCTTTACATTTATAGAGTAATTAAGTAAATGGACTATGCAGGTGCATTTACTGAATTACTCTATAAATGTAAAGGCCTGATGAGAATGATCGAGAACAAACGCATGTTTGCCAATTCAACTTCTAGGTAAGTATATGTGGGCACACTAGGAAAAAGTGAACGCAAACAATCTGCAAATAGGAGCCTTTAGATTATGAGTATTACCATAAACTAATTTCGTGAGCGATTTGTCTTCGATTTTTTCTGTTGACAGACATGAGCATAAGCCTTTTTTTCCAAACTACACATGAATGAAATTTAGCAGAATGCCTAATGACCACAAAAATAAACGAAGAAACGTTAGATATTAGAATTTTAGGGATTTGAAAGAATTCGTTGGAACTATCCAGACAACAGATAGTATCTGCCCAAATTATACCAAGAAATGCATGCATTAATGCTAGCAAAACTATGGGTGTAGGCGTTGGTTGTCCAATAGTATTTTTGATGTCTAACCGACTATACCCTGAAAAGTTGCCTCTATCATACAGATGTTTGTTCCTTTAATGATGCACGCAGAATAAATTCAAAATCATTAGAACCATCAACGTTTAGGATATTGCAACCTGACCTGCAACTCTTAGGACTCACTGCATCTTCTGACCATCCGAGAATGAGTATAGTACGAGTCTGCAGCAAAAACAACTATCAAATAAAAATAACAAAAAGCAATCAATTAAGTAGTGGCATTTAGGTAAGTTGAAGAATATTTGCTTTAGAGATATAAATACGGTAGAAAAGAGTTCACAGTAGGAAACCTAATGTATGATATCTAAGGATCACACAGGGCTCCACCGCATTGCCATTAGACTATGTGCCAGCCAGTGTATACCATTTAACTGGTTAACGAGCTTTTAAACATGTTTTTCATGCAGCTGTCTATGTGTGTTATGGTTTCAAAACAACAAGTCACATATAAAGTAATTGCCGACATAAATGGAGGTCCACTACAAAAGTCGTGAAGTAATATGCCTCAGATTATTTAAAAACTTTGAACAAGAAGTTAACTATTCTTCTTTCTCTTCGGGAGTTGATGCTTTATTTATATTTTTTGTCGTCGGATAACTTTACTACTTTGAAGACTAAGTCAAGGTTGGAGGTTGTCATTTTAGTAAGTTTTCTATATCCAGGGCACAGTCATTGTTAGCCCTCTTGCTATGATGTCGCTGTTATTTCGTCCTTTTGAGGTAAAAGAGAGGATAACATTTTGACACTGGACAATTGTGTTAAAAACGTGTTTTAAATACTAAATACTGAGTGCCATAAAAATATGCAGGCCTATAACGGGAATGCGGCATTGAAATGCAGGGCAGAAAGACATTTGAAGAAGACAAATGAAAGCTCACAGCACCGAGCCGTATCTTCAACACACTTCCTGGTAACATAATAGCTCCTGACAAGATGAGGTTATCTCACGAATTGAGGCAAATGTTCGCATCCTAGGTATGTGCGTGGATAGAAATGCAGAGGGCGTTTCGAGCACTTGAATAATACTTTCACGTGTCTGATCTTTTGGGCTCTTTTTAGAGTCCATTATCAATGATAAAAAGCGTAAACAATGTTATCTTTTGACATTGTCTACCAATTCCCATCTAGCCCTAAAGAATTTGTGGATAAAATTTTTAAGCAAATCCAGACAACACAGATGTCCGACAACCTAATGGAGATTGTCCTGCGAAAACAGGAGATTATGGTCGTTCAGTCCCACAAACCGAGTTTCTTGATGCGATAAATAGAAAAATCTTTGTCATATTACCCCAAATTGTTTAGAATAATGTCAGAAGGGAACAAAACTCGATTTTTCCACAGATTGAATTCCTAATAGACGAGAAAGTGCTCCTATATCTTGAAGATAGGAACATGCAGGTTATTGAGTTTCGTTGAGCGACAAACACGAAAACATTTCTGTATCACAAAGCAGTAATCTCCTATCGCATAAATGCGTATATGCCCAGATGCATCTTCGCAGCACAAAAACACACTGCAGCATACAGGCCGAAAAGCTACGCAAAAGTATAAATACTTAAACGCCTCTTTCTCAACAATTGATACCCACGTATCTTCGTCAGTAAATGTTTGTACCAAATACACATGAAGAATAGCGATGATCAAAGTCAAAGATCTCCTAGCTTTCGTGTTAACCCCTTCGTTGGGGAAAGAATGCGAGTTCGTTAGGTTCCTGCTCAGACACCTTAACGTGGGCGTGAAATACCGGACAGAGGCCGCTCTCTGTGTCTTAGACGTGCAGCCCAAATGCCGACTATCCGCATCGCCTATTGCGCCAAACGCTGAGGCTGTCGGGCCAACAACAGTTGCATGAACGATAAACGACTGAGAATGCGCGTACACGCACAGTCTTTAGCCGAAATGCGAAAGGATATAGAACGGCAGTACGTCGCCTATGTCGACAACAAGCTGGCGAGAAAGTTGATCGATGCCTGGGACTTAGACACCAACAATTTCAATCGCAACACTGACATACCAGCGCCATACGAGACCAACCAGCTTCACTTGCGCATGAGAGGGAGTCCAACGAGATGATATAACTACAGACCTATCCGGAACGAGCCGAAATACCCGCTGAACTAATGACCTAATGAATTGGGATGCAAACATTTTACCCAATTTGTGACCCATTTGTATTCCTCCGATGATGCACTCCAGTGTGACCGTGCACCATCAGATGAATAAACAGTCTCGCATCAGAGGTGATCGTGTGTTTTCCTTTCTTTCTGGGGTCAGCAGTTTCGCCTATGTCCATTTATATTTATTGGTAAAAATAACGTATAGAAGAAGATAACGGAAATTGGAATGCCTATTCCTTGCTTATTAACCATCACCAGCCAGTCAAACCAAAACCCGATCCCCGATTTTTGAACCCGAAACCTTTCTAGTTAGAAGTCAAACCCTTTAGCCAATTTGCAACGGTCTCGTTGCCGGTCAAGCTACAATGGTAAGTACGCAATATGTTAGATGAGCGCTCACCGATCGGTACGGAAGTCACTTGTTCTGCTGTGCCTTGGGACTCGCTCTTCAGCTTATGGTATATCTATATCACTTTCATAACCACTCAACGAAGATAAAAATTATGAGAGGACAACTTCTAGAAATTGTTTATCTGCAAAGGTTTACCCACGCTTCTTCATTTTTTTGTACTGAGGAAAGTTTACCTGTATGGAGTTTTAACGGTGAGGCTTGGATGGGTGCCATCCTCTTAACCATAAGTTTTACCATCTGGGACGTGACCGTAGCCATCTATCGTTATCGTCAATCTTATAGTCCAGGACCAGATTGCGTTCCACTAAGCCTTCTAAAAGCTGAAGCGAATGATATTTTTCCGTGTATTTTGTGTAAGATATTTAATCTTGCTTTTGAGAGCGGAACGTTTCCTTCACTGTGGAAGGAGTCACATATAATGCCTATTCGCAAGCATGGACGATCGACGTCCTTTGAAAACTTTAGGCCAATAAATGTACTTCCCATGGCCTCGTAGATCTTGGCGACCTTGATCAAAGAAAAGATGATGCATCACTTGACAGAAGACAGCCTGCTAAGCGCAGCTCAACATGGACTTCTCGAAAACATATCTTGCGACACCTGCCGGCTCTCTTTATTTGATTATGTGCTACAATCTAGAGACAGCTGTTTTGCCCTATATACCGTCTATTTCGATTTTCTAAGGCCTTTAATCGGGTCGATCATCACATCCTCCTTCTGAAAATGGCCTCTTTTGGCATAGGTAACAAGCTTCTGAACATAATATCTTCCTATTTGGATGCTCGCACACAATGAGTTAAAATTTCCAATGTTATCTCCAACCCCACGCGTTTGATGAGTGGAGTTATAGAGGGTAGTGCACTGGGCACGCTCCTATTTTGCCTTTTTATCAACGATGTTCCAGATTGTTTTCAGTATGGTAGACCCTTCATGTACGCTGATGATTTAACCAACAGATCGCAAAATCATGCTACAGCTGATATAAAAGGATCTTCAGGCCTTCGCCCAGTGGTGTTGCACATGGTGCCTCACCCTTTCATGGCAAAAATGTTCCGTTATGGTTGTTGGTGACGATCACCAACTGGAATTAAGCATAAGTGGCTACGAACTAAGTGTTCCAGGTCTAATCAAGGATTTGATCATATCCTATTCTTAAAGTCTCAATCTGGCAGAGCACTGGGCCCTGATAGTCTCGAAAGCACACCAAACCACGGGATTCATCTTTAGAAATATTTAGACCATAAATGTTTGAACTAGCCTTTATAATATATATGTGAGACCTAGTCTTGTATACTGCTCACCCCTATTCAGTCTTCTGCGCACTAGTGAACGGAAGAAAATAGAATCAGTGCAGCATTTTTTCACTACAGAACACCGTATATTAGCCTATCAACAAAGGTGCGAACTAATAAAGCTGGATCCCCTGTGACTTCGTAGATTACAGAAGGATCTATTTTTTTGCTGAAACTTTTGAATGGCCAAACCTTTAATCATCTCAGTACAATCAGGCAGTTCGGGCACTCTTGGCACGCCAGTCATCAAGATGTGTTTTTATTTCTTCCTATGGCACGCACAGTTAAGTACCGGCAACTCCTTTCAGTAAACGCCATATCAATCTGGAATAAGCTGCCCAGAAGTATTCAAACCCAACAAAGCTATCCCATAATTAAAAGGGCTATCACTACTTTTCTACATCCTGAAAAATTTTCACGAATTTTGGGCGACGACTCGGTGGAATCTCTCTTTCACTCAGAGGGTGCTCGTGGACTTTTAACAATGCCAGGCTTCATGCTGAAGATAATGCTGCTGAAGCTGTGGCCTGCAGTCTGTTAACCCTTCAGCCGATAGCGCGCAACTTTTGCCGGCAACCATTGAAGGAAGATTAGGAACAGGGTGCTCATGTGCTGAACCTTTCCTGCCCAAACTAATGTCTCTTAACTTTATGAAACTTTTCTTCTGCTAAGGTGTCCACTCAGTGTACAACTGTACAGGTATTCCGTTTGTATCGTACCTTCGAAAGCAGGTGTTTTTCACTTAAAACAAACTCCCTATCTTGCCCAATGTTGACAAAACACAAAATGGAAATAAAACCAACACTGGCTGCAAAATAGGGAGTTCGTTTTAGGTTTTTCCTGTCTTCGAGGTTTTGGAAGGCTCACAAGAAGTGCACTTCCAGCTCTTTAAAATTGCCTGTTAACTGGCATACTAAACATATATGCATACAGTTTTGGTAAATTGAGAAACGTTTAGGAGACGAAGGCAAGCATCTTAAAGGTAGTCGCTAATCATACACCGATTGGTTTCAGGACGTACCCGTCCTCTAGCGTGCTAACAGTTCTAACGGCAACACTGAACTTGGGCAGCATTAGCTGACGATGACTTATAAGCCAGTACTAGCTACCCAAGCGGTGGTCTGGCTTTGTCTGAAATACCCGAAAATAAAACAAACGCTACTGAAACTTAGTAAGTAGTATTATCGCAAATGTGTTAAGGCTAAGCTGTTCAAAAACTAAGACTGCGATCGTCCAGGTCCGGTTCATAAGAAGAAGATATAGGTCGTGGAAGCTAAGATTGAAGGAGATTTTAATTTTAACTGATAGGTAGGAGAAGAATTAACAGAAGGGTTGACTCGGCCTGGGGTGAAGTTCGACCATGATGAGCGAGAAAGAGAGCGCTGCAGCCTCGCGTCCGCCACGCATCGGGGTGAAAGGACAAATGAGTTCGGCCTTGCCTGTTGAATGGCTTAAGTGTGAAGTGTATTTCTGCCACCGCTGACCACCAATCCAGCGCATACCAGTAATCAGTGGTACGCAAAAATCGATTGACTGATTTGACTGACAATTCACGCTTAGTAGATCAGTCATCACAAATGTCGAGGCAATTCCAGTGTGAACCAGTAATCAGCGATGCGCCAATGATCAGTAACAATATCAATATATTGAGGGATGTGTAGGAAAAATTCATTTGAGTTCCCTATTTGTCCAGAGGTGCAGTGGTGGCAGAAAACTTTGTATCTCACATTGCTGGCGTGGCCAGTTGTCTTGAGTCATTGGATGCAAAAATAGCATGAGACAGTGAAAAAACTCTTCAAGAATTTATCGGAGAAAAACTGTCGCCCTTGTGGGGGTAATGTATGGGATATAGGAGAACAAAAATCCGATTTTGTTTGGGGGAGGGGGTCAACAGGAAGGCATGGCAAAAGTTCCCAGGATCATCACCATGTGGTAGCTGCGACCTGATTGCACAGTCCGCCAACAGGACTGGAAATAAAAAGACATCGCTCCAGACCGTCGACTGTCAGCTTCGTGTTAAACAAAGGGTGAGTGTTTAGGCCATCAGGTCTGGCTGATAAGATTGCCAGCGGGGTAATCACGGTACGCATATAGCCAAGTAGGGTAGACCGTGGAGACCTCCGCATGAGACTATTGGTGGGAGGGCATTATAAAATAGCATTTATCCCTGGAATATTGCTATTAGTTCAGGTAGTAGTAATGGAAATAATGATTTACCCGTTGTGCATACGCTGCTTACAGTTTAGTACGTGAATGCCTATAAACACATAAACTACTAAAAATTAGAAAGGATAAATATTATTATTGTTCTTGTTGTAAATTTTCAGCTGTGGTCAATTCGCTCTCTAGCGTGCACTACTACATCTATCCAGTTTTCGCTTAAAAATCTCTAGTGATTTCTAAATAACGACGTGCTGAGAAAGCGCATTCCCTACTCCAACCAACTTTTTGAGCAGAAGTGCTTCCGAGCATCCAGCCTGACCCCAGTCACCCTTAATTTGTGATTGACTAGCCACATGGACAGAGCAGGCAGGCGAGTGCTCATGGCAGCGCTAGAGAGGCAGGCTCCTACAGTTTTACAATTCGCCTTGCCACATAAGCTTCTACGCGTATAAGCTCGTTAGGGTACCAGCCAGCACGGTATGTCGTGAAACACATCGGTTCCCGATTAAATGCTACTTTGCAGTCCCGATTAAAAACCAGCAAGACAGCGAACCCATAGTTCAATGGTTAGGGCGCTTGACTCTGACCAGAGCTGTCGCGTATTCAAATCTCCAGTGTAGCAAAACTTGAGTTGGGTATCGCTAGATAACGACGGCTTATAAGCCAGAAGTAGCTATCATAGCGTTTCTATGTCTTTGTCGGTAATACCTTAAATATATCAAAATCGATGAGATTTGTCGGATTTCCAGGAAAGCTGAAGTCAAGGAAGTCAGAAATTTGGTCTAGTCTTTCAATTTGCCTTGATCAAGCCTTGATAAAAATTCAGCTTTACAGATATCCATGTGCAAAATACCTCAATAAAGTAATTTTTATTGAGGTACTGTAGCAGCAAAAATTTTTTGTTCAACTTAACTTAGGTATATTTACTGCTAAAATTTATAATCGGCTTCTATTTTTCTTGGCAACACATTTTTGTGCTTCGAGTAGTCTAAACTATAATTCCAATGCCCAAATATATATAAAGATATCTGTCGATGTTTGTAGGCAGTACAATCCATTAAAACAGAAAAAGTCGTGAGATATTTATTAGGATTTCAAGAAAATTGTAAAATTTGTTGAAGTCTTATATTGGAAATATTCATGGGTTAAATTCGCAGAAGGTAATTTATTTTAATAAATACAAACCAAAATTTACAATTATCAGCCACTGACCCTTCTATCAAGCTGGGAAATTTTAAAAATATTTATCCTACGTCTATCATTTAGGGAGGTAAAATGAAAACTCCCTCTGTTAGTCAAACATCCCATTAACCATCTAGCAGCTAATAAACGTCTTTTAGCTGAAAACCCTGTTGAGATCTTCATTTGAAATTTAGAATGTTTTTTAACGATAACTGACGTTATGACAACTATTTCTGAAGAAAACTGATGACAAAATTCTGAAGACAAAAGTCTCCTTGTGGTAACTTGTTTAAAGGCTTAATGTACAGCCAGGGCTTCTAAATCCTCAATTATATAAAGGCTTTTTCAATAAAATCGAATTCTTACGTTTGAAGACCTTGCCATTTTTCTTAAAATATTGGTAGTAATAATGAATATAATATTAAATTTCATGTATTTATTTTCTGTTTTATATTATCTTTAAGTTTCTCATTAATCTGAAAAAAGTTTTGACGCCTACGTGATCGTCGGTTCAGTAGGGGTTCTGCACAATATTTGGCAAGCTTCGCTACTGCATATGTTGGTGTTGTAGTGCTAGACCCAAGCCGCAAAGCGCACGTGACATCGCTACTCTACCTTTTGCTAGGCCAGCCAATTACAGGTGCCTTAGACAATAATTGGCCGAGTAATTGATCGATCGTCCAATAACTCACTCTCACATGACGTTTATTCACTTACGCCCACAGCACAATAGCAGACGGACGTGCGCGCGCACTGTATATTCAAATGTCGCTAAAAATCAATATCTACCTTGTGTAGTTGTGAATCTGCCGTCACACGCAGAGATGGGCGGGCTTATAGTGCTTGTCCTCCTTGCCGCTGGTCTGCCGGAGCAGGTCAACTGCAGTACGTATTTTTACCGATTTTCTTTTCTATATAACCTGGATATTAGTCGTGTGGTTATATTTTCAGTGAAAAAATCTGTTTTGCAGATGTCCATTCGTGTTAAGTCAACATCACTGCGTCACTGACTACAGTGACAATTTAAATACTTTAACAGTTACCTCTTCTTTTTGTCTGTTTTGGGAGAGTCTAGCTTGTTCATTAGGGCCTGTCTTGATAATTACCCCTTAATTTCATCCCTTATGATTTATTAACTTATTTGGGCTGGTTTGCATCCCTTTAGTGTAACTGTTATTGCAAATTTTTTGTTTTAACTAGGATAAAAGTGAACCTCATCCTCCATTAAGTGCAATATTAACAGTTATACGGCTGGATTTACCATTAAAATGACACTAATAATGTTGGCGTTTTAACCAAAATACAAAAAAACACGCTGGTCCGTGATCTCACTGTTGGAAGCTTGCTAAACGATGGCTGACGACGACGAAAGTACGAATTGCAGTTTTTCGTTATTTTAATTTTTTTACCTTAACTCAACACCGATTACTGCGCTTCTTGACCTGGCACGGAAATACTGCCATTGTTTTACTCTTGGAGCAGGTAAATGGAGCTTGCGCGCAAACCTGCATAATGTTGATGTTTGCCGGGCTCGAGTGCAACACTTCGGATAAGTTTTTCGCTTGTAAGCTCTTAGCCATGTTGACCACCTCAGTGCCATCCCAATACAAGGGGCAATCACACTCAAGAAAAGACGCAAATAAGAGTAATGATGGGTTTCATCGACGAACGGCTAGCTTATGTTCCATAATTCGGGTCTTGAGACGTCGGCCTGTGTGACCAACGTAAACGTCAACGTAAATAGCGTTACTTTCTTTTAATACAGGTAGTGAATCCTTTAGTCGGCACAGGGTTACGCGCAGTGAGGATGCAGGCTTGTGGCTGACGATAACGAAGCAACTTAATTGTTAAGATATGGTTTAGGAGATATAAGGTAGAAAATAGGATATTCGTGGCCCTATATCTCCATCGCGAAGGGGTTTTGTGCTGGACCCTGACGTCTGGGGCATTTTTTGAATGAGCTTGAACCGGAAGAATTGATACAAGTACGCTAGATATCTTTTGTGCAAACATCCTTACTGTAATTGGGATAAGCCCGCTGGAAAAGAGTACGAACAGAGCTTTTTGATGATTGAGTTAGAATTTTCATAAAATACATTATCCAAGTGCAACATCGTGCAATACCTACCGTCGTGCTCCAGCGTCGTGCACGTTGTACCTGGATGCAAAACATGCGCGTTGGCAAGTGTCACACCAAAACAGGCTATACCTTATATAGCAAGTTTTAATTGCTTGGCTAAAAATCTTGATGATTATAAACCTCTAAACTTTTGTTTTCTCCTATGATGACTTTCACTTTTAGTTTCGGTCTACTACTTCGATGTGATTTCAATGAAAAGTTTGCATATCACAGGATATAACAGCTGTATTGTATCTGATAAGAACTATGCAATCAAACTGGAGAAGCAGGGAAATTATTCTGTTTCACGATGCAATCCACCGGGTGTTTTCAATATGACCTGCGGTCGTACGGTCATCAAAGTAATACAACTAGGTGAGTATGATATCTTCTTAATTGTCAAACACAGAAAGCACTTGATGCTAAAAGTGATTGCATTTTTCATTTCTTAAACATGCACATCTAAAAGGGAAATGTTTTCGACTCACACCGCAGTTTACTTTGATATAAACTATGGCGAGTACTGCATACAAAATGCCTACATTTGAAAATATTTATCAGTACTCACATACTGACGTAAAAGCATTAACAAAAAGTTAGAAATAATAATAAACAGCATAAGGTATATTAAAAACTTACAATAAGATTAAATATTTATGAAATACTTTGTGCACTACTCTCAAGTTTGACGATGACCTGAGGATCCACTGTCAAAAATTTGCTAAATAAACTTATTCATTTTCCCAAAGGACGTTTTTCCTTGAACCTAAATTTATTGGGATGCCTGCCTCTCGGTTTATACAAAATTATAAAAAGTCCCAAGTGTTTGTAAGAAAAATAAAATTTCCCGATAATCTACAGGGTTCGGAGACGTAAAGGATAACCAGAAATACGAAATAAAAAGTGGCTCAATTGCCTAATACCTTTGAAACCCAGTGACTGCTGCACTCGAATTTCTTTAAAAACTACGCTTTTTGTACCTCATGTTTAAGGAAATGGCCAAAATGACTTCGGAATCGACTACGAAATAATAATTATCCCAATTTGACTCAATGCCGATTAGGAAAATATTACTTATCTTTCGTCCTGTCGACAGGTTGCGAGATATTTGGCGACTCCTTTATTATAAGTACTTGCTGTTCGCCTCATTTTTAGGCTATTGGTAGCTGTAACACTTAATAAGTGTGTCTGTGCCAGGAAAAGACGATGTGATGAGCTTGCACTGTTGTGAATGCAGCCAAAGCCGAGATATCACCGTCTAATTGCATATTAGGTGAGCCCCTAAAGAATAACAGGAAAAGAATGAAGAAAAACCAGAAGTCTTGAAGCGTTTTTGGTACAACGTGTTTAAGACAGCAAACGCGTATCAAGCGATGCCAATGGGGCCTGTTTGTAGCGAGTAGTGACATAATTGCTTTGTTACTCAGTGGCCGGCTTGTCAGTTTTTTAGTCTGGCCTCAGTTTTAATTTATAACTTATTGATTGATTACCAGTTAAATTCGTCACGTGTACGCCGATCGATAGCCTGCCGTGAGCGCGGCTCGCTGCCAGCATGGTTACGCGTTGACATCAGCTGTGTCAACAACTGAGTTGATTAGGGTGAGCCTTAACATTTACCTACAGAACAAATGGCTATTGCCTTGGTTATTTTGCTGTCATCAAGCTTTCAACCAACAAACTATTCCCAGGCTTCAATAAATAAAAGAACTTTTGTGAATCTTACAAATGACGAATACAGAAACACCATTGTAACGCAATGGCAACACAGCGCAGTTCTCGCACGTATCCAAATGTGCCTAAAATACCTCGTTAACGATGTTCTCCTCTATTTCACGAAGTGGTCTTCTAGGGGGCAAAACATATGAGTAGCTTGAGCTGCTAGCTAACGCAAAACGTTCATACGTAACCCCAGTCAGTTTTTAAGTAGACGAATATCCTGTAGTGTCTACGCAAGAAGAAAACGCGGCCAAGAACTTCGACTTGCCGCAATACACCCTGCATGCTGAATGTGCGCATTTGCGCCTATCGGCCATTGACGCCGTTTGCTGAACTGTTTAAATCCTTCTTTGTATATTATAGGTACTTGATGTTTGCCTCACAAGTACGCTGTTGGTAGCTGGTAGACTGAATCAGTGTGTCTAGGTCACGTTAAGACGAGGTTATGAGCTCGTAGCCACCGTAGTCTATACTTGTTCCATTTTCGGGAAGAAAAATTAAAAGATGAAAGTCTTGAAGATATTTGCAGTAGCCTAACCAATGGGAGATCCACAGTTGACGTCACTAATGGACGTGTCAAATCCGTGTTTCATTTATTTAAATACCATGTGTGTACAAGGAAATTCATGCTGAGTACTATCAATCAAGGCTTTAACTAAAGAGCAAAAAGGGGCACGTAAATATTAATGGAAAAACCTTCATGCTTTAAAATATATCGGTGATTTCCATCTTGTCGTGAGCTCTAAATTGGAATTATATCAGTGATAGGTGGTGCGTTAAGCTCTAACTGCGCTATCTTCCACCTCTAAAGGGTGTTGAGCCTGTCAAATCTTAATCAGTTTTGATAATATTACTTTATAATCGTCAACAATCAGCAGAAAATTCAGAAAGCCTAGTCAAATTTAATCAGCGGTGTTTAAAATGGGATGTCACCGGTTAAAGAGCCAGTTCTCCGTCTAGGTAAACAGCTTCTGGCCAGGTTTCTAGCAGGTATTTTTGTAATCTAAAGAATAATGTTTTTCTATTTGTTCAGTTCAGTAAACTGACAATGCTGGAAACGAAAAGTGTGTGCGATTAACCATAATATGTGTTCGACAGTTCTGGGACATCCTCTTGATGTTGGCATTGCGTGCTTATTTTTTTCGTTGAGGTTGATATCTATAAATCTACTTCGAATAATCATAATTCAACCACGACCGTCAAATTCTCCGATTTTTAACGTAGCCAAGGCGCAAGATGTGGCCTTAAAATACTAAATTTGAGCAATTTTGGGAAGTGTTCCCTATTCTGCAGCAACATTAAAAGAAATAAGTGTGCATTTTAAGTGACGATGCTCCCTAGTCTGGGGCAGTCGGTACAGTACTGTAAAAAAATAAGATTCTTGCCTGATTTGTATCGAGAGCAGTAGCTTTCAGTTATGCCTTCTATCCCCCAGTTTTAATTTTTGACTAGAAGACAAAGAGAATAGTAGGAAACAAGTTAACTGCAATAGTCTTTGAGTGTATATCAGCCTCTCAGCTTGTGTCACAACTCGTTTTCTTGTCCACCAAGTTTTCTACGCATGCAGCAAGTCGTATGTGTGTGTGTGTGCGTCAAAGCGTCCTTGTGTACGACAGTCCTCCCTTAGCATCTTAATTAAGGACACACGACCTTGTGCACCTGGTTTCTTCTTAATGGTCGATGTGCGGGCGCCTTATCCAGGCGGCCGTCGTATGAAGTTTCTCTCCCCACCCCCAGGGTCACACAACCTGGTAGCACTGTGACGCGTGCACGTGGCTCTTTGTGTCTGCTGCGCAATTTGCGTGAAAGATATCTTTTTTATCCTGACCTCAGGACGGCAAGAGTGTTGACTGATGTTCTGTGTGGCCCTAACAATAGGCTACTATCTGGAATCCTTTCGTTTCCTTCCCAAACTGCTAATTCACTCTTATGCGAAGCCGCACTTCACCATTCTTGCCTATGCGGCGTTGTATTACCAGCCTCAAAGCTAAAAAGGCATATTTTTATAACTGAATTTTTAGAGCATTCTGGCTCTCTGTAGTCTAGGTTTCGTATTTTTGTTACCTTATGTGACTAACTGAAAGCAATTATATGAGATAATCATGTTTATGGTAATCTTAGTAAGTAAGAGTCTAGCAACTGCGATCTTTTTTTCCAGTTGGCTGTGGAAAAGAGCAGGGTTAGGGGTTAAGAGTGGTAGAAAGAATGTTTTCTGTACATGAGTGAATAATATGTTGGAGGATGTTGACACTCGGACAGGCTTGCCTCCGGCCGTTAGGGCCCGCCTCCGAGGTGTGACAGCGCGGGTTTGTCACAACGTCTAAAAAGCGATCTTTTTGTGAATCAGCTGAGACGGATAATTGGTCAGACTGGGTGGGATAAGCGTTGAAATGTGCGCAGGTGCGCCCAATCGTGAGGGGCCAAAGGTTGAGCTTTTGTCAGTACGCATATGCTGGCCGACCGCGTGGGATCGAGCATTTATGCAGGTTGCCACAGCCAAGGTGGGGTGGCCGATTGCCATCACGTGACCTCATGTGTGGTGTAACAAGTAATGATTAACTAGGACTACGGAGC
Organism: Ligula intestinalis; assembly: GCA_036362985.1. Taxonomy (NCBI): domain Eukaryota; kingdom Metazoa; phylum Platyhelminthes; class Cestoda; order Diphyllobothriidea; family Diphyllobothriidae; genus Ligula; species Ligula intestinalis. The sequence goes on along the minus strand of JAYGXS010000008.1, from coordinate 473,810 downwards.
CCCTACATAATTGTTACTGCTATCTAGAGCTCAGCCACCAATTTTCTCAACTTCAAAAAAATATTATGAGAATTAATATCACGAAACCCCTCTTATCGACATTTTTTACAAATACATTTTACATCTGCGGTCCTATGAAAACGGTTGAAGACCCTCAAGTGATGTTGATTTCATCAGTAATGGACCAGGATAATGTCACGCACCGGTCGCTAAACGTTTGAATTATGGCCCACTGGAAAACACGCTTCAAAAGTGTTCACCAGTTCCCATCGAGAATATTCGAAGAAACAATCAACCGAATTCTTTCAAGTGAACATCAAACGAGGATATTGACCGGCAGTTATCTCCCTCTAACAGCGATGCTCAAATTATCCAGTGACGGTACAGTGAACGCACGTGTTATTCTAGTCCAATAAAAATGTCTGAAAAGCCATAGAACTCTTGGTTCGCGTCCTACTAAACCTAAAAGAGACAAAAACTATACGAATCCCTGAACCTAGCGTTGAATGTCGACGCAAACGACTATTTTAGGATCACGAAACTCTGGTCGAAGGTATTAAGGAAGCAGTTTAACCATGACTTAATTTTTAAATGAAGAAGTAGAATACGTTGGATGAACTTGGTCATTAAACTCACTACTAAAGCACTACGGCCGTGGCGCAATCCGTAAACTTAAGTATACTTTGCCGTAGCCATTCGAGGGAAAGGTACACCAGCTATTTCAAAAAGGATTCGACTTTTTAAATCTGGACCGAACCTGCATAATCCATAAGTACCGGATAAGCTACTTTTCGGTTTTTTTATTTCCAAATAATTTTATGCATGGTCATGGAGTGAATCCGTCAAAAAATATTTCATGTTCAGACCCAGGTTTTTAAAAAACATTTTACGAAAAGAAACAGCCTTAAATGGAACAACTAGGTGACTAAAGGATTGGCGCTCACTGATCAAACATGAAACTCACTTGCGCTGTTCTACATTTGGCCTCTGTTACGAGCCGCCCCAGGTACTTGTTAGTAGCGCGACCGGTGAAATAGCCGGCCGGTTCCAATGGTCCGCATAATGGAAGCAATAGAAGGCGAACGACCACGAGGCAGCATGTAATCACACTAAGCACGATAGACCAAGTGCTTTATACGCAAAGGCTGCATGCATTTAAGGGGCCGCGAAAAAGACATAATCCGAGACAATGAACCAATCAAAATTGAACGGAAAAGACCGGCCACAGCAAAGAAGCTTACTTCACCTTTGTTTGTATTAACTCATCATGGAAATAGCGGAATTCTCAAAACCTCCCTTAAATTATATCATGACCGTTTATGGTGTAGATTGACCTGTATGCGCTGCATTCTTCAGCGAACCCCGTTAGTCCGACGTGTTGATTTCTGACATACAGGCGTGGGGGCAGTGACTGATTCCAAAAGTGGAACATCCTAAGGGGTTTCGGCCTTCGGCTCGATAACTGAGTGGTTTGCTGGAATGGCAATGGTATCCGAAAGGACAACAAACCCAGTAATCAGTGTTATGGACTCCTATTCAACAAATCACAAGTTCGAGTTCCATATTGTGTGAAACCGGAGGTTGGTTATATTTGCCTGATGATAGCTAACACGCCAGAAATAGTCTTTTCCCTTTTCTTCGTTGTTCTTAATGCTCACTTGCCCAGAATACTAGTGTCTGTTCGGCTTCGGTCGAGTCCGGCGGTGTGCCCCAAGGTAGAGCGTGACCAGTGTGTCCGGTAACCAAGGTGGCAATTCCATGCACGAACGTTAATATCCCAGGTCGCGACCTGCAGGAAAATAAGACCGAAGCCCAAAGGGTACCAATGTTGGCTGTTGACTTCTCAGGTCAGGAGCTTTCTACCGTGGCTTTATGCGTTGCAACACCGTGGGTTAGGTATGAGTGCCTGATGTAGAATTATGAGTCAGCAATCATTATTCCAGTTTACGTTGCTTTCCTCAAACATTTTCATCGGACCGTATGATAGCAACCAGCTTCCAACGTGCTATCCTGGCTTAATAAAACAGACAGTCAATGCGTATTCTGAAAACACGATCACTAGATTACATTAAAGTTATGCATAAAGGAATATATTTGATGCGATATGGCTGGATGGTGATGCAATGAATACTATTTACCCATCCATTTCAGACCTCTCGTACTACGCACTTGTACGTACCAAACCACCATGACTTAAAAGATAATGATATCATGTCTCCAAACATTCTGTCTGTCATATATTTTATGGGATGTTTAAAAATAAAAAAACACATAATTAGATTTCAGCGGACTTTATTTTTTAATGGTAAGAACAGCTGACCTCACGTTATGATTTTTGTATTTGCTCTTTTTTAAGTGAGTCTGGCCACCAACTCATCAGGCCTGAGATTATGCATATTTAATTGCTTACCTTTGAAGTTTGGTCCACTGTGCTCCATATATATGCCTCAAGTAGCTGGTGGGTTAAGAGGCAGATATAATCTAGGCGATCCGTCTCCCCGAGGTGACAAATATCACAGGTTATAAAGCTTAATGACCATCTACCTCATGTTGCACTTCTCAAACCAACCATGTGTATACCAGCCTGAATAATAAAACTCTAGCAGGTTCAAGAATAAGAGATAAGCGAACGAATGTTTTTGATTTATTCATCATCAGGCGTGTTCAATAATATAATCGGGGAAGAGTAAGTAAAATCTTAAGCAAATAATCAACGGTATCTAAGGGGGGCAGAGGAAGAAGTGTTAAGAGAGATCAAAGGAAAGCAAGGGAGAGGAGGGGAGTGTCCCCCATTTAGTTCGTATCAACAGGCGTCGTCTAGACACTAGTTGTTACTGTCTGCTCGTCATCTCGTGGCATGCTGGAAGGTGTGTGAATGGATATTGAGTTTGTTCTTGGTTACGGGAGGCTAAGGGCCACAACAAAGTCTTTCTGCGCACACAAGATAGGTTTTGTGAGGCGTATGGCCACGGCTTCTGCTGTCGCAAGTATCCATTGAAGCAGGAATTCTGAGTGTTTTGCTGGTAATGTACACAACACTCAAAACGCTTAGTTTACGTCTACCCGGTAACCGCTGTCCACCAAGTGAATCAAAATCACACTAGATATTGACTATATCTGGCCTTCGTTTAGCCAGGCAGGGTGGTGTTCCCGCATGCGTTTCGATAACTGCCTAGTTGCTCGACCAATGTGAATTGCCCCACAGGAGCATTTAAAGTTGTAGATACTTATTTTTGAGGTCTGGAACGGGAGTCTATCCTTGCCTTCAAGGCGTAGAAGTGAATGTCTTGAAAATTCTTCTCTTAATTTAGCTGCTGGAATGACGTCTAGAATGGGAAGGCACGGTCTGTCCTCGTTTTCTACAGAGGGGGTTACTGCTGGGTTCACCTGATTCACTTAAGCTAATAAATTGTCGAACTCAATACTTCCATCTGCTTTTCTAAACATAGCATCCACATAGGCATGAAAATCCTTCAAAATGCAGGCCATGAGGGCATCAGCTTAAAGAGGTCCCAGCGGTGATCCCATCGCTAAGCCATCGATTTGGCGGTAAAATTGTCCATTAAAGCGGAATTGCACGTTGAACGTACAGCGGAAGAGTAGTTCTTGTAGGCCTCTGATCGGCATGCCGATTGGACATTGCTGTTTAACAATCTCTTCACACGAATAATCTATGGATTCTGAGAGGGGAATGTTGGTGAAAAGAGACGTGACATCTAAGGATAACATCGTTTTCCCCTTTTTTGCGTTGCTTATAGACTCAAAGAATTGAAAAGTGTCCAGTAGGCCGTACGGTGCTATTGGGAACCGAATCGGTTTCAGCTTTACTGCCAGCCACTTTACAATTGCATGATAAAGGAATTGCACATATCGATTATTGGCTGTATTGGGACCTCTTGTTTGTGTATCTTTGGCAAACCACATAGCTTAGGCGGACTGTGCATGTACGTTTGAGAGTTTCTTACTCTTTTTTATTGAAGAAACATTGGTCTTTGTTTTTCCGAAGACAAATTGTGAGTTGAGATTCTATGCTCCTGGTTTGGTCCTTATTTTCTCTTTATCTTTCAAACTTTGTGTATTTAGCCAGAATTGAATCGATCGTTAAAACGTAAACACTTTTATTCAAAAGAACGAGACTGAATCCTTTGTCCGGCTTAGTGATGGATATTTTATTGTTTTGGTGCAAATTTTATTTACCTTACTCCCTTTATTCAGGGTGTCCCAGAAGTAAATGACCCTTTTTATTTGCCAATAAAAAGAAAACTATTAATGCCAGGATATTGCAACTTGTTTCATTCGACAGAAAACCTTTTTATGCTTCATTAAAATTAGTTTTGAATTTAATGCCGTTTAAATTGTGGCCACGGTTGTTTTGACTACGTAAGTTTCGTTTTTGTTGTTGTTTTCATAACGCTCGTTAGTGTATCAGGCGATAGTTATCTTATTGCAGAACAAATATTGTTTTTAAATTCTTGCAGATTTTTTGGATTTGTTACGTAAACCATTGAATTCAGGAAGCCTCAAAAGACGAAATTGCATGAACACAAATCTGAAGATCGATGGAGCCAAGAAATGTTTCCAAATCGTGTAATCAAATGATTTGAAAAGCACTCATTTATCAATGTCATCGTTTCTCCTGCTATATGGGCCGTGACCTAATCCTGTTGAAACCAAGTATTGCGTAGGCCATGTTTGTCAATTTCAGGAATTATAAATTAAATTATCATAGTTCAGTATCGTTCACCGTTAACTGTTACAGTTGTGCCATCATTATTGAAAAAAAGTATGGTACAATCACATTGGAAGCAGTTATTCCGCACCACACCGTCACATGAGGAGAATGCAGCAGCTATTCTTGAATTTCTCTTGGATTTTTGTCGCACCAAATTCTAGAATTATCTCTATTTACATGGCCAGACAAGTGAAAGTGAGCTTCTTCAGAGAAGATAATGGTTTCGATGAACGAGGCATCCTCACACAAACGAATAAAAGATTTGTATTAATTAACATGATTGTGATAATCATTAGGCAATAAATGTTGGGTTAATTTAATTTTGTAAGGATATAACATTTAGTCTTTTTTGAGAATGCGGTGTACTGTCAATCGGGAAATGGATAATTGAGTTGAATGTTTCCTGATAAAGTTTTTAAGATTATCCGTTACACTTGCAGAAACTAGCTCAATTACAGCTTCAGTTCGAGCTGACATCAATCTTCCAGATCGTTGTTTATTAGTAACATATCCAGCGTCCGTAAATTTTCGATACAGCGATTGAATTGTGTTCTTCGAAGAGCTGGTTGTTGTTCTGAATTAATTTTGTGTAATTACATTGAATGTCTGTTGTTGACATTTTCCGTGTAAATATTTAGAAAATTCTTATGCTTTTATCGTTGATGTATGGAGACATGATTGAAAGGAAGTGTTTGCCATGAACAAAAAACAAATGTCACGCTGGTGCCTTAATAAGATACGCAACATCTTATCGTGCCATAAAAAAGGGTTTTCGTTCGTTTAAAACAAGTTTTCATATCCTAGCGTTAATAGTTTTCATTTTATTAGAAATTCAAAAGGGTGAGTTACTTCTGGGACACCCTGTATTATTGTACACGCCGGATAATGAACTAATAAAAAATGTTCGTTCGCCTATCTTGATTTCTTAAATGCTTAAATAGGTATCATCTATGAACTTAAACAATCCAACAGATTCATTATTATTTTTAAAATTTTAGGTGCGGTGCCCCTCGTTATCACACCCTCGCAAACTAAATTCGTAGGCGTATATATGAAAAGAATCACCTGTACTGTGCGGGATGCAGATTCCAACATCAAGCCCTATTGGATTCACGTGGACGGATATCCCCTATTTTACACTAATGGCGACTATCTTACTGCTAAAAAATATTCTGTGTCGTGGTTGCATGAAGGGCGCTATGTGTGTGCCTATAAGCATGAAGGCATGATAATTTACGCAAGGACGCGGATCTATCAGCTATATCGTAAGCCGTAATTTTTTTATGATAATATTTATTGGCCAAAAAATTGAATTTTTCAAAAGATTTAATGAAAGCATTTATTTTCTGTTCTGTCTCTTCCCCGGCTAGTATGCGTTCAGTAACTGTGGAAAGTACTTTCGCGTAATTGTGCACACCCATAATAATGCTGTTCTCACGTTTGCAGACGCAGAAGTAATAAAAATGTACTCTAAGTGCCTAAAAATCAGTGATGTGTGCATATGAAATATCAAAAATATGCATTTCAGAAATATTATTCGTTCCCAAAACAGCTGCAGAAATCGGAATGCCCCTTATATCACCTAAAGCATGCACGAATGGCAAGTTTGCCGTCGAATCAAATTAATTTTTTTCCTCTTTTGTTTAAAAAATCGCAAGGGCTTTTTTTGATGCTACCTTTCTCTGTATTGAATAATAATTTGGAACCAAAAAGTTAACAAAAATGAAGCGTTGGGAGAATATCAGCGTACAAAACGTTCACTTCATGCGCACGATTAAATATTCGTCTGGAGCTACTTAAGCCCAAAGTAAGAGCTCTATTTTAATCAAGCAAGTAGTATGTTTATAGTCATTTCTGTTAGTAGTGGGTTGGGAAAATGGTATTGACATTGAAAGTTGTTATCAAGACGTCTCTTGAACAGGCTTACAATGGGGGAAGGCACAACAGATGGTGGCAAATATTTCCACTGTCGAACGACTCTTTGAGGGAAGAAGGATGAATGATGGTTTGTGCTGCTCAGTTCCGTTTTCAACTCTCAATCATGTCTTCAGCGGTTTCTTCTTTGGGCCGTTTGATAAGGATCCCCCCGTTTGACATGCAGATCAGTTTCCCTTAGCAACTGAAATGTTTCTATTAGGTCACCATTATTTTGAATCTCACATTGCAGACGTACGCCGCTTCTTTCAAATACACTTCCCGGCGGCAGAGGCTAGAGACAACATTCAACAATTTTATCAAACACTTGTTGGGCCGGGGCCTCCTCTCGAAAACTCTATAGGGATAAATCAACTGCCACCATTTTGAGCTAGCTTTTGCTGTAACATGATACCGGCGCAAGCGCATTCGAAATGAGATGGCAGTTAACCTTTACATTGACAGTAGGCAAGGCGTTATTCCCAGCATTTGGAGAATTCACCAATTTCTGGTAGGGTGAAGGTTGAGCCAACCATCGGCATCGGGGCGTTTTGTGATTGGGGTTTAAAGCAAGCAGAAACATGTGTGGGTTCATAGGTACACAAAACAGCTTACAATGATTTCCCGTTACACTGAAAGTGCACATATCCGGACATGGGAACTGGCTGAGTTACACAGTCCTCTTTTTCAAGCTTGCCCCTTTTCCGACTGCCTTCTTAACACAATAATTGACATCTTACCTCCTCTGACTCTCGCCTACCACTAGCGTCTCTGACAGTGCCTCCAAAGACTCTTTTGGCAGCAATGTGCTCACAGGCGGCGAGCTTCAAGACCTAATTGGTGTTCGGATTATAGTGTATCCAAGCGCTGGCCCCAAAGGACTGAAATTAAGGTCCAATTTATCTATCCTTCACTGTCAAGATTCTTGAACACGCCCATTCAACACGGTCTACACGTTGACATAGACGTTAAAAGCAAGCCGAATGTACCGCTCGTGTTTATCAGACATTCACGCAGAAATAAAGACTATATTTTAAACCTCATTGTTTACGTACATATATTCATTCCCTCAATAAACTAAAACTCAATACGCAAATGCTAGGTAAATAAAGCACTCAATGTTTTCCTGTTTAGAACATACACACAATAGCTGTTTTTAATCATCTCAACAGTCACAAGTTCATACATTAAGAAAAACCGCGAGTTAACAACAGTTAATTTAGTCTGACGACGAACACGTGATACTTGTTCGAAAATTCACGAGTACAACTCGATTTTCCGAAGATCTTCTTTCTTTTCTGTTCAGATATGTTACAGCAAAGGAACGCCTTAATAGTAAACAAGGGAAGTACAAAAATAAAAGATAAAATCAGGTTACTGCATACAAATTTCCGTTCGTAATAAGCGGTGGTTACAACATATCAGTTTGCTACCAAAAGGGATTCTGCTATCGGCAATTTCGGGTAAGTGTAGTGGAGGTGTTGACAATAAGGTAAATGGGAAAGGGTTCAACAACCGTAGAAGGGGAAGCGAAAACAGTTGTACGGAAAGAAGGAATACCTGTCATCTCCACGGACAAACGCTTAAACGCCCCAAATCTGTGATTTGCGAGGGGACTTGGAGGCCGGTGGGAGTTTTGGTTAATTATCCTATCTTCCAACAAAGTTGCTACCTCTTGATAAGCTTAGTTTTTGGTTTGCCTTATCCATGCCCACCAATTACCCCGATTAGTACTGCAAATGGTTGCCGTTAAAGTGAGCTTTCTGTGCTGGAGCCTTTATTTCTCTTTCATCAAAATGGCTTTTTGCCCATCACTATTAGTTCATTGAAAAATATTTGCGTGGCTGCACTCCCATGTCTGTTGCACTAGCCCTGTCCTTTCATTTCCACAATCGCAGTCCCTTAATATGCTTAGATCTGCGTGAACTTATTTGAAGGTGGCATAACAAGGAAGCCTGGAAGAATCTTAGTAGTGCCCCTAGAAGAGCACGCGAAAGCCTCATCTCCCTGTAAGACGGAACCGGATCAAATAAAGCGTATACAGTCGGAGCAATGCAAAGGGAAGAAAAATAACATAAACTAAATAAAGTTTTTAAAAGTAGAAAAAACAGAAATAATAATTTGAAGGAAATAGTAATTGTCAACACAAAGTGTGCGATTAATAATTGTGCAATTATGAAAATATTGGGAAATAAATGCATCATAAAATAACCAACTAAAACCAAAATCGACTACACAAAAACGTTAACTACAGTAAGCTAACCGGACTTAATTTAAAAACTAATCTAAAAGTAAAATAAAATCGCAAACATGATACTAAACTGAGATCTAAACTAAACTAAATTGCAGTTTAGATAAGTAAAAAAAACAAATAATCTAAACTAACGTTATTTCATTGCGTAATGTAATTAATAATGTGCGCGGCGCGAAGTGCAGCGAGCTGTATTGATCTTATTTCATAACGGTAAATTGGACCTCAGGTAATTTGAATAAAACGACATCCTTAACATGTTTTAAGGTAAATGGAGAATCTAGATAAACTATAAAATAAAAGTAAGCAACAAATCTTCAACGTTGTCCCACCCAATAAATTATAATTAAGTAAGTACGTTCGTATATTTATATTTATATTAACGGTACGTCATTTTTTTGCGAAAATATTAGATTATTTAAACAATTTCTGGCATCTTAACAAGGATTCCACCGAAAGTTCTATCAAAATATCTTTAAGGTTTGCATTATTTAATTAAAATAGATCGTGCAGTATATACTAGTTGGTTCCACTTCTTATGGCGCTCAATTGTATATGACTTCTGTGTTACCAAAATTCGCGACGCGTCCACCATTAAGTATTCACGGATAATGTAAGTGTAGAATATGCAGGCGTTTAAACCTCAACGCGCAGCAAATTCTGGAACAACACAAATTAATTAACCATGTTGATGCTAAGTGGCTCTCGCAAGACCCCCAGACATTTGAACGCCACAACCAGCAGTGCACTTTCAAGTGTTTATTCTGCAGAGAAAGTGTAGATTGGTTAACTCAATGAGCAGTGGTCACGGGTTTGAACCTCAGTTGTTCCACTTATTCCGATTGAATATTATTTCCTGATGACGGCTAATAAGCTATAAATGGCCATTGTGGTATCCCTTGTCTTTTTCGGATCCACTCCAACATATATCTGAAATTGCTAAGCGACAAGCCAGATATCGCTCAAGTTCTAGCCTAAAGGCGCTTCCGGGACAAGTATCTGCTCTAACCAGAAAGATCGGATGAACACTCCAGTTCCATACATATACATAGAATAAGAAAGTAAGGTGATCTCTGGAGAGGATTGTTTACTCATCTGCAGTTTCAAATTCGTACTTGAGTACATAATCAAAAATCTACAAAAAAGTTTAAACATAATTTAAATAGGTCTTTCCCGTTCACTTTTCAGTGGTCCAGTTTTCGTGTTTTTGATTCGTCCTGTTGCCTTGTCCAATAACTTCCTGGTGGTCTCCTATTGCACTCACAGGTCAATCTTACTGGTCTATCAGAATATCTGTTAACAGTTATTTGGGGGGAAGAATCAAACATTGGTTCTATTTGAAAAGCCCGCTTTATTAAGAAGCATTCACTGGAACCTAACTTCTAGCCTTAGAAGAGGAATAAACTTAATTGTCAGTCAAAAGTCTAATAAAACATAGATTTAGCTCACTTTAAATGATGCAACTGCAATGCTCTTTCAAGAGATAGCGCATAGAGAATCAATTTTATTTTATTTTCTTCTTCTAGGCAGCAGTCCTGCTTCCCAAATTGTATCTCAACTGATGATACAGCCAATGAAATTGCCAGCGAATTCACATTAAAGAGCGGTGGTTGGTTCCCCTTTTTCCTAATTAGAGGCTGCAGTAAGCAGTATTCAGTGGTCTTAAGTATCAGCGCATCTATCGGTCCATAAACTCACATAAAAAAGGCCAACTCCTAGGCCTGACATGATCTTTAACTGCAGGAATTCAAAGCCAAATATGCATTTAAAACTGTTTAAATCTTATTTTTAAGCGTAGACGAGATCAGTCACTGGGCGTCTGTATGCAATCTCAACACCATCCTATTCATAAAGGGTCTTACTCAGAATTCGGTCAATGGCATAGTTGAATAGAACGGACCACAGAATACGGCTTTGTCGTACTTTAGCTTAAACATCAAATTTTTCTGAAAAAAATTGATATGGATTAAAACGTGCGCAGTTTAGTCTCGGTGGTAGGCCTCTTTCAGGGTGATGATTTTTAGTGGCACATAATGTATTGCCAAAGTCAAAATATTTACCACCATCGATTCTTGGTAGCTATATCAGGATTCAAGGGTGCGTCTCTATGTTAATCTTGAGTCTGCACATAGACGCCCTTTTTGGGCCTACTTTGAGAAATCGCCCAAGAAGAATAATTGTAAATACCTTCGCAAAAACGTCCGTGAGAGTTATGCCACTGCCTTGTCGTGTCTTATCACCCTTCGTGTAGACAACAACAAATATTTATTAGCTGACGCTTTATGGTTGCTTCCGATCCGTGTAGGACTCAAATTCCAAGTGGTGTGAGAGGGCAGACAACCGCCTCTGAGAGGCCTAAGCCCAGTCAAGATTTGTAAGTTTAAGCGGACATACCATCCTCTCTATGTACTGTACTGATGATCAACCGCTGCATGACGTTCGCAACCTGTCTTTTAGAAGGCGGATCGCATAAGTCTGCAGAGGTAAGCGAAGAAGGAGACTGCGCTGCGCTTGAGGGGGGGGGAGTGGAGGTGAAGGTCTCGGCATTGCACGTTAAGATGCTCTAGGTGCACACACCTGTGCTCGAGACCAACTTAGATGTCAGCCATAAACTGGCCCATCGAGGCCCTTACCTGATAAATTTGCGTAAAATTTGTAAGATTTAAAGCGTCACCAGCGTTTGAAGTCTACTTAGTGAAGCTCATCATGTACTTTTGGTACTGCAAAGCAAATTTTGCCAGTATCTCGCTCATGTGACAGAAGGATGCATAACTACGGTAAGAAGCTCGAGCTGTCTTTGCAGAAAATTATCGAATAAGTCTAGAAATGCACTTGGTGCAGCTTCAGAGAGCTGATCAAAGAATTTTGCAAGCTGCCTCATAGACTAAGGTCTTGATTGATGGTTACTTATAATGCAAGCACTCCAGGGGGTTGACTGTTGCGAGAAGAGAATTTTTACAGCATATCTACCGGAGCAGTTGCCTGGGCCACTGCGATGTAGAATGCAGTGTGACTTGGATCCTCATATGTTTATTGTCCGACTCCTGAGCTCAGGACTTCGGATTTCAGACAGGCAACAGACAGCTACATTGTACTGATCAAAGGCTGAGTATGGTCTGAGATTTGGTGGCGAGGGCCAAAAACGCTCGCAAATTGTGGCATCTAATGTCAGGGGTCAATTTTCGTCTGTGTAGTCCAGTACCCGCACTATTCGCTCTCAACACTGGATAAGTGTTGTGAAGCACATTGTTTGCTTTGGACGCCATAGAATTAAATAAAGTACTGATATCGGCCATTGCTTACATGAGATTTCTTGGGGATTGTGAGTAGGCGGGGGCATCCAGGAACCACCTGTGTGGTCTTTTCAAGGTTGGTCTGCTATAGTCCTTTGGGTCAACATACTACTCACGTTTTGACGATTGCAAGCACACTTACTTAATAGAGGTACAAGGCAACATTGCAGCAGTGTCGTTGTTAAGCATTAAGAAAGTGTTGTAGCATGCATGACCTCAGCCAACCACATCCTGGTAGCCAGACTACTTGCTCGCCAGGCTCGCAAGTCTGCTTATTTTACAACTTACCTTTTCTAACGGAAACTGTATCAAATGGTGTTGAGGTAAAAAGAGTACATTTCTGACACGTTAAACTTCACCGCCTGTTTCCTAGGAGAAAAAAGAAGTCATTTTAAAGCCGGCTTGATAGGAAGAGTTTGTTCTGCACAGAAGGATTGTAAAAATAGTTCAAAGGAGATTTTACTCGGAAAATTGCAGTCAGTTTCCTAGTAGAGTGGCGTTGGGGCCTTTAGGCTAAGAATTGTGCCGCTATTATACTACACGAACACACACTATAACGCTGATTGTTTTGTTGCATTTTGTGAATATGACGTGGCTGTACCACAGTAGCTGATTGATTTCAACTAAAATGTCCATATTCATATTCGGGCCTTCCTCAAATACGTCTGTTCTGATGGATTTATTAGAATTTATGCATAAAGTACCGGGAAAACTTAACAATACTGGAAAATGCCACTGAATTGCTTACCTTTGATATCACTTCTGCATCGCCAGGAAGACCCCAGCATGATTTTCCGCCCCTAAGACCACATCGGGCAGTGGCATATAATTAACAAAACACGAATGTATGTTCTTTTATCTGGTAAAAATGCAAATGATACATGCTTACGTAGTTGCATACCACATAGTGTGTGTAAATAGCTATGACACGGCTATTCCACAGAAGGTCATGCTTCTTACTTGAAAGAGTCATGCTTTTATTGGGACCGAGCTTGATATTGTTGTCTGTTGAGAAGGATTCTTTTTACGACAACGCACACATTTTATCGGATATTTAACAAAATTGAATAACAAAACTGACGAGTTTTCTGCTCAGAAACACAAAGTCATCGATAAATGCCCCAAGGACTGGTAAGCCAGGTTCTCCTTGCAGCTGCAATAGCAAGCAACACTCATCGGGACAGGCGTGTTTGGGCTTTAAGTTCGTAGATATGTTGTCAGAAGCGTTGTATATGAGCTTAACTTTTTTTAAGTTGACCCAATTGTAAAAAAACTGAAGGCATTTCGCGGGAGTTTGACATCGCATTTGTTCACAATTGGGTCAACCTCAATAAAGCAAATCTGCCAAAATTCCTTAAAATTAACTTTTTTGTCTTCTTTTCTTTATGTACAGAAGACGCCGTTGATCATGCAATATTTCGACATATGCGGAAGACCACTACTCTTTCGCCAATCGGAGTTGTCTTCAAATAGGAGACTGATTATCGTGTAGAATATTCTAAAGTCATTTAAGTCAGATTACGAATCTGACTTTTTTAAAGAGCTTCGATCCGACTCCTAGCAAAACGTACCTTTTTTAAAAACTGACTACTTAAGTTTTATGCTTTTTTGTTATTGATTTTGACTGACTTTATAAAGTCAAATATATTGAAAGAAAAACGTGCACTAGAAATTATTTTTGGACCTGTTTGATAGAAAATTACGCGTTCTTGAAATTTTATACTCAAAGAAAGCGCATTTTTCGGTTTTAAAAAAATTGGATAACTGCCAACCAATGTTCTAAACGAGTAAATGTTACACTCGAATCCAAAGTTCAAAAACTGCACAGTGTGTGCGTTCCATTTATGGAAATAAAAAGTTTCGCCTGGAGTTTGCAAAAGACGTCATCTATTTGTCAGCAAAAACTGGAATATATTTGAGATATAATTAATGCAGTATAGGCAGCATTAATAAATTGACGGATAGAGCTTAATGTGGATGAAGACCTAAAATCGTAAAAAAGGTCATAATAAGTAAGTAATTTAAAACCTCAAGTAACCCTTTGTTCAATTAGAAAATAAAAAGAACGTGTAATTTGCTCTCAAACAGGTACAAAAATAATTTTCTAGTACATGTTTTCCATAAAATATAGTTAACTTTATAAGGGATATCAAAATCAATCATAAAATGCATATTTCTTAAGTAGTCAGTTTTTTTAAATAGATATGCATTGCTTGGAGTCGGAAAGAAGCTCATTGATAAGTGTCGAAATATTGCATGATCAATGGCGTCTACTGTACAACCGCTTATCTTCTTTTTTATATTGTTTGTCCTTGGCGATGAACTGAGCAGTGAATTCTCGCTCTGATAATCCCTATTTTTATGCAATATATTTCTGCCTCTTTTTCTACTCCATTTTTTCACTGTTACCAGCTCAAACTGTCTGATTATTTAATTACTATCATAGATTTTACATGATCACTTAATGATTTTATTTATTATGGTTGGATGTGCCTACTCGTCAAGACAAACAGCCATTCCAACACTGATAACTGAAATAAAAATTGTCACCTTTTACTGGTTTTGCATTGACAGTTTGAATTCCTATAAACAAAATGGAAACAGCTGGGATTCCACTCACGGTTAAGGCAATGTAGACCAGGCTTGTTATGGGTTGAGAGTTTGTTGTCATATTCTACTTCGGTTTGTGCACGACTTTTTACCAGATTTCACTTCTGAATTCCCTAACAGCTGAACCACAATTCGACAAATCGTACCATCATGTGGCGATTATTCGCAAATTGGCTAAAAAATTCACAAATGTTCCAGTTTTTATAACTTACTACGAACTAGTGCCTGAGCAATCACTATACGTCAGCGAAGGCAAGGCAAAACTCCAAATTCCAGAGAGACGCACGGAAGTTGCTTTTCAAGTGTGCATTTTTGACTACGAGATCCACGGCCTTACCCCTGCCCCTTCGAATGGGTATACTTTGCAGAGTAAGTATACTTTCTCTACTTTCAATGACTTTCTATTATCTGCACTTTGTTTGCATTGTTGCATTTTCAGTAGTGTACAACGTACAGTTGTGCGAGTGATGCAAGCAAAATTCTTAAATTGAAAATATTTTATTATTGTTCCCATACCAGGGTGAACGCATTTACGAAAACATATGAACAATAATAAGAAACATTGGCAAATTAAGTGCTTGAAAGAACTATAAGAAGAAGTCAGCAATTGTTAAGAAAAATATAATTTTCTTGATAATTCCCAGCTTGTATTGACGTCAAAAAAAGTTTTAATTAGAATAATAATTTTAAATAGTTGGTTAAGTATTAAACTTAAAGCAACCACTTTTTTATACAAAAAGAACTTGCATTGATTCAAAATATTTTGTACATTAAAGAATGAATAAATTTATAGTTGCTGAATATCATATAAGAAATTCTTTCTTCATTTCGGTATTTTTTGCTATATTCACGGATCAGTTTGCCAATTGTCCTTTGTTCACAATTTATATCAAATCTTTCAAAATAAGATATAACTAAACAGCATTCACCGAAAAAAATGCGCTTTTGGATATAAGTTCCAATGGAAATGGCCATGTTGGCCTAATTTCGAAATGCTTTAAAACAGAAAATCTAATTTTCGAGCATACAACATGTGTGCTCGATACCACGCTTGTTGTTATTCCTAAGATTAAGAAAATAAAGTTTCCATGATAGATTACCTCTTTAAAAAGTGATTTTAATGGATACTTAGCTGAAAAACTTCTGTTTTTCTTAACTTTCTCCATGATACCCTTATAATGAAATTGGAGACTTTTGACAATTTATATAATTAATCTAAAGAAAAACGATTAAATTTAAGTAAAGTTGATAAAACCTACCTCCGCCTTTTTTAAATATTATTTTTCGCTCATTGCAAGATCCGTACTAAACGGCTAAAGGCGAAAAATACAGGCCACACATATGACCATATTTAAAATACTTATTATTCTTCTGTCTGCGCAAGGTCAGAGGTGAGTTTTCAACACAAGGCGTCGAAATTTTGTTACTGCATTTTGTGCAAAAAGTTGACTTAATAGGTAAATATAATTTTTTAAACGTCTAGAGCTGCTTGATTCTCAAAATAAATGCAATTCCTTTAACTTTACTTTAGTTTCATGCTATAAACTTCGAATAAATTGTCCAGTCCTGAAAAGTATTCTTATTCCATCTTTTTTGAATAATTTTGGAATCCTTCCACAGCACAATGTTCATAAGAATATCGTTTTGTCCTCTTTTTCCTTATAGCATACAGAATTCCTTTTATATAAAAAATACTCATGATTTAGACAAAATGAGAGCCTATTTTCCCCAATTACTTTAAATAAGAGAGCAGTTTTCCAAACAAAAGCCCTCCTTATTATTAAATCCACTCAGTTGATCAAAATAATCTGTCCAGATATGCGCTCAATTACCCAGTTAAAGTTTGACCTGAATTTTGCTTGCAGAATATGCAGGACCTTATACGGAAATACTAAATAAGAACTAGAAAGTGGCTCAAAATTCAGCATATAATGTTTTTGCCTGTTTAAGCGGCGATCTTGGTTTGCAAAGATAACAGTGAACAACAACAACAAAATTTATTTTCATCAAATAAACTTACCCTCCTAATTTATGACCGCGTTAGGTTAACCAAATATTTTTCTTTGACTACAACTGTGAGGTTAACTTCTACAAATGCTGGATTTATTAGAGAAAAACACGATTTTTCTTCATGGGTTTGATAATGCTGCATTTTCCGCATCTCATAGAACCTTTAAAATATGTCCAGGGTCGATAAATTTACAAACGAAAAGTAGACTTGCAAAAGGTTAACAATCAAAAGTATGAGTTTGAACCAACTCTTAAGGCTGGTGCCGTTGATTACGGGCAAATATCTGGTGAACATTTAAACCATGGCAATAATTTTATTTGTTCTATGAAGATGACACTAAAGACTGCCAGACGACATTTAAACAAACAATAATGGTTGCTTAATCATTATAATGCAGTTTGGGTTTAAACAAAGAGACAAATATATCATTCAGTCATTCAATGAGTCATGCAGTTGTGGATGTCGTTATATGGTATGCTTCTGTTAATGCACTTCGAAACAACAACTATTGCGGAAAGAACGCCAGATATTAAAGGCATTGCACAATGAGGTAAGGCGCCTACTAAACAGACCTTCTGAAATCTCTGATGCTAGCATTGACAGGCTCCTCCCGATGGAAGCCTTAGCTGACCTTGACCGTCCGCAGTCACTGCACTGGACAGTAGCCAATAAAGTTGTGACCGGATTTGAAGAGGTCGGTGGACGTCTTCTGATGGACGAACTTGGCCATGTCTTAAAGAAATCTGAAATCAAGATCAAAACTCTGAGCACATTACAGACACGAACTTCGTTAAAGTCTGCAAAGGAAAAAGAAACCACTACCTCCGCAACAGTCTCCTTATTATTGCTAAGGAGCAATGTGCTCATATACCTTATCCAATTGCCTGAGAAAGTATCTGGGGGCAAGGCTATCTCCTGTAGAGAAAGCGCAGAACCATTGCTTTGGAACAAAAATAATATGTGTTATAAAGGAGAACTACCAGAACTAAACATTGGCAGCTACTCAAGCTGTGTCGATATAGAGGAGGTCCTTTGCATAGTCTACCATAGGGAGCTCTAAACAATTATGCCCACAGTTGGATATCCAGTGCATTTTGCACAAGTGTTACGGCAATGCCACAATAGAATGGTGCCTGATGTCGCAGAAAACCGACTACGCATTCACTGTGACCAAAGGAGTGAACTGAGGCTATACACATGTCCACCGTCCATTAAGCTTAAGTAAATTTATCGTGGTGGTGGAAGCTTCCCGTAAGGGGACGATTAAAACTCCTGAGAAAAAATATCGACACGGATGCACGAATGCATAACAGCCGAACTTAACCGATTAAGGTCCTATCTAGGTGCTATCAACTACGATCACATCTTCTCAACCCGCAATTATTGTCAGTTTGTGCCAGTCACGATCGCGCGGTCGCATCGTTTGCAAATCCATCACTTTCATGCTAGGCAAAAACAGGGAAGGAAGCTCTGATATATACCCGCCATGCGTACCTCATCTCCCCATAATGCCGCAAGACATTTAGACCCCGCGTTAGTCCTCCTGTTCTCATACAAATAGACAAGAGTGCCCTTGATGGCAACGTCAACACGACTAACAATCCTCCACGCTCATAAAATGCCCTACTACTGGCATTCAAACCCCACCACATCGAGGCCAAACTTTCATCGTGTCTGTATCGTCTCTTCACATAGGGCTGGTCAGTCACTTGAAAATGCACGAAATTAGGCAGCTAACAAGTTTTCTACGCCCAAATAGGCACGCTTAGCAACCACTGCACCAAACCACGCAATTCACCCACGGTCACCACATGCGCCCACCCGGTCATGTGTGCATTCATTAAAAACCTGCGTCAGAAACCTCGATTGTCAAAACACTTCACCACATACCACCTTATGAGTACGTTCACTGCATGCCAACCCATCTGACATCAGCCACAACACATACGAGTATTTACCATTTAGTTCAATTCTGAGGACAAGTTTGAGTCCTCCTCCTTCTCCTCTTTCTCCCTAAACCCCATTAGGTGTCTGCGAATTTGCCTTGTGAGTAGTTCATGGCAGTATCTCAATTGGATGGGCTCGAGACGTGTGCAGCAGGCGCATAATGAGTCAATACCTGAGTCTGTCAGTGCGCTTGGCCTAAGAAACAGTTGGTAGGCCGTCCTTGCACTTACTGTGTTTTGAAATGCATGAGTCTAAGCCGTAAGTATGGTCGAAGCAATGCGATTATCAGGTACAGTCCTGTACAGGAAGAGAAGGGGAAAGACCAG
The DNA here is from genome assembly GCA_036362985.1 of Ligula intestinalis. Taxonomy (NCBI): domain Eukaryota; kingdom Metazoa; phylum Platyhelminthes; class Cestoda; order Diphyllobothriidea; family Diphyllobothriidae; genus Ligula; species Ligula intestinalis. The sequence continues at coordinate 454,726 of JAYGXS010000008.1, read as the reverse complement.
TAGGGGCTGCTTATTGTATGCAAAAACATGATGGTGGTGGTGGTGGTCTGAAGTCCAGACGCGTGGCAGGCCCGGGCTTTGGGCCCCCGCGTCTGTCTGCTAGCGTGCTATGAGCATGAATGCGTTAACGTCATGCAAGAGTGAGTCACTGGCCCCTTGATCAACTATTTTGCCGATAGCACTCTACGGCACCCGTGATTGGCTGTCCAACAGGGACGTAGATGTCAGAGTAGTCACGTGACGGTTTGCGGGCTGCGCACAGGCGATAATTCTTGCAGTATGCCACTTGTAAGAAATGTGCCAGGAAATACGGCCCGTCGTTGGCATGAGTACTGTGAAGCTGACAACATCTTTTGACAATCACCACGGGATTATGAAAGTCCGGCTGAAATGCGTACGCTGACAATGATCCATATGGATGAGGTGATGATGACGCAAATCGCAGGCAATTTTTTAGTCCCTGAAGCATTGGTGGTGAGCTATGTGGAGAAGCAGCTAGTGCCTCTCTTCTGTTTCATTTTTTCGCCATGAATAATTATCACTACTCCGGTGTGCTACCGGCAACTGATATCTTGTGCAGAAACGACAAAAAATATAAATATCCGACGCATGTACTTACTTGTACTTGTAACGGCATTCACCTCGGGCGGGTTGAGCCGGCATCAGTTTTGACGTTGACTGCATCATGAATCACAGCTGTCCAGGCGCGTCGATCTTGCGCCTGTTCACACGAGAGCACCATCCATTCACGGTTCCACTGGCGTAGGCCGTAGACGCATGGGCCGGAAACTGACGACAGATCCTGCTTGACCGTTGCTGTCCAAGTTTTCAGCTGCCCGCCGCGACGTTTGCGCCAGGTGGGGGGAGGCGTCGCCACAAGCAGGTCACGAATCAGCTCACCATCATCACGCCGGGCCGCATGTCCGAACCACCGAAGTCGTCTCTGAAGCAGGAGTGGAGGGAGAGCGACCAGGTGACAGCGTCGGCGGAGATCGGAGCAGCGAATTCGGTCGACGCGTCGGTGACGAAGGATGCGGCGTATGCAGTCATTGTCAAACACCTCAAGGCGCCTCATGTCCTCAACACGCATAGGCCATGTCTCTCCGCCATAGAGCAGGATAGATCGAACCACTGCTTGGTAAACACGGGACTTTGTGCGTAGTGATATTTCCCTTCTATTCCATAGAGGAGCGCACAGTCGGTAGAAGGCAGATCGGGCACGGTTGACGCGTGATACAACCTCGTCGACACCTTGACCCGTTTCCGTGACCAAAGAGCCTAAGTATCTAAACGAGTCGACCTTTTCGAGAGGAGCGCCGTCGAGAACAATAGGAGTGACAGATGTAGGGGGCACACAGGAGAGCATGACTTGGGTCTTAGTCGCGTTTAGGCGTAATCCGATGGATCGGGCACGCTCATTAACCTTGTCCAACGCCTGCTGAACTGCATTACAGTTGTCGCCAAAGAGGACGACGTCATCAGCATACGCCAAGTCAGTCACCCATTTTGAGCGATCAAACTGCACTCCCGGGAAGTCATCCAGTGCTTTGGTCATGATCCAGTCCACCGCATAGTTGAACAGGGTTGGTGAAAGGGCACAACCTTGGCGGACGCCCGTCCTGACGCTAAAGGCTTCCGTGTCACCGTTCTGCGTCCTCACCCGTGTGGAAGTGCCACGATAGTATGCCTGCATGAGATTGAGAAGCTTAGGTGGTAGGCCGTCCGTCCTCATTATGTTCCACAGCGAACTGCGATCAACAGAGTCAAATGCGGCAGCAAAGTCGATGAAGCATATAACAGTGGGTTGTTGGTGACCCCATCTCAGTTCCAGTACACGGCGGAGATTGAAGATCTGGTCGGTGCAGCCACGACCTGGTCGAAATCCACTCTGGTTTGGGCGGGTGCGCTGGTCTCTCGCAGTTTGGAAACGTTTGAGAAGAAGAGACGTGAATGTTTTCGCCGCTACATCGATAAGGCTAATGCCTCTGTAATTTCTGCACGCTCGTCTGTCGCCTTTTTTAAACAAGGGGAGGATCACTGCTTTTCTCCAGTCAGAGGGCACAACTTCGCTGTCCCATATCTTGGCAAATATTTGTTGTAGCCAGGGCCCAATAACCTCGGGTGCACATTTAAAGAGCTCCGGCGGGAGGTCATCCTCACCAGGTGCCTTGTTGTTGCGTAGCCTCAAGAGAATGGAGACAACTTCCTCTACACTGGGTGGCTCTGTGTTGCACTCATACAGATGGTGGGGATCGTCAACATTGGGCGACAGGTCAGACATCACAGGGGGATCATGGTTAAGGTGGTCACAGAAATGCTCGCGCCATCTCTCTAACCGGTCATCGATCTTAGTGATTACAGCACCGTTGCGATCCAGTAAAGTCTCGGTGGTGTTCCCCGAACCTCTGCTGGCCTGCTTTAAGAGTCGGTAGAGCTTGTGGGTGTCACCTCTGGTAGCTGCTCGCTCCGTTTCCGTGGCAAAGTCGCTCCAGTAGGCGTTCCTATCGGCTCGGATGGCCCTTGTCGTTTGGCGCCGCAGCTCTCTGTAAGTGGGGGAGCCAGTGAGTCTGGCTCGGCCGGCCTCCTCAGCTAACTCAAGCGTGGGTCTAGTGATCCAGTCGCGATGTCGCCGTCGGGTTTTGCCCAGATGGGTGTATGCCAGCTCTGACATCGCGGCCTTCAGGGACTGCCACGCGGGCTCTGGGTCCGCTCGGGCGTCAGGGTACAGGCCGTCGAAACGGTTCTGGAGTGCTAAGTGGAAGGCGTCGCCAGCAGAGGACTTCAGCTTTGCAACATCGATCCGCTGTGGTCGGGAGGGTCTGTGAATAGCTCTCAAACGCAAGCGAAGGGTTGCCCGCTGTAGGACATGGTCCGATGCATGAGCGTTTCCTGTATCAGCACCGCGGTAGGCTCGACAATCCAAGACCGAGCTGGCCCAGCGTGCTCGGACAAGGATGTGATCTATTTGGGCCTGGGTATGCCCGTCATTTGAGTACCAAGTGACAAGGTGGTGGCGCGGATGATCAAAACGGGTGCTTGACACAACGAGGCGGTTAGACGATGCGAAGTTGACAAGGCGCTCACCGTTGGCACACTGCGCTCCGACAGCAAATTTGCCTAGCACATGACGGGTTCCAGCGTCACACACACCTGGTCGGGCGTTCCAGTCACCGGCAATGACGAGTAGATCGCTTCTTGCGATGCGGTCAACTGTTCGCTGGAGGTCACCGTAGAAGTCATCTTTTATGCTGTCATCAGCAGCCAGAGTAGGCGCATATACCGAGATGATGGAAACGTTGACTGGGGCACTTTTCAAACGGACCCAAGCGATCCGCGGTGAGACAGCCTCCCACTCTAGCAGACTCGAGTGAAATTCATCGGCCAAAGCTATAGCGACACCATACAGTCCAGAGTTGTCGGACACACCACTGTGGTAGAGATGGTACGCAGAGTCAGTTCTTGGTACTTGCAGCAGTTTGTGGCCAGTGCCAGGTAGGCGGACCTCAGAGAGACACGCCACACCAACACGGTATTCAGAAAGGGATTTGGCTGTTAACAGTTGGGCGCCGTCATCCCTCAAAGTTTGAACATTCCAGCCTGCAATTCGCAATCCGGCATCAGCTCGCAGATTTAACACCCGTCCCGCGATGCCAAGAGGATGGGGCGCGTCGGTTCCCGCGGACGCCGTAGCAGAGATCGTATGTTGCGTATAGTTGTGATTCATGAAAGTGTAGAAAGTCAAGAAAGTCAATTCCGTGTTTCGTGGAGAAAAGGGGATTGGCGCTAGGTCCCCGGTCTTGCTTCCCTACCAGAGCCCCGTTAGCCAAGCAAAAGCAAGTTTCCGGCGCGCACCAGCTTGGAGGTGGGGTTGGATTTTTACGCACCAACGCACCGACGCATGTGGGCATCTTCTACAGTCCGAAAAGTCAACCTAAATGGTTTCTTTCTTGCGGATTCCTTACAGCTGGCTCCTAGCATGAAAAATAAAGCAGATTACTTTCTTTTGGCCCCTTCAACTCCATACTGGTCATCTGCACTGTGAAGACTGCCTTGTTTTGTCAATCGTCCCTAAATGAGAACTACCATGGATGCGCGACAAAAATTAATGGAAGCCACCTTGCATCGGCCTGCATGATAGGGTACCGGGGAACTAAATTTTCTAGGAGCAAAAAAATGAACGCAGAAGTTGCCCAAACGTCCTATCTATAAAGCCATTCAGGATTTCAGCAGTTTAGAATGCTCAGTCTGGAACCGCCGTGCTGTCACCTGAACACGAACATGAAGAAAAATGCTGTCATCATCATCTTGACAACACTTCTTCCCCGGAACGGACAGCCTGTCAAAGGCAAATACCGTAATTCAGTCAGTTTCATCTCCTCAGTCCTCTTTGAAGATTGAATTTGCAGCCATAGGAAAGAGTTCAGAACATCGCGATACTATACCGAAATCCGCATGCTCAGTTCCTGCGACATGGCTAGACCAATGTATGAGCCTCTTTCCTGAAACCCTACAGTAGGCTTAGTCTGTTTGTCTGTTGCAACGCTGTGCGGCCTGAGATATACAGTCTGATTATCGGATGATCATGACAATGCAGACTCAGACGCGCTCTTGCTCAGGACGCTATGATGCATGCGATGAAATACCTATAAATAAATGTGGAACTGTGTGGAACCGTGCTGTTTGTTAATTGGCTTATTCTCCTAAAAGCTTGTCCTTGCCATTAAATACTGTTTACATTTTCATTGGCATTTTGGGCTAAAAAAATGAAAAAGGTTGCAAAACCTGTCAACTGCAGTGAAAAAATATCGATCTAGGCAAAAAACCGGGTTGTAATGCTGGAAAATATAATGAATACGGATGCCGATAATGTTGAAAATGAGTCCGTGAGGAGATAAAACATCAAATGTTTGCGTAGTTGAGAGACTACTATAAAAACATGGTAAGAATTTCGTTTTTGAGTCCAGTTTAGACAAAAGATTACTCGCGTTTGACGATTAAAACAAAAATAAGTAAGTGTAGTATTTATTTCAGAAAGGGGCTCAATATTACTTATCCCGACATGGGTGTTATGCATTATTCTAAAATTGTTTATTTTCTTTATCTATCAGCTCTGCCAGAATTAGACCTAAAAGTGATTGTACGGCCAAACGTTCCTGTTATTTTTGGAGATCAAGAGAGTCCCATCTTCACTTGTGAGTATCCTGACAATTACTATTACGATCACGTCCTTGAATGGAGAATAGATCAAGCATCAAAGGAATTCCGACTTGGCTTCGATAGGGGAAACAAGATTGTCACAAGTATGAATGAAGAACACTTGAGGTCGTCACTTTTCCACTGCTATTATCGGAATAAAACAGTTCTATCATTGACAATTACCTACATTTGTAAGTGCTTTTTTTGCAGTTTCTAAAAGCAAAACAGTAAGACAGGGAGGTGGGAGTCCCTGTTTCGGTTAATATAGATGGCATTCCGGGTCAGGGGCCAGCTTTGTGGCATGTGTAATTGACTGTTCCCAGAACTCGAAAGCAGCGTCAGTGAGCTGTAACAAAGTGTGCTTCGACCCTAGCTAGTCACGACAGATACTCATAGGAAATTAGCTGAAAGTCCTAGAGTAGGTGGGCCTTCCTGTTCTTGTGTGCTGCTAGTGAAGCTCATAGATTGCCTGCATTTCGTAATGTGCTTAAACTTCACTAATGGTCAGTGGGGTCTGAAACTCGGCATTGTGCGTTAAGGTGTTCATATTTTCCTAACATGTGTACCATCTTCACAATCTTTGGTCACAAGACACTTAAATGTCTGGAACCATTTAGCAGTAGCTTTTTGGCCACGGGTTCCGTCGAGAAAGCTTGGGTTACGCGAAACCGCGCAACCAAGCAGGCAATATCGAATCATTTACTTCTTACACCACAATTATGCATCCATTTAATTGAGTTAACGTATAAGTAGTGCTAGAATAACCGATCGAGGAAGAAAAAAATCAAAAAGTGTTCCTGGTAAAAGTTAATATTTGGCCTGGTATTTCCGAACATACTTTCTATTACCGAATGCGTAAGGATGGTTTAAAAAAGACATTGACATGATTAAACAGTAGACGTCAAAGTTTACTTCCAGAAACGCACGCCAAAGTCCCATACTTGTGATGAACTTTAATAATGCAGCTTTGACAATACAAAAGGAAAAAAATAAAGCCTATGAAAGTAGAAAAAGCAGGAAAATTAATTGAGATAATCTAATGTATGTCAACAAAATAGCGTGTAATAAGTTAAATTGGCAGCAACGAAAATATTGAAACTGCGCAAAAAATAAACATCTCCGAGAATAAAGTGAAGAGAAGTAAAACAAGTAAAGAAAAAATCCTATTTCACTGAGAATTCAAAAATTAAACTGCAAACTCAAGTAAAACTAGATAAGGGTAAAATAAAATAAACTTAATTCGGGTATCTAAGATATACATTAATTCAAATAACCGAATCAACCATATTTAGACCAAATAAACATCTTACGATGTTATCTCGAGGAAAATGTGCATGTCGCTAATAACTCCAAAAACTAAACCAAAAAGAAAACTAAAACCTTTCGAAACTCAGTGAGCAAACGTTTGTTAAAAAAGCTAAACTAATTAAGCTAAACAATTCTAGCATGCTAATCAAACTAATCAAACTTAATAATAAACTAAAGAACAAACTTAAATTAAACAAAATAAATAAAAAAAACCGTATGGTAGTTAAAGTAAAAGGGAGAAGAGCTATCTTTCTATATAGAGCTCCTACTCTTTTTACGAAAACATCAGATTATCTAACTTATTTGTAGGAAGTTATTTATGCGACCAATCATCAAGCTTTGCTGTTTATCTCTAACAACCCAACATCTACTGCATAAGATCGCTAGCCGTAGGTCATAACATAGTGAACGAGCTCATTCGAGGCAGTTTTATCGCTACTCTAGTTAAAAACAGGTTACGTTCGTCTTCGTTCCCGACAAAGGTGCGGCCACCATGCATGAACTTTGTCCTGTTAACCATGACAAGATGCTTTCTGCGGGAGGTTGGACCCTCACATAAGTTTTACACTGCGCTTCATGCTGGTTACTGTGAGAGTGATCGGAACCCAAAAACGGGTCAGTTTAGGAACCACTATGAAATGTTCATAAATTAGCGGTGAATCCTGAACCTCGGCACTATGTGTAAACCATTTCGTTATTTCCGTTATTGAAGTGGAGTATACATAAGCTTTGGCCACATGACGCAGCAGTTTCTAGATCCATTTAAAAGTATGCTTAATGGTCTCCTTTTTGGTCAAGCCAGTCTGATTTGGGCAAAATCGCTCAAGCAAACCTTCATTTCTATTATATACTTTATGTCTAACGCTACATTTATACACTAATTGTATTAAGTAAGGGGGATAGTTAACATTAGAAAAACCGAAAACTTCTCAAAACTATTAATGAGATGAATCCCAGGAAACAAATTGAGAAAAAAGGAGAAGAAAAAGAAGAAGATGATTCGATATCTGGAACAATGCATTTGTTCACCTTATTTTTCGACATACGTCGCGGATTCATCATTAAAAATATACGCAGAAAGCAACACCAGAAATTGGTAAAATATACGCAGGAATATTATGTTTTAATTGGGCCTAATAAGAACAGTAAGTGTATGACGAAAATTTACGATAACTGCCCTCCTCCGCGTTAATAGCTTGTTTGACGGTATATGGACTCTGAATTGCTTAACTTTTATCACGCGTGAAAGACTCGGGCATCAACTGCTCTTCAGTGTTAGTGTAAGATGATGCGATGGCCTGTGCGTTCTCCAAATGCCGACTTGCTTTGGCCAAATCGAGCCTCAGCACAAAGTATGCGTTGAGCAAATCGTTGCACTTACTTGTAATATTGGGAGCCCGAGAACCATGATACAAGAGATCCTCGGCTCACACGACTGTCACCTTTTCCGATAATTGTGGCCTCACCAACTTTAAATGTGTGGCCGTGCCTCGTCCAATGAGCCCCAACTTGAGATTTGGCATCAGTTCGCTACGTGCATAACAGTGGTCTACAAAACTGTCTTGGATCCGTTCACGTCGACAGCATAACTATCGCAAGGGATAAAGTGAGTTAAACCCGAGCAACTGCGGTCTTCAGATATTGGTTCATTGGGAGGGGCCAAAGCAATAGGTATAGTGTATTTTTTTCGAAGGAATGGAGAATAAGCATGAAAAATTTTGAATTAGGAGGGCAGTTACCCCCTTTTTCACCAGCGCTGACTGCTGGCCTGTTTTTAATAAGTGGGGGGCTGTTTAATAGGTGACCAGACTGCCCTCCAAATCAAGCCTGCTTTTTAATCCGAGAATGAAACTGCGTAGGCGAAATTGCGAGACACTGCATGCAAAAGCGGATGGATCGAATATTCGCAATGCTTAAGCAATAGAGATGATCATAGCGACCGAACCACCCTTACGTAAACAGCATTATCATCATCATCGTCGTCATCATCATCAGCATAATCTGTCATCGATTTTTATTGCTTTTGAAAGTCGGGTTCAATGAAGCTGTCGTTTTATATGGCAGACAAGGCATTTATTAGGATGCACTTTATTTTTTTTACTTTTAGGGGAAAGCACAATTATATTTACTCCAGATATTGACATCATAAATAGTAGTGACCCACTGACTATCCGCTGCAAGCTCAGGAGCACTGATTTGTTTACGGAGTTCATCAAAATAAGGCCCATGCGCAAGTTCTACCTAGATCCCTTCGAAATCCAAAACAACACAATGACGCTAAAGCGGCTCTTCCATGGAGAGTGGACATATAAGTGCTATATGGAGTGTAGCCTTTACAAAATCGAAGTCACAAAGACATTCAAAATCAATCGTAAGTCTTATGCTTCTCCTCCTATCACTGACTTAAACGTAAGAAGATAGCAAATACACCTGCAATCTCTTTTTAAGTTAAAAGAACAAGAATATTAGCATGGCCACAAAAGCACCTTCATTCACGGAATGCAGAATCCTCGTATTTTTTAAATTTTATGTTAAGGTCACATAACGTAGATCAGCACCGTTCCCTTACTGGATTTCAAAATTGCTCATAGCTGATCAACTTACTTATAAGTTCGCATGCCTCAAACCGACATAAGATTAAGAGTACAGTAGGTATTCACGCTCTTCAAGTCACATTACAGCAGATTGCAGCTCGATGTACGTGCAATGACCGATAAAGCAAAAAAACTTGTTCAGGGGATCCTGATTTCCGGATGAATTGAGGCCAGTGAATTGTGACCTATCAGTTCAGTGTGTTCCCAACCAAATTTGCTTGGTGCGTCGTGGCAGATTTATGCAGGACCTAGGAATTGCATTCAATCTCCTTCAAAATAACAATATGTCAGTATTAGACGTTCAGCCGACCGCAAAGGGAAGTCATATGGCCCGCTCGGCCTTGGGTCTCTCCAAGGGCTCTGATAGCCGTAACAGTTGGTAATGAAGGCAGATAGTTATACCGTCAAGCACAAGGGAGACTGGAATGGCCACTTATGGCTTAAAAGCCGTCCTCGTCAGCCAGTCATACCCAAACCCATCTGGAGCGCAACTGAGCCCCCAACTCGCAAACTTTTTGATCAAAGTCAAACGCCCGAACCATTGAGCCATGAGTTTGCTGTGTCATCGGGTTAGGTGGGGGATATTGACCCTCATTGATAAGTGCCTTCAGCGTTCCATGCACTCCGAGTCAATATGCGTGAGAAGGAATTTTTGTTGCGGTGTATTATGCAGCATTCATTCACTGTATATTGCTTATCACACGCAAACGCGTTATATAAAACATGCTTTGTACTATGAAGGCGAAATTCGCAAGCTTTTCTGGCCAGATTATCATATTATAAGGGGCCTGACTTGTTGCAGCGATTGGCAGCCTTCAAAACCACGTCCTTTAACATTGTGAGAAAATATTAAGGAGGGCATTTGTACTATGGTGGAGGTATTGCCAAATGGCTATGAGGAAGGCTTCTCTGGAAGCAGTCTTTTTCACACTAACCTCAGCTCTTAATTTGGTGTTTGTGGTATCTTGGTGGTTAGGAAAATGGAAAGCTTTGAGCTCAATAACGACACGCCTAACGAATATCAGCTTGATTTATTTTTTGCCCTTATGTTATGCACATCTGTGGAGCCAGTCCTTTGTAATCACGGGTTTCGCTTGAGTGCAAACGGATATGGTCACATTACTAAGAGATATTTGTTTAGTGTCAATTTCAAGGAAACCTACTTCAAAACTAAATTTTCCCCATACAGGAATCATTTAGTTGTGGGCTTTTGAAGACCTGGTATTTTGGTGATTGGAGAACTATGAATCACCGCATTCAATACATTGATAGCATGTGGCTGGTCATAGACGCTGATTGATGTCCACGAAATGAGTTCATCAAGAATTGGCCTCCAAATAAGTTGAATTACTAAAAATACTATCGAATAACCCAGAAGCTCGCCGGCATGCTTGCAAACTAAATTTCCGCTATGTTTAGAGACTGATGCTATAGCTCACGTTCTCCGAGTAACTAGCTCTCAGGTGGTGCTTTTAGACGAAAAGACACAAAACCGTATTGCATTAAATCTCAGTTTTTATTCAGATATGAATACACATTTTTTTGAGAACATAAAATGAGGGAAAGAACCAAAAATTTGGTATGTATAGTGTGCTGTGCATTACTAAAGATTACTAAAGATTAACATTAACTTTTTTAACCGTCATTCCTGGCCTGATAAACCAATTATTACCGTGGCGTGGACTCGCTCTTCCTAATTACCACTTGGACTCTGAGTAATTAATGCTGCCTTGACCCTTAATTTTGCCAATTTCTTTTTTCCATCTAAAAATCGTACTGCGTATTCATATTACATTTACGTTCGCGGGGTTTGAAATCGTTAATTCACATTCACTTCAGCACCCCGATCTTAGGTCCGCACAAACAGTCGTAACAACAAGATACCTTTACTGGAAATCACGGAGTTAAAGCACCACTTTGATTTTGTATTCCTGAAAGTTATTGATTTCTGCACTAGTGCTATTTCCGAGGGAAATTTTGATCACATGCTCACCAGAACAACATCTTGCTGTCAGGAAACGTCAAAGCCGATAATGAAAGAAAGAGTGAGAGTTATCTGAAAATTTAAACATGTTTGGAGAAAGATTGGAGGACGGTCGAGCATTAGCATAGGAAAAAAGGTGTACGAAAATTCAAGTTTAGTCTGTCAGTTCTATGCAAGTTGCACATGCAAATAACTTCCGGTTTTATTTCTAGCTCCTTCGCCGATTAAGTTGTATCTAGCTGACACTTAACGAAACGGTCTCAAACCATCTCAGCTGAAATAGGCCAGGTCGTCTTCAGGCAAGACCGGTCTCGATTGAGATTGCGGTAAACGCGCAGTGGAGGCGAGATCCTGATTTGATTAAGGTTCCGAACCCACCGTGTTCAGACTTGGAGTATAACTGACTGAAGTCAGAAAAGAAACTGAAGGAAACCATTGGAGCTAGAATACATACTGCTGATTCATGTTTAACACGCGTCTTATTTGCGCTAGGTTTCCTTCGGAGGACAGTGATTTGAACTTAAAAATATAACACTGGCTCTCATATCTGGATTCGAAATCGAGTCCAAACAGTGAAAAATCATTTCTATAAGAGTATGACTTTAGCATAAACGATGGCAGTACATAATGGAATACTGAGTACCCTTACCGTGGAGCTCTGTACCCCTAATAAAAGGGCTATTCAGTTTACGCCTGAAGTTTTGCATGGAAATCGAGCTGAGAAATGTCTTGGTTAGTAGTTACATGAAAAATGTCTTACTATGGTCGCAAACCAATGTAGACATTGGTAGGCTAAGTAATTGGACCCACGCAGTCCTAGACGTCACTCATTATAAATTTAATACTTTTATAAGATGTCTGTGAGGAGCTCCGGCGTTGCGTAGGACAGAGTGCCGGTTATCCAGTAGGGATCCTTAAGGCCTTCTGGGTGAACTGTGAAACTTTTTGTTTCGGCCTGAATTCGAGGTTCAGATTTATGAAAAACTAGCACTTGATTAGCTCTCGACGACTCGAGCACCAAAACAATCCGCAGGTCTACCTCCTATTGAAGCTTCATTTTTAAACCTTTCAGGTCCGATAAAAATAAAAATCCAGCCAGATCAAGTAATCATGCCTCGCAATCGGTTGGAAAATATTTCCTGTATCCTCGATCCACCCGAGGTAACTAGCCATTACCAACTCTTCTGGACACACGTGCACGGATGTATGTCACACTATGTTGATCCAAATAACAGTGCCGTTCTCATACCCTCGCCGGCGGTTCTGCCATGCACGGCCACCTATACGTGTCAAGTAAGAGGAGCGCAATATAAGATCAACAAATTGCACACCATTGTCGTGGCACGTGAGTTTTTTGTTTTTTTATAATCCAAATCGAGCCACAACACACTGCTCTGATTAGCACAGTTATTTAGTAGAGGAAATGAATAGTTATCAATGCAGAGTTGAGACAAACATAATTAACCCCGAAAACAACGATTTCCAGTCGCGATTCCTTAGGAGAATAAATGAATATTGGGACATTCATAATGGTTAAAAGAGTGTTTTCTGTACGGAAAGATTGGAGAATAGAAAGGAGGAAGTTTTGACTGTCGGAGCACACGTCCAGCCACGAGGGCAACGAGGTCCGAAGTCATGTCTGGCAGCAGATACAGTATTGAGGTCTCTATCCAGACGGGTTAAAACCAACCTACTTAATGAGGCTCGTGTATTAACATGGAAATCGCATTGGATAGATTGAGGTCAAGCCACTGCGTATTGAGGCCAGGACGGGGAAGACTCGGTGTGCTTTAGTTGGCACCTGGCCTAAGGTAAGCTAAAAATTGCCTTCGGCCCGGTCCTATGCCCTGGGCAAACTCATACGTGGCGTCACGAGTTAGAAGGGCTTTGGATTGCAGAACGATTACATAAACATGAAACTTCGCGCGTCAGTGGATTAAGTGACAAGACTCCAAATAGCAGGGTATTTTAAACGAGACACTTACCGAGACACCAAAAAATGACCCGGTAAACTTTCTTATATGTGAAATAGGTCGCTAAGCTTGTCGAAGGATAATTAAGAAAATATTGAATACCAGAAGAACGTCAGTCCACAATAGCCCGACAATCATGGCTTGTATAACCTGCGGACAGGGTTGGCTGCCTCAATAGAAGGTTCTCAGTGTCATTCAGATGCAGTTTTCTGTAGCCAAACTGAGAACTGCGTCCGAACTCGCCTTAATGAATATCCGTTAGCGGTCATAAGCTGAAACTATTTAACCTAAGTGGCCATGCACACACGGACAACTGGTCTCAAGTTGTTGTGGCGGAAAAACCAATTGCTGACCATTGCCTTAGAGGTAATGCACTAAGCTGAGCTTGGCAGCAGTCGAAATATTGATTTAGATGCCCCATACACACTTCTGAAGGGAAAGGATGAACGCCTACAGTTAACCACAGCGGGATAACCAAATGCACGAAACGTCTATTTCTGCAGATGTCAGCAAGCCATATAATGTTTTGTTTAACATCCTTAACTACTTCAATTATTGATACATCTGAGGACAGGTTAGGCGGCCATTGTCGAAAATGTACACATAAGTGTTAACATTTTCCCAAATAAAAGTTTTCCTTTGATTGTTTAAGTTCAACGATGATACCGATTTAAGCATTCAAGAAGTCAAGATATGCGAACGAACGTTTTTGATTAATTCATCATCAGGCATGTAAATAATATAAACGGGTTAGAGTTTGTAAAAGTTAAAGCAACTTTTTAACGGTATTAAGGGGGAGGGAGAACTGTTAAGATAAACCAAAGTGGGCAGGGGGAGGAGGAGAACTTCCCACAGTTAGTTCATATCAACTCGTAGTCTCGTCGCTTCGCGGCATGTTGACACCAGTTGTCACTGTCTGTTTGTCACCTCGCGGCATGCTAGAAGGTGTGCGTACGGATGTTTAGTTTGTTCTCGGCCACGAGAGCCTTGGGGCCACTACATAGGCTTTCTGCGCACACAAGAACGTGTTTGTGAGTCGTTTGACCACGGCTTCTGCCTGATGATAAATTAATCGAAAAAGTTCTTTCGCTTATCATGACTTCTAAAATATTTTTCCTTCTTCATTAAATATATATAAACGCATATGTGTTGAGAGTTTAGCACCCCAAGAAATATAGACTGAAGTAGAATATGTTGTTCGAGAAGTAGTATTAATTACATAGATTTTCAAACTCTTAGCACCAACCAGTCCTTGGATAAAATAAAAATTGACCGATGGAAAGTTGTGCCGGGGTTTCAGAACATAGATAAAAAGGGTCCAAAGAGGTTTGTCGTCGACTTCAGAAGATTCCACCCAGTCAGAATTCAGGTAAGGCCAATTTGGTTGGACGCTGCTTATGTAGGAAAATAACAAACAAAAGGCTCCTCCGAAACAAGCTGTTCGCAGTTACTGTGAGTGTGCTCTCTGTCCTGCAGCCCGAACTCGAGAGGTGACAGCGTGCGCACAATGCTTCACGAGTGAAGGTGATACGAGTCACGTGCAGGCCTGCAGCTAGTCGACCAACAGTTCGCATGGGAGACAATTATCATGTGCCACTACCTTAAAGGTTCGCAACAGAGAAAAAATTAATTCGCAATAATGGCTCTAATCCGAAGGCTGGTAGACCGATTGCGGCGTAAAAAACGGCACCGAAGGAAATGCACTAATCTAAGCAAATTGTGAAACTCGTCGATCAGGGAAACAACCGTGGCGTCCACTAGGGCTAATGTATGCAGGAGATGGTTGGTTGGTAGCCCTTGTTGGATCAGGAGTCCCCGCCGGAGTCCAAAGTGAGTGCAGTTTGGAGACGGAGAAAAGCAATAACCTTAGCCGGCTTGAGCCAAAGGTCCACGAAGGTGTGTTGAGTTCCTGGCCGGGAACTTTAGGCGAAGAGATGACGGCAGTCATGCGGCATGCGGGTATAGATGGGTCGAGCCAGTGTTGTTACTAGCGAAGATGTATGCAGTAGCGAATGTGTAGCTGCGACAGGATCCTTGTTTTTTAATCTACTGTAAATATAGCGGAATAGAATTTTGGGCTTTTCTTCGGCCTGTTGGACGATTCTTGATTCATAGTTTTTCCTTGCCTGGCGAATTAATTTTTTTTACTGCATTTCTTTGGCGTCGGAATTCCTCGAGGTGAACTGGCGACCCAGTTTTCCTGAATAACTTCCATTTCCAATTTTTCTTCTTCAGTTACCTGTTAAGGTCTCTCGTCAACCAGGCAGGACGACTTGTCGTCTTGTGTACCTTGACCGGACAAAAGCACTTAAGCAGATCTAATGCAACCCTCTTGAGTGATCTCCAATCCTCCTCCGGATCCCCCCATGAGTAGGCAGTCCCAATTCACGGACGATAGTGCATTCTTCATTGAATTGAGATCTGCCTTCCATATGTTTGGCTGGTCCTCCGTTTTCCTCAGCCGTTGAGTATGGAGTGAGCAATCCCACATTAGCGTCGTATGGTAACTCTTACCGAGCGGAGCACTTGAATGCACTTCATCTAGGTAGGATGAATCCTTCATGAAAATGAGATCCAAACAAGTAGCCCGCTGGTTTTTTCGAAATCTGGTAATGCCCTTCAAGTTCTGAACTAGAGATAGGTCCAGCGTGAGATCCATTAATTTGGAACTAAAGGAAGTTGCCACCGCCTCAACTGTCAGGTTGTTCCATTAAATTGCTGGGGCGTTGAAGTCACCAACGATGAGAACCTCCTGGTGGCTAGCAGCTTCTTTCACCAGACCAAGGAGCGAGTCGTCGGCTCCACTCAGAATGTTTGGTGGCCGGTAAACGGCCAGGAATTCAAGGTTCTGTGAATTCGCCTTCTTGATCTTTAACCAGACTGACTCATACTCCAGGGCTACATTGTGTTCTCGTTTTACAACAGAGACTTCAGTTCTGACATACACGACAACCCCATCTCCTTGTCGGTTTTGGCGGTCTTTGCGGAAAAGCTGGTATGCTGGAATCGAAATCTCCGAATCTGCGATTTCTGTTTTTAGCCATGTTTCCGTTATGGCACTTCATCAGGTTTCCGCTCCGAAAGTACTGCCTTGAGTTCATCAATTTTCGAGGGAAGACTTTGGGCATTAGTGTAAAGAAAGCTCAATTTAGACTTATTCACCACTTTATGCAAGCGGTTGCCTCTTGCGTGAGATTGCATGCAGGGAGCTGTCGGTGCTGACGGAGACGGACTGTTGTCCATCCAGACTAGGCTGTTAGTGTTATCGGCTTTCTCCAGAGGAGTGACCTCGGGACATGGACGATCTCCCCGTTCAGAATTCGAAGATTGCTTTCGCCGAGTTCGCATCTCCTGTGGCGTTCTACTTTTAGCAATCTTCATTTCTCCCGCTCTGCGGGGGAAAAATCCCGCTGAAAAAAACCGTCGGGTGTCAGTATCTAAGTATTGGTTTCCTGCTTAACAATAGCTCTATGCAATGTGTATAAAGCGTTCAACTGTATGAAAAAGGTTATTGAAACGACTAAGCCGTTTGTAGAGTGCTGGAATCCGGGAGAATTGTTAACAGAAGGCAGTGACGGAGATGATGCTCGTTTTGACTAATGTCCTGTCATGTCTTCTGAGGCTGGAGTTATTGCGAAATTGAATTCAATAGCTAACAACGAAAGTCCGCCAGAGGGCTAGGTGAACCGAAATCCCGACAGACTGATGTTACCGATAAATTTTTAAGGGGGTAAATGCATATTGAGGTGATATGAAAAATTGCAAAGTGATCTTTACTAGAGTTTGTAAAAAATACTATCAAAGCCATTGCTGCTGGGAGTGTTTGCCCCAAAGTTGGATAAGGGGTATCTAATTAGGTGCTCCCCCAGAGCCTTCTCTTTGAAGGGACCTTGATTAACTGCATTACCTGCTCCGCAGTTCGCTTTATTATATTATTTGTGGGAACCCTGTCAGGAGATCCGTTTTCGTAAACAGGTCCTGCTACTGCTCCGTCCTGTCTGCTTAACACCTAGCTTTTTAGCATAAAAGCATAGAAAATTTGCAAACGCTCGCATATTGTCCAGAGCAGGTGTTCACCCGATAGACGCTCCTTCGGAGGATACAAAAAGATATTTTCCTTAGTATGGTATTAAACAAATATAGGTAATATGTTGTTTATATCTTCAAACCTCGTCCACATAAGTAGTGCCTCATTCCTACAGTATAACTTTACACAATAATCCTCATACAAAACAGCACTAACCAATAAAAGCAGCCCTTATGTCCCCAAGTGCGTACTCAGGCACACGCTCAAAATATTATTCACTGTCCTACCTGCGGTTAGGGGTTTGGGGTCCTCTGCCAGGCATGGCTTGTTAACATTTACAACCTGTTATTTTTTTCCTTTTAAGATGAAAGCTTGTGCATGGTGAGTGTAAGCAGTCCGTTGGTGTACGTGGGCGAAAAGGTCCGCATGGCTTGTCGAACAATCCCACCAACGAATAGAACGCAAGTCGATGGATGGTATTGGCCGTCATATTTGCAAGTCACCCCCGAAGTATGTCAATTTCTTTGCTGTTTACCGTCTTTTGCTTTGCCAAACAGACCAAGTGCGGCCGAGAAGTGTCACCATTTTCTTCGTGTCCATTTAATGAAGCTGGTCTGGAGCCCATTTGGCTGATGAAAGGAGAAAACCTGACAGGTGGACTCAGATGCACTTGGACAAATACTCGAAAGCCTACCTCACACTCGATCACTGCGATTGAGACTTTAACGCGCATGTTGCGTTTGCTCATCTCGCATGACCACAGAAAGAAATAGTGGGTTACTTTTAAGTTAAACCATATGGTGACACAAGAGTTACATCATTTGGCCAGCCAATAATCGAAGAGCATAATTCAGAGAGATACAAATAAAACAAAACCAACAATTCTACCTGTTTTTTTCCAAACATCAGCTTACCTGAAACAATTGCGAGAGGGAGATGTGTGTAAATTTGACCCAAAGTAAACCAACCCCAAGACCCAACTGTCGCACCAGTTAAGTTACGCGTGCCTTTTCTCCTTACTGCAGTCAGGAATAGCTTAATATGTGAAACATTTGGTACATTAATGATGCGCTTTTCTTATTTATATCTCTTCTTTTGTAATCTTCATTGCCCACTCCCCCGCCCCTCCCACTCGCCCAAAGGCTTACAGCTGGTAACTTGATCCTGCGTGGTACACACTTTCTTAGGAAATATAACCTTGAGCGCAAGTTAATGCTGAAATGTATGTAACTGTCAGATATAAAAGATTAACTGTCGTAAGGTTCGTTCATCCTCCTATCTCACTCTGCATCGACAACCTTACTTCCGCCACTCACAGCTGATTCCAATTTACTTATGGAACCTGCTTCCCGCCATCAGGATTTAACGCAGTCATTTACGGCAAATATTGACATTCGTTTAAACGTTGATCGTTCCTGAAAAGGTTCCAACGTCGATATTTAAGTAGAGAAGGTAATTATTGCGAGTTCATTGCCAACCGATGTGCGTACATGTGTTATCAGTCTTCGTTTCCAAACATACTAGGTTTTTACCTCCCCCTCATTGTCAGTTCTTGCTGACTTCATATTACAGCCTGATCCGCCTCCTGAGAAAATAATCATTAAAAGGCAGACAATAATCCCTATAGGCATACCAGTTCGTGCTCCTTAGGCTGGCTTGATGGTTCTCAAATTGTGCTATCAAATAAATAAACTCAGAGAGCTCGTCTGAGGACTGTGATGCGTTTCCTGAGGGGTTCTGAAATTCTTTGTTGTTTAAACTTCTGCCAGATCTTTCGTTGACTTTCATTCTGTTTCATCGATGTTTGGTCAGGCGTCTGGAGGTTATTACGGAAGCTGACGCGCCCCCTCCTCCCTCCCCGGTGCTCGTCGGCTTCAGATCTGACGAGGCAACCACCTTCCCGTCCCTCAACAGTTTATCAATCTAGGCGGTGGACCATGATAGATTTATTTTCCGCGTTCAGTCAGTCATACGTCATATGTATATGCTTTTTTGTCTTCTTTTAGGGGTCAAATACAGAACTTGTTAGACATGTGACCTGGCATGAGCAAGGGGTTGTGGATGTGCATTGCTACATCACCGGCTGGACGGCAATATTGTCAAGGATCTACGTCCTCAGTAAGTGAAAACCAGGTCACACGCGTCCGTTTTATGCCAGCTAGATGTGCACTAATAATTTCGAAACTACCCTTACTTTGAGGATAGCAAATATTTTTGGACGCGCTTTTTGTGTTTCAAATATCAAGGCTTAGAATAACTGTAAGTAGTTTGTATCGAATTTCAAATTATAACAAAATTAAGAAGGGAGCCAATCGGGTTGGTTTAAGGAAAAAGTCCACTTTTATGCAACTAAGGGCGTGAGAAGGTTAAAACCGCAAAGCAAATTAGGAGTTGTATGAAAATATATGAGATAACTTCCACACACAAAAACCAAAATCGTTTGTATGACTGGTTTTTTGTAAGTTTGGTGACACGCAAACAAGGGTTTGATAAAACCAGGGTTTGGGGAAGTTTTTGGCCTTCTGTTGTGGACTCGAGCTATTATGTGTTTGAGACTTTGATCAACCAAGGTGATTTTCGTAGTAAAGGCAAAAAAGCCTCACAGGCACTCGAGCCTTGCAAAAGAGTATCACCTTTACAGCTAACTCAGATGAAGTCCAATTGGAAGAGACAAGGGAGACTCGAACGGACGTTTTTGACTTATTGGTCGTCAACAGCGGCTTATACGCTACCCCAGACAATGCCCCGTCTGAGGCTCGATTCCGCGGTT
>JAYGXS010000008.1:395533-434864 GCA_036362985.1 Ligula intestinalis | reverse complement strand
TGTAATGGCTACAGTGGAGATAGCGACTCGAAAGATAGTCATGTACTCAATCGTTTTAGATTTCGTTCCCGATGCGAAAACAACTCGGGCGATTTATGACTTTTAATCATAAGAACCACCTGTTTGTTGCAAAAAAATATCTTCAGCATTACAGCGGACATATGCAAACCTTATGTTCAAACAGAGGTCCTACGGCTAGTCAAAGTCATTACCTTTTAGTCAGTCCGATTTCCCATAGGAGGATTCGAAATAGTAGATTGCTGCTTGGTGCGGGACTGGTGGCATCCATGGGTCTGGCCACGTACTCGTTCGTACATGCGTTGAAAGTAACCACCACGCCTATTCGTGCCCACAATATCACGTGCTACATTCCTAGAAGCTATCAATATTCCTTCACCCAGCACCCCCGAATGTCTGAGGAGATAAATTCGGTCCTGATTCACCACCAGAATCGACGGAGATGGCAATAATCGACACACTTCGTTGATACACTCAGCGATGCTATAGAGGCTTGGTCCACTGGGAAAATCACGCAATTGTTCGCTAAAACAGCTTGAGCCAGGCGCCACAATAACGATTGTGATGACGATGAAACTGGCCAGAGAGGGCCCGAGGTAGTTCTAGGTCCAAAATTAAATATCATCTGAGCACGCCTTCCATAATTGTGACATGCGAAATAACTACAAAATTAGCGGTTATGTTAGTGGTAAGCTCCTCTTATAAAATAACTCTGTTGGTGGCGTAAATGGCGATCTTAGGGTTCACATTTCAGCTATTGGGGAAAATATTTGCCTTTCGGGAGCCGTCTTCTAATGCGCAGATCCGATTCCTGCACAGGTGCCTTGACAATAATTTTCTACCGAAGTGTGTACCTTACAGACTTTCGGTTAAACCAGAGTTGCCGAGATGCAAATAATTTAAGCACGCTAGATATAAGATCCGAATGATCCTTTAAGACTACCATACGAGGCTTCGCAAGCACCGTCAGTGGATCAACGAAGAGAAGGCAACTTATTTCATCCAAGCTCGAGCACCGGCGTCTACATTGCGGGTATCTTCTCAACGGGCAGCTTCCCAACGGGCGACTGCAAAACCTTCTCCTGCCCGCCTCCCATGGGCAGCACAGTCTCTTTTCCCTCTTACCTCTGCAGCCTTATGCTACCACGGCTAAATTTAATAGTTTTGTGTTAACATACCGACGCCATGGCTTCATGAGATGATTGACGAGGCCGTTTCTGATGATTGGGACAGAGGCACCCTTTTACCCTCTTAACAAGAAGGGAGGTAAGGCGAGCTGCTATAACTACTTTGGCCTAAGTTTTATTGACGTTACTGCAATGGTCTTCACTACTATCCTTCTTGGGCTATTTCAGTCTCTGTGTGACTCTAGAACGAGGCCTTATCAGGGCGAATTCCGTGCTAGGTATGGATGTGTGGACCAGATAATCACACCTAGAAACATCGTTGAATCCAGGCACAGCTATAAACATTCAATTCATTCCCTCGTTAATCCGCTTTGGCGAACCAGAAATCATCGTCATGATAAATTCCTACTATCGGAGCAAATGTGCGCGAGTTCTGATGCACAACAATCTTTTAGAACCGTTGGCTTTCCTGTCTGACGTTCGTCAATGCTGTATCCTGTAACCCGTTAAGTAATCATGCACCACTGGCTAATTCCTTGCGACATCTCTAAAGGATTAGAATGTTGGTGCAATTGAAACGGGAAGGCGGCTGGCGGGCTGGTCTCGACGACGCGGATAATGCTTTTCTTACTAGTCTGCAACTTTGGGGCTGTGCTCAGATAAAAGACGTCACTCAATCGCTTGGTTTTAACATAAACGCCGGGGGAACAATGCGTTTTAATGGTGCATCTCTCCGCCCGAGAAGGCACCCCTGGACAGCGGTGGTTGTCGATTTGAAGAAGTACACAGGCAATGCCACTTGTATACTGTCCATTCACCAGCAAGCTGGCTTTGTCGCCGCTTATTTTTGTACGTTCCTTGCATCTGTTCGGTGTGTCTATAGCTGAGAATTCTAAGCTAGGCGTGTGAAAAATGAACAACAATGTACCTATTTGAACGTTGCTGCTTGTGAGCCATCCTTCAAGTGAAGCATACCTATTTCGTCTTGAGTGAGGCAGTTCGCAATCGGTTTGAGAACAACGCAATGGTAGCCCCGGCCATCCAAAGAAGACGTAACTGCTGGCGTGCACATGTGGTTCATCGTCAATCACTCGAGGTTAGTGTTTTTGTCCTCTGGAATGCAGATTGAATTAGCACTGTAACGCAGATGGTAGGGCCTAATTCGGACTTATAAAGTGACGGGCTATCAAGTACCGATGACAAGCACATGTACTCTCCGGATGCAGTAGAGCCTACCAGAGTGATGCGAGACCTAAATAGTCTTAATTTTGAAGGTAACAACTATGACGGGTCATGGGTTTTTTCCCCGAAATAAAAAGTATTTTGCTTATATGTTCTGTACAAGATATAATGCATGCACAGCGCATAAAGCTATACATGTTTTTAAAATCTGAACCAAAGACCCACCAAAGCTGTCATTAGCTGACGGCGAGACTGACGTGCTGATCGTGGGCATTGGAAAGTTTGCAACATGCATCGCTACTCTTGACCCTGATACTCCAATAGAATACCCACGTCTACCAAAATGGATCAAGAACAGTAGATACCCCGATGTGGAAATACATGTAAGCCCTTTTATTTATACATGTTCAGGCAACTATTGCGATTATCTCGCCTGACATCCTTCATTGCCTCTAAGGACACAATGGTAGTGATTTTCCTTTGGCTAAGCACTAGAACTAGCCCTTGATTCTGCTAATGGCCAGAACCCGTTACAGCTGTGACAGATGCCTATAAAAGCTGCAGATGCACGAGTCTGAGCTTTTTGCTAAGAACTGTGCAGGAAATGAGCTTAATCTGTGTCTCTTTGCTAGTTTCTGTGAATTAATTAGAAATTATACTTAACTGCTGGAATTCGTCTCAGATACACAACTGAAGCTCCAATCGAACCTACAACCCCTCCTTCCAGAAACTTTATAACCAGCTTACGAATGAAAATAATTATATTGCTCTAATCTTTGTTGCAGTCGCTAACACTTTGCGGTAATTGACTGTTTTTTGCTAAACAATGAACAGAGTTGGTCTGAGTGGTGATTTTAGGTTTTATACGGCATTAGGGCAAGCCACCGAAAGTTTTTTCTCTAAATTTTGCGTATGTTAATTCAATGAAAGGACACTTTGATATGTGCTGATTGTAAGACACGTACAGCATGCAAAAAGGTGTAAAGTCAAATGAATTCCAAAATTACAAACACTCAAATCAAGAAAAGTAAAAATATTGATCAAAAACCATTTGTTTAGGGGAATAGGGCTATAGGTAGGGCCATGGATACGTTACCTTCCCTTACCAGCATTGTTTACTTTGCGCAAAGCTTAGTTCCTAGTATTTGACGTCCACACATGTGTACGTCTTCCAGTAGGGGTATTAGCAAGAAAGTAACCCCAAAATGGTCATTCCCTTGAGTCTTCTTTTGCTAGTGACTAATTCTTGCAACGTCTGAAACCATGGGCAGAACATAGCCATTACGGCTATCAGACCAAGCCAAAGTATCACATTTTGTGCATAATAATGATAAAATAGATTTAAAATAGACGGAGGAGCAAATTTGGCGTCCAAGCGACCGTAAAGTCGGCACCAGAATCAAAGGAGCGAAAGCGAGTCTGAATTCGCCTTTGCGTGTTAATTTACTAATAAGGAACTACGCACGTGAAAAAAGTTCAAATAACTAAGTTTTGCAACATATGCCTGGAGCAGGTACATTACAATCATTCGCGATTTGTGAGTTGTTCTAGGCTGCTGTGTAGAATGCTGACACGCTTTTAGGAGGGCCCAGCTCGTGAGTCGTCACTCTTGCCATGCGAAGGTCACGCCTGACAAAGAGCCAGGAACAGAGGTAAGGGCGCATTCACAGAGAGCCGGAAACATGAATAAGAAGGCCGCAAATTTATGCCTGTCCTTGAGAGGTTCAGCAGTAGCCGAGAGCCGTCTGCATAAACGTCCCGCGCAGGGATCATATGGAACAATGACTGTTTACTCTTAAATACGAGGCAACAGACAAAAGGCGGAACTCCTGTTGGTCTTCTCTTCCAAGCATACAACTGGAGGATAAAACACACGCATTTTTAGGACAAAATAGAAATAATAAACTTACTCCTCCACAGCAGTGCAGGTAACTGCCATTTACCTAGATACACTCACCCACCCAGACCAACATGACGTAAATCCGTACTGTTGTGATGCTGACGTTGATAGATGATACACAGATTTGGGTTTGAACCTATGATATGGAGATTATGGTTGCAATATTACGATTTGTAAAACTAAATAGTCCGTCAGTGACCATGCCAGTGTCCTGTGTACCGGCCAAAACTTCTTTCCAATCCTTTATAAGGCTTTAACATAAAATAAATTACGAAGAAAACCTGACCGGATTCTTCTATTCCCCAGGACAGTATCTGATTATTTATCGGTGTTTTATAAAATGACCATTAGGCTACTTTTTATGTCGCACTGGGGTGAGCATAGGTCCGTTCATGTACACCTCGTGAAAATTACTCATTTACAAAGATTGCTTTGATCATCTAAGTGGCTAGCATGCGCTCATCAGTCGGTTGCAGTCATATAGACATTTGTTTGCCTAGAAAGAAGTTTCTCAGCAATTTGTAAACTGTATTCATGTGCTTGTGTTTTAAGCACAAACCTCATTTCGTTTTTTTAGGGTAATCTCCTTCACTTCTGGAAAGCACCCGATTCAAACGAAGCAACATTCACCTGCGTGTACGAACACAGGCAAATGAAAAGGACTAAGGAGTTTACCTTTAAGGTATATGGTAAGTGTCAGTTATAGTATTTAGGCAGTCTGCAGTCTGATGGGCAACCTTGCAGAGGTCGAAGGCAATTAAAAGTTTGTATTTAATTCTTAATCCATGGAAGTGAACGGTATTTGACACTCGCTGTCATTTTCAAAGCGCAAGTTGCAAAAAGTAGGTTATACAGTGCATGTAAGTTACCTCTTTACCCCAGAGTTAAGTCTTACGGGATCGATAGTGCTAGAGGTTTTAGAGGCGGGGGAATAACAGGGGCAGTACGGAATGCTAAACAATGCACCACCGGAAAAAAGAGGTAATAGGTTAAAAAATATTGCAAAATTTTTGTACATAGCAACGAAAAAACGGGTGGGAATGACAAAATAAATAAGCAGTCAAGCTAAGAGCCTAGTAATTACCCGCCGCGGTGCTAATATAGCCCCAGACTGGGCATCAGACTTAAACCATAAGCATTCATCTGTAGGGTCGCTGAATAGACATTCGGCTACCGTTGAAAGTTAATTGATGATAATATTGGCTAAACAGTATTATTTATAATAAAATTAAAAGGGCTTGATATGCATGGAAATCAAAATAATATGTAGTAAGTAGTATGTAGCATTATAGTACTAAAAGTTATGCAATAGTAAGATTTTCGGAATAAACAGCAAAAGCGGCCAATGGAATCTATAGAGGTTTTTAACCTGCTGCAGCCGAAAATTAAACACAGACGACTAAATCTTTACTTGTGGTTATGCAAAGTAACCCGGTAAATGGTAATAAAAAGTGCTACAATCATCATTAGCACTAGTATACAATCCAGTGATTCCAAGTGTGGGAAAATGCGATTGAACTACAATAAATAAGCATTTAGAACATATGTGTACATTGATCTTTTGCAGGGCACACCTGTCCTGGTATTTGAATGCCTTTCAGCTGCCATGGGTGGATGTGATCACATAACCGTTTGCCACATGACCAATTATATTTTGTTTATTATGTTAAAGTAACATAGTTAGTTGAGAGAATTACCGGCAGAAACATTGGGACTTGCATTATCCGTATTTCTACCTCATTAGGTCTCATCAGATTCACAGACCCAACTCCAGTGTAGCCGCGGAAATTGCCACCACCATCGAGATTTAAACTGATGTTACTCTGGTCAGGGGCGAACGCCCTAACCCCTGAGCTATCGGGATTGATGTTTTGCCGGTTGTTGATCGGGCCATGGATTAGTACATATGTGTCACCAATCATATGTAGGGCACACCTGCCCTGGTAATTTAATGCCTTTCAGCTGTCATGGGTGGATGTGATCACACAACCATTTGCCACATGATTCAGTATATCTTGTTTACTATGTTTCAGTAACAAAGCTATTTTAGGCACTACCAGCAGAAACATTGGGACTTGCATTATACGTAGTTCGACCTCGTTAGGTCTCATCAGATGCAGATACCCAACTCCAGTGTAGCCGCGGAAATTACCGCCACACTCGAGGTTTTAACCCGCATCACTCTGGTCAGTGGCGAAAGCCCTGACCTCTGAGCTATCAGATATAGATCAGTACATATGTGTACACCGATCATATGCTGGGCACACCTGCCGGCAAAACATCGAGCCCAATAGCTCAGGAGTTAGGGCGTTTGCCCCTGATAAGAGTGACGCGGGTTCAAAACTCGAGTGTGGCAGAAATTTCCACTCCTACCCTGGAGTCGGGTATCTGCATCTGACGAGACCTAATGGGATCGAAATACGTATAATGCAAGTCCCAATGTTTCTGCCGGTAATGCCTAAAATAACTATTTTACTGAAACATAGTCAACAAAATAGGCATTTATTCACCTACAAGGACACATATAGTAGATAATTAATTATATTTAATTTACGTGTGCTATATCAGCCAATATTACCCGCAAAATGTTAACTGGGCCCATCATATATATATACTGCTCGTTGCAGCAGAAATGCGTGTCCAAAACATAAATGAGAAGATAAGGCGATCTCGGCAATAGTGGGTATAACATCCTGACGTTTCGAAAGCGTACAGGCTTGCATCGTCAGAGATTGGTGTTTGTACCCGCTTCACAGTCTTTATAAGTGTAACAACTGGCTTCTCGTTCGCCCTGCGCCTATTAAAGCTTGATCCCCCAGATCGAAACGTCAGGATATTATACCCACTATTCCCGCGATCGCTTTTTCTTCTCAGGAACCAAGGATTTAATATCCTGACGTTTCGGAATCAGACAAGCCTTGCCTTCTCAATTATGTCCAGGAACACGCATTTTTGCATATATATGTATATATCAGTAAGGGGGTATGACAGCATTTGGGGATAACTTGATACAGAACTGTTTTGGGCTGATTAGCCTTCATCAGCCAAGCATAACCTTGAACACCAGCTGGCAGGTGGTCACCCGTTGGGGACTTCTGACTACCACATGAACTTTGTTAAGTTCGGAAGCCTATTCGATCGGTGTTTGCACATTTCTGAGTAAATATATACCCGATCGGCAGTGACAGCAAATGACAGGTGGCGAGGCACTGATGAACTGCGGTTCGATGAAGTGCTTATGACCCATCTGATAGACACCAATGGTGAACAAACTGCGCCGTCTGTAAGTGCGTTTGTTTGTGTTGTCCGACCAGCTGGTGTGCAGGGTTATGTTTGGCTGATGAAGGCTAATATGCCCGAAACAGTTCTGTATCAAGTAACCCCCAGATGCTGTCATACCCCACTTACTGCTATTATGACTTGGCCGGAATCGGCCTGGCAGGCGGTCACCCGTTGGGGACCTCTGACCACCACACGAACTTTGTTTAGTTCGGAAGCCTATTCGATCGGTGTTCGCACATTCCTGAGTGAATATATATATATATATATATATATATATATGACTGTCACCTACTATAAATATTGTGAGGTGTGGTACATCCTCCGACTCTGATGACGGAAGCCTGTACGTTTTTGAAACGTCAGGAAAGTAAAACTATGGCTCCCGTGATCACCTATTCTTCTCATATATATGTATATATGACTAAAAATAATTGCTCATGTATGTGGATTCATTATTGCTTATTTCCACAACATTATGTGTGTTGCTTCCTTGAACGCTGCACCTTCGTTACGCAGATTTTTGTGCGTAGATAATGAGGGTCTGAACGGTCCAATAACAGGAGTGGTAGTCACAGAGAACTATGAGAAAATATAAAATTTAATGAATTACCTTGGGTCAATGAGGATGCATATTGATACTCCTTATCATTGTTATACTTATTAAATAACAACAGGCTGAGGTACCAATATTTATTGAATCCAATGAATTTAAAGACGTTATTTAGATCAAAGTTGAAAGAACTGTCAGTTTTGATCGTATTGCATAATCAAAACCTAAAATTTTACAGACAATATCATTTCAAACCCAGTCAAGACACGGTTGCGCTACAATGCAGTCGTACAAAAAACTTTTTTTCAGAAGCAGGCAACGGATACCATAAGGTTGCACGCTTTCCCGAGGTTTGTGTATGAACTCATGCAAAGTTGCAGTTGCCATTATATTGGGCGCGTAAAAAGGACGCTAGCCGCCAGGGCCGCCGCGCATTTGACTAACTGGCTTCTCGAGCAAGACAATAGAGTATTACGGACCCAATTTACTAAACAGCTGCGAGGCAGTTGTTACTTTTTCGGCCTCGAAACAGCTTCCCGAGTATTTGGTCGGACACGAATAATTCGAGACCAGCGCTTCCTTAAAAGCAGTCGATATAGGGTGGGAGTAACTCCACATAGGCAAGCAGCTGGACCATGGGGTTAGTCTTCAATTGCATAAATTTACTCATGACTGGAATTTGTTTTACTTTCTCCTCCTCTTTTCGTTTTTATACGCTGGGTCAACATCGTACCTTTCATCTGAGCATTTCTTGCAGCAATCTATGAACAGCACTTTTTTGCATTGAAATTCGGTGAAAATTAAAACCGCTGTATACTTTAATTCTTTATTTAAATGATGCAAGTATGCATTTCAGTTGAAAAGCCATCCTTGAATGCACTGGCTCCAGTAAATCTTACTGAAAATGTACGGTTCAACTTTTTAATCGGGAAATGAATACTTCTTATTACAACGTATTAAGTGTGCGCGGGAATCTCGCCATCATTCCTACAAATTACCAAATCTTATGGTAGAGCGTTCATTTGGTCTGTACTGTGCTGTCAATGGAAGTTTCAAAAAGCATACCACATTATCCTTGACTATACTGAATGATGTTAACGTCGTCTGACCCGTGATACCAGATGTTAATAGGAAATGAGCATGAGATATATGCTTTTGTAGATAGCTCTTAATGTCATAAAATGTACAAGTAGTACACAACTGCCTAGCAAGACTCTCAAACGGTGTTTATCAAAGCTTTCAAGATTCACGATCTTTGCAATCTACTTTTCGGTTGCCTTCGACCTGGACTTTAGTTGAACCCATACTTCATGCAAATAGAAACATTTGGGTTGGAAGCTTATACATTTTTATCTTCTTAAGAAATGTGGCAGATTGTCGCAGCTGGATCGAAATCAAGTAATTCTGTGCTTCAACTGGACCAGACGTATCAGGAAGCCTGCACTCCCATTGGCAATCTGAATAAAATGAAGTCTGTGATATCAAGCTTCTCTGATCTGGTTGTTGAACAGGACGCCAATGCTCATTTGAAAATAGACGTACGAGACAATAGAGTAGAATGCATGTCTCCCAAGAAGTGGGCTTGCTTTACGCTGACGTGCAACGTTTTTGTAAACAACATCCGCCTTGATCCGGTGCGGCGGACACACTGTTACATTGGTACGCTTTACGATACACTTCTTTAATTTGACAAAATGCCTTTTACCAACATGAATTCATCTTAAACAGTTCTGAGAATTTCCATTGGCGAATATGATAAAGGGCTTAATGCGCCGACCCAGAGCAAATGCGACTTTAAACTGGTTAAAGCCGTCAGTTAATGTTGTCGCAAGAAGCGGCCCTGCGTGCACTTCCTCCTTTCTAAAGTAATAAGTTCGAGGCGATTGGTTAAGTAATAGATGATTACTTCTTTTTGGGTCCAATCTCACACAGCAAAGACTGGATGGTAAATCTATATTCCTCAGTGAGCAACCAGCTGCGTAACTGATACAGATGCAGAAATGAGCATTTCATAAAATCCTATTCAACAACACTCAACTTACTGATAGTAATTTCAAGTAAGTCATTAAAAACTGTGACTGCTCATACGATTAAAGCTTGATATTTAGTGTTAGACTTTATGAATACCTTCACATAACCCACTACATATATCATCTGAAGGAAATTGTACCTGTTCGTATGAAAACGCCTACCGCAGCTATCTGGTAGGGAGACTTGCTTGAGCTAATTTCCTGACAGATAAGTGTTGAAGTAGGGTTTTGGTTAGGTATATGTTGAGGATAGGCTCGACCGATAACATTGAAAGAGAACTTAAGAATGCAGAAAGCGTTTTCTACACAACGCCTATCCATATCAATTTCTATTCTTATACAGCATGCATGGAAACATCATCAAAGCCTACGTTGCCATCAGCAGCGGAAATAGGATTTTTTTATCAGATAACTACCTCAAGAGGATTCACGATGCGAACTTCTGTGAAGGCACCTTATTCAAGCTTTATAAAGTATCTTACCAGAAGCCAACCCCTATATACACTTCTAGATTTTTCCCGTCCAATACCAAAGCAACGAGAACAAACTATCAATGTAAACAGCCCTCTTCTGCTGTCCATGGTAGACTTACGCTTTCCGCATGATCTACACGTCGCTCTCTTGTTCCTTAGATAGTTTATATTAGCTACAGACAAGCGGCTGCAATGAGGTTAAGATAACCGGTCCCTTGGGTCCAAAAGCATTTTAAAAGGACATGAAGACACCAAAACTAAGGATGGGTGTGTCCTGTAAAATATCGGTGTACGCCTGTCTATAATTGAATAATCAATATCAGCAATCGGCAGGATGTCGGACCCGTAGCCTAGGTGTTAGGGCATTGAACTCTAAATAACAGGGTTGCACTTTCGAAACTCGGGTGTGGCGGCAATGTCCGCTGCTACACTGGATTTGGGTCTCACCAGCTGACGACGGCTAATACGCCAAAAAAGGCTTTCCTGAAAGCCCTTGTCTGGACGGTAAAATGTCCGAAAACAAGGATTGATTTTCCCAAGTCAAACGCAACAAGCGCGCAGTAGTAAAAATTTCACTAATAAAACAAACTAAACTAAGGTAAACATAAATAAAGTAAGCTAACAGCACTTAAGGTAATTTTAAGTCAAATCAAATTAATCAAACGAAATAGTTTTCTAAAAACTAAACTAAAGTGAACATCAAGTCAAAACTTGTACACTTAAACATTCTAAAGCAAATTTATAAAACTTAATGCTAAAGCAAAACTAATGAAATTAAATCTTAATTATAAAATATAAGTATAATAAAGCAACTTAAACTCTTTCAAGCTAAAAACAACCGCATATCGCTAAATAAACAAAAATTAATCAACTAGATTTAACTAAATTAAAGTAAGCAACCTTAACTAAAATATAATCTTGAGTTAATTCAAACTATTTAAACTCAATAAAAAATTGAAAACTAAACCGAAATAAAATTCAGACTAAATTTCGTAAGCTAAAGTAAATTTGCTAAACTAAATACTAAAACAAAACTAAGAAGATGCCTCGTTCCTCTATTACGGAACAGCTCCTAGATATGGGTCATTCTTTGGACAAAAAAACTTCATCCCGAGTACTTGTTCTTTCACGAACAAATCGTACTTTACGCCTATAAAAGCCGGTCAAATTCTGGCCAATGCAAACTGCCCAAGTATGCAGTTAGCTAAGCGATGCCTTGGTTAAATCTGCCTTCATGATTTACACATTCTCCTGCCCAACATTTTGCCTTAGTTCCTTTTCCTCTGTTTCTATTTTCACCTTGTTCTAACTCTCCTAGTTTACTTATTAGCATCCACGGCCATGCCCTATGACCCTTTTCACCTTTCTGTACCAATTCATTTTTGTTATTTTTCTCATTCGTTTCTCTTACAATGCACTGCAGTGGACGCGGCTGAAGAGCTCTTCCAAAATTTCATGGATAAAAGAAATTCTGCTACTTTTCCTCCGCACTAAATCTGTACCTGGAAAACTTTGCTTTAAAACATAACAAACCTACTATAATGAAATGAGTAGGTTTAACTAGCTCCCTTGGGATAAGTAGCATTATCCAATTCTCTTTTATTCTATTGCCGTCCATTGTCAGCTTTGAGATGGACATTGCCAGCAGAATGTAGAAATTAGAGCAGGTAGGGGAGATGCTGCGTTGAAAGGCAGTCTGGAGTGGATGCAATTCGCGCAGAGGGCGGAAAAATAAGAAACCCTTTCATATTAGTCAGGGGGTGTCTACGATGGCGTGAAGGTCTTTGCTGGCAATACTATCTGCCTACTACTAGCTGTAAGGTCACCTGTCGAGGCACAAGAGCGTGGCAGGTGAGTTCCGTTAGCGGTCAGGAGAATGTTCATCAATGATGGCATAATATTGAACTGACTTTCCGATTCCTAAAAAGGATTGTGTTCAAAACCGGTCTGAGAGTTAAAGGCAAATTACAGGTGAAATCGTTAACAGTTGTTCTTCGTCAAATGCACATACATCGCATGATTTGCTCAAACATTTGTTCAGCAAAGGTAAAAGAAGTTTCATTCTCGTATCATAGAAGGCTTAGAAACGGTTCGGTCCTAGAGAGCTTGTCCTTCTTCACAGTATTATTTGAAAGTCGATCCCTGCGGTTGATTCCCGGTAACAGTAGAGGGACGTTTAAAGATGAAACGACACTAAGAGATAATGGTGATTCAACTGGCTTTCACTATAGGTGTGTAGTGAGTTTAAAGATTCGATTAGTGCGGTGACCATTGTTTGTTTACCTTTGACTGGAAAATAATGACAATTAAAAATGGTCGTGTGATTATTTAAAGTGCTTTTGGGTTCAGAAAATGTTTTATTGCTTGAAACTGTCAACTGAATGCATTATCCCATTGCTTTTTTGGATTTTGAATTTTCTTTTCCCAAGAGAATGGCACCGTGGGCTTCACGCCTCACCCAAGCACCTTGACAAAAGGATCATCTTTAACGTGTAAATGTACGGCCAAACCAAAACAGTATGTGCGAATGGACTGGTCTGGCAAAACCGACACCGGAAAGGAAATAAGCATAGGTGCATCTGTGAGTATTTTCAAATGTGTATAAGCCACCATTCTTAAACTAAAAATAGCTGCTTTTGCATAAAGCAAAGAGCCTTCATCGTGTAAGTTTGTCTGCCTTTAATCTGATCGCAAATACTGGAATACGGCATGTTAACAATAACGCTGTTAAGTGGCTGCAAAAGCATACTGTCTTGTTAGTTTATATACACTAAGGCAGCAAAAGGCACCTATTAAGCCCTCGTGTCTCGCCATTTTGTAAGTAAAACTGTGACTACATGCAAAAATAATTGCGTCTTCATGAAGAGCAAAGCAGTCAAGCTGCACAAGCGCATGCCTCCTGCAGAGAATGCGCATATCTTTTGCATTCGTGTGTAAATGCATATGTTAGCATTTTGCTTCCGATTTGCTTGCTTCCTTTTTTACCGAATTTCCCAGGGGGACCAGGGCATAATTCCTCCGGACGTCCCTGGCAAGAAAGTTACAGTGACATGCAAGGCCTACTTTTTCATTAATGGGGAGAAAACGGCGATTGGTGAAGCCACAACCTCTGTTCAGCTCACAGGTAGGATACTGATTTTCGATATGGAGGCTTACTTTTTTGACAGATTTTGCTTTCACTTGAACCCTAATCCCCGTGTTAATGAACTTCCTTATAAAATGGATATGTTATTATATTGCTAATATAAGCGAAGAGGCATGCATCGGCATACAGTCAGTTAGAAGGGACCTTTCCTGCACCATGAAAGTAAAAACCACCTATTCTGGATGGGGTCGAAATCAGGATAGATAAATATGTTCTCGATAATTCTCATCAGCCCTTAACATATATATGGTAATTCAGCAAATAGACTATGCGGGTTGGTTACTTAATTGCGAGGCATTCACTTTATTACCATAAAAATGTAAAGGCCTGATGAGAATTATCGAAAAAAAACGTATGTTCACCATTTAATTTTCTGATATTTTCAATGGGAATTTTTTGCAAATATGTTCTCGGTACCAATAATACCAGCAAGGCGTAGACACCACAATATAGGAAGAAATCATTGGCTGTCATGCAACAGTAAACTTAATGAGAGCTGAAATTGATGCTGGCTCCCAGTTTCTGTACATATTGTTAAGACAGAGTTTGTTAACATGGAGTCTTTGTAAACGTACACAATTATGCCAAGCGAAATAGGCGCCTCACTATTTTTCACTCGAACCTTAATCATTGTATATACTAAGGAAACTGCCTTGTTGTGCAGTATTTTTTTGAGATTGCGTTGTTATTTTTTATGTCAACAGCTCTTTAAAGGCCCGTTTCTGAAAACCAGTCCAGTTGCGTTGTTAGAAAAATTGGAATGTCCCAACACTGTAATAAGAAGGCAAACTAGACGGCAGAAGAAATCCTCCCATTCAATGAGTTTGCTTTTTTCGAAAGTGATAAGAATCACGATAGCTGCATGTATCTGGGTTCCCCACAGTTCACAGTTTCCCACTTAGTCTGATGAACTCCATCTTTCATTCTCAGTTGAACACTGCGCCTTCGTAGGAGAATCAGTCACCAATGGGAACGAGCGTTCTAACTCTGCTTCCAGTGACAGCATCGTTAACCTAAGTAAATGCCAAGTAATAGCCAACAGTAGCAGTAGCAAGGCAGCATTTGAAAGCTTTGAAGTGGACGACCATGCAATAAGACGCTATATTATGAATATAGGTGGTCGTGAATGTTAATAGGGATACGATTTTCTGGCCCGTTGAGTCTGTAAACATTATGTCCCTTTTTGCATTTTTGGCCCTCAGCTATTGGCCTCGGAGTTTATGGGTTAAAGTGTAATTATGAATGCCCCTAGTGAATCACTCATTCGCTCCTTGTAGAGGCTAAAGTGGCTGACCTAAATTACACGAATGTTGACGGCCTATCACCTGGTGAAACAGTGACTTGTCCCGATTCCGCCACGATTTTCATGTCGGACGACGCCGGATGGAACGGGTTTACCCTACTGGACAGGCGGAGTGCTCTAGTGCCTAAACAGGTGCAGGTGGGTGCTCAACTTATGGGATGTGAGGTACGTTCGGCCAGTGAATGGAAAAGGAAGGTGTACAAACTACCTATCATTGGTAGGTCAACCTGTGAGGAATGCATTTAACTGTTTATGAAGTCAAAAGTAATTTGATTTTGCCCAGCCTGACTAACTGCCAAATAGAGGCTTTTTTTATTCCCGTTGGAAAATTTCTTCCTGTAAGACTTGATAATCTGAACATGGTCATTAAATTAGTTTGTCCCTGAAGCTCATTAGCTTTTCAAACTTTGTCATGTCATATGTTTCGTGATATGTTCACATTCTAAATGCGATGTTGTTCCCCTCCCCAAGTATTTTTTTATAATTTCTCACAATTTTGTATCGGTATAACCTCTGAGTTCTTTACATTTGAGAGAAAGTGGCATGCTAGATCCAAAAACCTTAATATGTTCGGCAGTCGTCATTTTATTCTGGTAAACAAATGAGCAAATGCAATGGAGAGCGCTAGAAAAATCGACACTGTATAGACAAGGACGAAGATGTGTGGAAGACCGGGTCAATTGCTTTATTGTTCTGCGCTTTTTGGGTTCTTATAGGAGTCCATCTTTAAAGATGATAAGTAGCAATTAAAAGGCGGGTAATAAAAGCGTCCATAGGCCAAGTTATGGTCAGAATGCAACTATTTGTCAAGGGGTTAGAAACAGCAACTAAGAAGAACGGGCGGAAATTATAGTGGTGTAGGCTAATTAGCTCTCAGTGGAGTCGAAGGTCGTGAGCAGCAATTAGTGTGGTGCCTTGGTCCCACGATAGAGGGTCTGAGTAACGCGGACTCTTCTTCCGGCCAGTGTGTCATGGGCTCCTCTTCACTTGCCAATCTTACGTTCGTTTTGGCCTTGTTCTTTCCTTTACCCTCATAATGGCGCATGACTTTGTAGGCCACAGGCACGTCCAGATACCTGTTGAAAGAGTTGGCATCAGAGTACCATGCCTCAAGCGTCAGACGTTCGGCTAATGATTGGCCTATGGCCACTTAAATAACCCTCCTTTTGATTGCTACTTCCCACTTCTGAAGATGGACTCCTGTAATAGTTCGAAAGCCCAGGACAATAAACCAATGGATGCAGTACTCAACACTTCTCCTTCCGTGTTTATGTGACTGCCTGGATCGCGAACTTTCACATTCTTTCGGAAATGTCTTTGTCTCCGGAAGGGCTTCATTTGCTCAAATAGGAGCTTGGAAATGGCTTTTCAGTTTAAAAACGATGTCGGTATGATAGGTGATCGCACTTTGGCTTCGATGACGGTAGTCACAATCTTAATTAACACAGGTTCCCGTAAAACTATTCGAGGACACGTCAACGATGTAGAGCACGATTGATCAACAGTAGCTCATATGCTGCAACCCCAGCATAACATCAAAGAATCTCGTTTCCTGGGTTCTATGTGCGAAAAGTGTGGATAACAAGAGTCAATGTCTTATTACAGGTCCAAAATCGTTGCGCCCTTCAATAACGTTAACCAATTTTCAAGCTTCATAGTTCTGCCTGTGTTAAAGGTGCAATCACAAGGTGACTGGCAGAAAAGCTGAGACCGCACAACCTACGGGAGACGTTTAAATTAGTCGAGTCCATAAGAAAGACAAAGCTCGATGGAAAAACAATGTTATTCTTAGATGTTGCATCTCTTTTCACTAAAATTTCCCTCACAGCAACTATATTATGTTTGTTTAACGAAATTGGTAAACGGGATTTTCCAACTGACATGCCGATCAGAGACCTCAAGGAATTACTCTCCCGCTGCACTTTAACCATGCAATTCAGCTTTAATGGCCAATTTTACCGCTAAGTCGATTGTGTAGAGGTGGGATCCTTGCCTGAACTTCTATTAGATGATGCCTTCACGGGCAAACTGAAGAACAACCAACTTTTCCCATTTATAAGTTATCTCCCTTCCTATGCTAGATATGTGGATGATATATTTTTAAAAGCAGATGAAGGACTTTATTTGGATACTTTTTTAGATAAAAAGAATCAAGTGCACGCATCATTAACCTTCACATTAAAATAAGAGAAAAAACAAGTGTTTACCCTTTCTGAACGTCCTCCTTAATAGAAGGTTTGATGCAAAAATAAGTAGAAGTGGATTTTGCAGGATAATCTGCACACGAAAATGCGCAAACTTCTCTCGTTTTGGTTAACTCAGTAAGGGCAATGGTTGCAGATATTGCGGTGCCTTTGATAAATTATCGTTGGGCCAGTAGATTCATATAGGAACGGGATAAAAGTAGGGTCGATAATGGGAGGCTGGTTTTTAAGGGCAGGATGCCTTTCGGCAGTCAAGGAACAGGGGTTGGGGAGAGGGGGTGGAGGCAAAAGAGCGTGGACGAGTGCATGCAGCTAAGTGCCTGTGAGTAACGCCAGATGTGGAGCTTGTAGGAGATCCCTTTATGCCTACAATGTCGGCTCCATGAGCCTGATAGCGGTAAATCCGGCTGTTGCTAGCAGGCGCTGACCCAGATACTCTGGATAGTTAGGTGGGGCCTTGAAGAGCACATGACAGGCTGTGTTGAGGTCCATTCAATGTTAGGAATCAACCATGTGCGCCACAATAGAGCAATTTATGCTCCTGACTTTCTCAGCCATGTTGAGAAGTGATACTCATGGACAAAGGAACAATCTACATCGTTACTACACATTTGAATGCAAAATACGCAATAGATAACGTCTGCCAAAAGAATATTTTCTATTTCAGAACACCCTTTTCCTACGTCACGCTAGCAAGATCTATCAGAAATCTTGATGAATGAAACTGCCTTTTTTACACAAAATAGAGCACTGTATTCCCGCATTTCGTTTTCCTGTTGACGCTTGTCACCGACTTGATGAACCTGTTCTCCCATAGATCAAGCGTAGTCTGGCTTGGCAATCAATAAAATGTTAAGTGAATTGGTCAGATGAACTATCCAGCAGTAGTAATTTTACTGGATTACCACAACGCACAATCCACAAGAAACCGGCATGCTCGTTAGGGACTTTAAACTACGTGGATAATCTTCTTCGTTTGTCACTATGTCCACTTTCGTTATGCATTACTGGGTAATAGTAATGGATATGGACAGCCTCAAACCTTTCGTTTCATCTGAGTTACTGACGGCATGAAAATTTAAAAGGCAAATAACGTTGCTATTGTCTTTTTAATAATGTTTAATTTTTTTGATCTGCCACTCTTCTACGCAGTTCCAAAACCTGAACTGCATCTTTCTACTGACAAAGTTATACTCAGTGAAGAGTTCCGCTGCTACGGTATCGGATCCAATTCTCGTCACTACCGATATAAAGTGCGGAACATGAAGAATTATACCTACGGCAAGTTCTGCCCCGCTTCCAACCAAAAGGACGGAATTATGAAATTCGATCCCATATGTCCCCCTGGAGTGCAACAAATTGAGTGTACCATCTACGGTGATGCACAGTACGGCATACCTGAGACATCACAAGTTCTAGAGATTAATCTGATTGGTAAGTTTTTAGTGGGTGTGGCATATCCGGGTCTTAATCCTCTACTCAAATGCAATTTTAACCGCTTGCTTGCTATCTACGGCCCAGCCCGCTTATGCTACTAGTGTTCACAAATCAGGCTTGATTTTGAGGCGAAACTTAAGCGTGTCAGTGGCAGTCTATCTACAGCCATCAGCACAGAATTGATAGCAAACAATTAACAAAGCATTATTACCCAAGTAGCAAATTGAAAACAATTTTATCATTTGGGCATAAATCCGGCATATATATTCGGATTTTTCCAGGAGGATTCTATGCTGGAATCCGCTGGGATTTGCTGCAAGGGAGCGTGAATCACTTAGACTCCTAACATCTGGAATTGTCCTTGATTACGGTTGTTTGTCCTTCATCTGCTGGGATAATAATAATTTCATCGTCACTCTTTTATGCCCGAATGACCCTTACCGTCATCAGAAGTAAGTTAAGGCAGTAAGAAATTTTGATTGTCACACCAGACCTGTTCACGCGAGAAGACACATGAAAAATTTATTCATAGGAAGGTGACCCATGTTAGGCTCGTGAGTGAACTCGAAGAAAAACAAAAGTACAGCCGCCTATGCTAGATTGGCGTGGTAACAAATCCAAGAGAATTTCTAATGGAATTCTACTGAAAAAAATCCGGAAACAAAGGTCAAATATATGCCGGATTTTGTCCAATTGATTAACACTCACTACATGGGTTATCCTCAAGGGCTGGATTTTTTTCTGATTTACACTACCAGCTATGGTCCTGTAGTTTAGTAGAATTAAATATAAGAATTTAGAAGAGTCGGCTGTCTTCGCCACACAAAATATTAGTCACAGAAATACTTCGCCATTTTGACTGCTGCTAAATTAACGTGGGACAAGGACACTTTCCAAGCGTTGGTTAGCCTACTAAGCTGATAATTAGTTCAAAGCCTGTGGCGCACACACTGAGAACTGCAATTCGCAGGATATGCGAGTTACCTGATCCTGTGAAAATTTGCTTCGGTCAACTCTGCTGTTTTGCCTGTCAGCCACCACCTGGTTTGGTGAGACCGCTGCGAATGAGGATGTTTTAAATGGCATGGTATGGCTTTCTTATCTGGTGAACAACATGGCGGCTCGCATTTGGTCCAGTTTATCACGACCGGCCACCACCACCACTCTCCTGTTCAAGTATGCGGTAAAATATATTTTTGATACCTGACAAGTCCGGTTGAGGTCGGCGTGTTGGTCAAGCAAATCGAGTTTCGAAGGCCGCGAGAAGTTTGGATGGAGAATAAAGTGTACATTGTATGTGCTACTTTCTACTTTATAGTAACATACCTTATGTTGAATATTTTATGCATGCTCTTTTCAATACGGCCTTTAAGGGATTGCCTACTATCCTAAATATACTCAAATATGTTTGTGTTGTAGCGACTGCAATGGAATTTAAAGATGAATCAAGTTGTTCAGAAGAATGCGTACTATACGCCGACCATTAATTATGCAAGTAAATGCGCAGTGACGGGACAAGGACTCTAGGTTACCACACAAATCCCTATATAATCTGACGTGATTGACTGAAACTTTTTTGCATTATATTGTGATCCTTGCTGAAAAATTAATCGTTTTCGGGTGACTTTACTGTATGTTGATTCGAGCATCCTTGACTGTCGTGCAGTATGAAATAAAAATTAATTTTTCATAGCATTGAATTAAAAGTAGTCGCAGGTTATTTATAACGCTTGCCTGCAGTGCTGGAAAACATGCTAACTCATGTGGTGTAAAGTGGTTTTCGAAATTTGCCGAATAACCTGCTCCTCATATTCTTTCCTTTAAAAAGTATTTGTCAAAATGAAGAAACGTGGATGCTTTAGTGCGTATTTAAGAAATGCACACCTTGAGAATAACTAACTGGTACCCTGACGTCGGCATGGTGGATGAAACGAGAGGCGGTTTACCGACTGCGAGAAATATAGCAAGCCAGGTTAACACAGTTGCAGTTTGCTGGCGCGTTAGTAGACTTCAGGGCGGTGGTGGAATTTATGCAGTGTTTAACACTTCAAAGTGGGTTACTGAATGTATCTAGTACCAAGCTGCGCTTGACAGATCGACAGTATTCTGGAATGGCTGACTAGAATGCTGCCTAGAGCGTTATATCTGTAAAGGCTGCTGTTTCCTTTCAGGCAAAATAATTATCAGCATGACTGGATTCCATTCTGCTTTATCCTGCCTTCCACAGCCTATGATCCAATACTTACGGGCGATGACATTATCCTCACACCGATGCCCATTCGGACCATCCTCCTATTCTGGCTTATCTGGTTTTGCGTCCTTTTCTTCAACGCCCTTTTTATGGGATACCTTATTAATCAGAATGCTCTCTACAGACTCACCCAGATGCAGCTCATGCACACAAGACGCACTGGTGGAACGAGGATAAATCGAGTGAGTAAACAATTATCCCGCTTCACGGAATACTCATATTTGTGTCACCACGCTCTGCTCCCAGTCTAACAACTTATGACTTAATTAAGCAAATAGTTCTATGTGTCAAGAATTCGAGATGGAGAGAGTATTTTCTAAGACCCTACTAATCTCCCAGGGGTAAAGCTGCAGCTGCAAAATGCGAGTGATTTAAAAAATATATATATTTTAAATTATATGCATCAAGACCAGCACCGTAAACCAGTTAAAAAGTTTTCAATTGAGCGAACTAGTAAGGTTTACGGAGACCTTTTGGAAATGATCATACTTTGGCGCTTTCTCTGTGTTGATTTTTGCAGGCAAAACTGCAAATACGTCTCGATTACGTATCACATGAATTGTTTTCTGGCAGAAAAGAATTGCCCTATATCTCCAACAGCCAATTGTTATTTTTAAACTTTTTTGTTCTCATGACGTTTCTGAATTGCTTATTCTTCTGCGAGCGGCAGATATGTTGCATCTTGCTTACTGGTTCTGTCCTGGCAGGAAGAATATATGTGGGCTATTTGATCTTCGGTTATTTTAACCAAATACTCCTCAGTATCAACCGTGGCTGGTATGTATTGGTGTAGGTTTATCCGACCCCTAATGGAACTCATATGTCATGTTCTGTCTGTGATCTAGACAGAGGCCCTGACAGACGAAGCAGCTCGTAGTGTGGGCAGATGATATCACGGGCAACGAAAGATTAGTTTCTGAGAAGAAAAGGCCTCGATCAAAGCTTCTTCTTAATTGCTTCCTGTAACACGCATGTTCGCTTGTATTGGCAACAGATTAGTTTCGTTAACAGTCGGAAGAACGTGCAGCAACGAGTGTCAATATCCCTCGACATCGTCCAGCAAGACGACAAGCTCGTGACTCAATGGCTAGGGCATTTAACTTGGATCAGAAATGAAGCGAATTCAAGGCTTGGGTGGGACGCCACTTGCGTCTGGATATGACTGGCTGACGAGGTTGA
This sequence comes from Ligula intestinalis, assembly GCA_036362985.1. NCBI lineage: Eukaryota > Metazoa > Platyhelminthes > Cestoda > Diphyllobothriidea > Diphyllobothriidae > Ligula > Ligula intestinalis. Next base: position 412,783 of record JAYGXS010000008.1, on the reverse strand, counting down.
CTCTACTAAGCCAGAAATGGCCAGTAAAGTCTCCCTTGTCTTTGCCGGTACAGTGAAGTCCGGTTAATGTGGACACGGTTAATGTGGACAACCGCTTAATGTGGACAGTTGGCCAGGAACGGAATTGCCTCATAGTAGAAACGACTGGTTTGAAGTCAGTTCGCTTAATGTGGACTACCGGTTAATATGGACAGTTGGTCTGGAACGGAGGTGTCCACATTAACCGGACTCCACTGTATCACAATCTGCCGCGTGCTATATTCTTTATAGAGCTTTTGCCATTGCAACAATGCAGGTGAAAAAAAAACTAAGCAGGGACGGCAAAGGATGAGCGCATTGCTTTCAACAGCCCACTGGTCAGCGCACTAGGCAGTTTTAATTTTTTAATGAGTGTTTATCAAATAAGTGCTAAGCATTCACTATGTCTTCCTTTTCTGTAAAATTGTCTTCAGAGGATGGAAAATCTGCCCTTTATTTACATTCAAAGACGCTTTGTTGACGGTGAGGTGTTCCGCCGTCTGCGTTTGATCACTGATCACTACAAAGAATTTTTCGAGTTAGGTGACAAGTGGTTCTTACTTTGGACCATGAAGGTAAGTTAAAAGGTCCTTAAAATAAAGCTATATTTCTGCATGATTTAAACAATTTATTTTGAAAATAAATTTCGATCGTGGTTTTAATTGAAACTATTTCTTGGGCATTTTCGAGACTGCCACCTAGAGAGTGTGTGCGCTATTGTCCAAAGCTAGATGTTGCGCTCTACTCGCCTCCTTACCTATCGAACGACACCTACAGCCCATAGCCGTTGTATGTAAAAATCCAATTAATATTTCAGTACTTTTTGTACCCCACTGATTGTCGGCCACATGTGTGTTTGACCTAAAGACTCTCTAGTGGTTAGTACACAGCAAGGTATTATAGCTAGGATATTCCCATAAACCGGAAAGCACGCTTTTCGAGAATTTTTTTATTCGAGAAAAAGGATGTCCTTTGGGCTTTAAAGGTAAATTTAATCAGTGCGCTTTCAAGACTGGTTCCACAGCTAGTCTTTGGACTAACAAGATATGTGCAAACAACAACTGACACTTCAAGTGTGTGGAAAAATCCCTAGTTATATGGTTTGAGACCTGATTGGTAGGTGCGGCCTTCGTCCGTTCAACCGTTCTTTGAAGTGTTTATAGGAACGGTATAATTCTATGTAGCGGTTGATGCAGGAATCATCGGAGTTATTTTTCCCAAAAAATCGCGGCCTTTCTAAAGGGGAAAGATTCTCACGATGCGTTTTTCGTCTTGTGTGAAGCTCTGTGCTACGTCAAGGTTAGGCAGAGCCATTTCAAATAAATGGCCACACCTTTTCATCGCCAACTGGTGTTCCTGAATTCCGGTAGAGACGGACCTTCCCGTCCGGCCGAAGTATACGGTAGGATATGATTATAGCATTAATCGCAATATGGCGTGCAAATTTCAAGAAGTCGATCACAAGTTATTGCTCCACGTTTGGGCCAATGGGTTGTTCCTTAAGTGGTTTGAAAGAACAGACTAACAATCCGCCCAGCATCAAATTGCAATTTTACGTGCGTAGTTGTATAGATGCCCAATAAACCACAATCTGGTCATTAGACTGTTCACCCGTTTTCATTTTACCGTTGATTCGCAAGACCTTTGAAAGGCGTAATTTTCGGTCAGTGGACGAAAGCAACATTTTACTCTATTGCACATTGTTTTAATGCCTCGGAAACGCTTATAATGCGGAGGAAGAGAGAGCAAACCAGCTATAATTATTAGTACCTATCTTGCCCCTTTCGACAATCAAGAAAAGCACAACCACTAACAACTGATATTTCATTCCAAACACGATAACAGGCAGGAATTCTTAGTTTTTCATTCGGAATATTTTATTTAGGAGGCCATTACCTATAAAGCAACACGTGAATTATCCTCTTTTTTTGCAGAAGAAAAAAATCCGCCTAAAAATGCTCAAAAAATTCCGCGAGTTCCTTTTAGGACGTAAGTCGCTTATTGTTTGTTTGCATTGCATTTTCTTCGAAGTAAATGGTTTATTGAATGCTGGTGGGCTTTTGACCACTAAACTTAAATAAAGAAAACAATATTAACCTTGCATAAATTTCGAATAACAAGTGAAATATACAGACAATTGAATATTTGGGTCGGCCTTTTGAGCCGAATCTTATAGGCAATCGTTTTGCTTTACATCAAAAACCTGCCGTCTGGCTTTCAACCACCGACCATAAAAGTAATTATTTACGATTTTCGCCAAGCAAACCTACTCTTTTGGCCAGATATGGCCTCGCAAATATGCTAAGGAATCCATTGATAGGACTGCCTAAGTTGATGAATGTTTAAGCTCCTTCGTTAGTGGATTCAGCAATCGTAAACAAAGCTATTTCCATTAAATAATTTCTTCCTTGATACAATAGAAAAAATGGGCAAACAATTTCTCTTCATCAACCTAAAAGCGACAAACCTAATGAGCTACTCATTAGGCGAATGTTGGAAAATTGAATTCTTCAGCAAACACTTTGGAATGGACTGGAACATTATACTAAGCCAAAGCGCATTATAGTGCTATTTGTTTTACAGCGAAAGATAACATATGATATTCACATGCAAAAGGACCTGCACCAGCCTGTCTCCTTAATTCTTAGTGCCGAGTTGACGAAGTTGGCGCTGGCTACCACCTACGGGGAAGGAAATGAAAATGTATGCATGAGGAGTGTCGATGGCATAGTCCTTTCTAGCTTCAAATCGTTAAAACTTAATCCAGAAAAAAATGTGAAGGATTATTGAATGTAGCAGACAGCCTCTGTGTCCTTATTCCCTCAAGCCTGCAGCCTTGCCGCTGGTGCCCTTTCCCTAACGCTCAACTAAAAGTTTAGGTTCTGTAAAACATACCATAACTACAGACCATCAGCAAATTTATCATTGACAAGAGCTGTGGAGTACGTGTTCACGGGGAACATGTGAAGAAGGAGTTGATGATGTGGCAGCGGGATTGTGGTCGTGCGGATGAAATGGGGGCGTGGTAGTAGGTTTTTTGTGGGTATTTTAAATGGAATCGCCAAGTATGCTTTCAGCATAACGAGCTGCAATCTCATATCCTTGATTAATCCTCAGGGAAGGCCAAATTTGGGTAGAATTTGGCACTTTTATTTCTGGAAAGGCAAAATATTTGAAGTTACCTTTTTTGTGAAGTCAGCACAAGGCCAATCTTCCTCAAAGCAAACGTACTTATAATTTGGAGAGTTAAATATGGTAGTCTTGCAGTACGTCCTGCTGTTCGTTTTAGCGTGTGTGAATTATGTGTTCAATATATCTCTTATTATTACATCTGTAAACTGAGTGCGAAAATTGTAAAAGTATAAGGATAAAGCTTGTTTAAGACGATGTCTCATTGGTGCAAGGGCCATCTCTGACTCATGAGCGGTGATCAACTAATCCTATCGGACGCAAACTGGTTCATCCCCCGAAACTCTAACACCCTACGTTGCATTGTTGGTTAAGATCAGAAATATTAAGATTTTTGGATGAACGTTCAGTTTAAACAGGCCCACTTTAAGAATGCCTGACATTCTATCAAAACATCAAATGCGCAACATTTACCATTTGCTATCCGAAAGAACTAATTACATAAAAGTGGGATCAACATAACGCATTTCCGACTTTTTTTCGTGTACCCAAAACTGGGAGAACACTAGTTTTTTTATTAAAAACTTACCGTCCACTGTTTTGCATACATCGAAATAACCTGCATATGTATCAATGTGACATCCCTGTTGGAATAGTATTTAATATAGCAGGCAGGCTTAAGCCGATCAATCAGAGGATGCGCTCTTCCGTCCATGGTGTTTTTTGAATTCACACTCAAACCTACCCCGCAATTTGGCTTATCGTATGGGCAGAAGGACATTTCTGACAAATGCAATGGAGACTAGGATGACCACTGGATGGAGAAGTGTGCTCTATAACTGATCGCTGTACGCCTGTTTGCCACTCTATATTTTCGATGAAAAATTTGCAAGACAACGAGCTCATGCCTCAATGGTTAGGCCATTTGACTCTGATCAGAATGGTTAAGGATTCGAGGTTCGGGTGGGACACCGCATGATTGGTTGATGGCGGCTTATAAGCCAGAAATGGCAACCCTAGTCTCTACTGTCTTTTGTAATGCCTTCTGCCAATATTTACTATTTATGGTCAACGTCCTCTAAACCTTGACAAACCCTATGCTGATACACCCTATTCTTCTGATCCCCTTTTCCAAACATGAAGGCGGACGGTTAAGGTGAAGATAAGAACATGCAACGAAACTGTAAACTGGGCAAAGATGGCCACCCTAGCTTGACTAGTTCAATGGTAAGCATATTGGTGACCCTGCGAGCACCAGCCACTTCTAGCCATACCTAACCACGCGTGGCAATGCAGCGTGATGGCGTAGAAATCTGAAGTGGTTTTCAGACCGATCGCACCGTTTGGCTGCAGCATCTGAACAAAATCGATAGGGCCTTGTCGAGTAGTCTTAGGTGCTTATAGTTTTTGTAGTACGTGTAGCGTATCGAATGCCTTCCCCGCATTAACTTTAACTGCAGTGGCTAAAGTTTTGAAGTACTTTGGTTTTGGTATGCAGTCTTGTGTTGGGCATCAATAACTGATAACGGGAAAGAAATTGTGTATGACGATTTCTGTGGCTTTGCCAGCGTCAATTAAAAACTACTGGACACAGGTTAAGTGCAACAGACGCAAAATTTGGGCAGCCAACAGTATTTTGAAGTTCGATGCGCAAGTAGGCTAATTTTTGAACTCCTTAGTAGTCTGCTCATCTTCTGATCCTACTCTTATTCGTTAGGACAATCTACAAATAATCATGGTTAATTTATTCAGCGCAACAACCGTCAGAACCAAATAAGGTGTGTTGATCAACAAAGATGAAATCTGAACCTATCCAGGGCCATAACTTATCTGCGGCGCTCTGGGAGTATTGCTTCCTTTTAAGAGCCTTCCAGTGATTACAAAAGGCTCCTCGGGTAACTATTTATAGATATTAAATGGATGTGTATCCTCATTTTATCTATGCTGGCGTCCAAAACCCACCAAAAAAGTTTCAAAAAATGTAATAAAATATTGGAAATATATTGTTACTACTGAGAACGACGCTTAAAAATTAACAAGTCGCCTACCAGCCATTTGATTTATGTTTCATTTTTTTACTGCATACTCCACGATGCTCTGTTTTGGTCCGTCTGTCTTTTATATTTTTGCTTATTTCATAACGTCGGTAGTAAAAATTTTTGGGAGCATTTATAGATGTCTTTTCTCATAGATCCATTTGAGAATTTTATCGAATTTAGATACTGGTATGTAATTTTTACTTACTACTTTCCATTTTTCAGCAGTTTGTTTTTCATCTTTTAGGGGGAGAGGAAAGGTCAAGTAAGTTTTCTCACTCCCAATGTGTTTTTTTGCTGCTGTTTTTCGACTGCGCATTATTTATTTATTTAAAGATCAAAGGTGCATTAAACTGAAGTTTAAATTCACTGATCACCCCCTGCTGAACAGTAGAAAGGCCAAAACCAGCTTTATAAAAGCGCAAAGTACTCACTGGCTATCACATGACAGACAACATGCACAAATTGAGAAGTGTTTATCCATAGCGACAGTTTGGTAGAAGTGCCGAGTGTCTCCTTTTCTTCAGTTATCGTTGTATTTCTGTTATTTTTATTCGGCTCCTACTCAGAACGTTGGGTGTAATCTTCTCCTCGGTTAGTTCTCTAACGAATCATTATAGTTTTATTCTGTTGGTCTAATATTCAAGCACTCAGTCGTCAAAAGGCCAAAGTCACTAGTAAAACGTTTATTTAAATAAGAATAAATGAAGTAGACTTTAAAGGTTGCTTTCGAATATGGTGGACACTTCTAAGCCCCTGCAATCCTTTTGTACGTATCTTCAGACCCTGTCCTATCCAGGCTGACTTCGACCTTGCTCTCTTTAAGGGTTACTTAAACATTAATGCAGAAATGCAGCGAAGTAAATGATAGTTAAACAACAAAAGGGTGTATTAAACAAGGGATGGGTTTGGTCTTCGAAAACAGGAAAACTGATGTGACCACTTTTGGCGTATTTTTTTGTCATTTGCCAACGATAATTCAATGCTGGTCACCAAATCTGCCATTAGAAGAAAAGATTATTAAATATTCCCACCTGCAGCGTGGAGATATCGCTGACCGGTGGAGACAGAAATGAATTTTTATGTCATTTGGAAATCTGCATACAAAGTACTCTAGCAAAAGTATAAGCACGTTTAGGAAAATGGTATTATAATAACGGAGGCAGTTACGCAAGTATAAGAACTTATTCACCGCCTAAACAGTCAGCTGTCCTTTTTTTATATTTTAGGAAATGCACCTTCGACATACTTAAGGAGCAGCTTTTGGCAGGGCAGAAGCTCCCATCCGACAGCTTCTAAAGTCCGATTCTCTGCTCAGAAGGAAACGTAAAGAAGAGCCACGTACCTTGTTACCAGAGTGTCTGCTTGTTCTGATTACTAAAGGTGTGGGATACGACCAGATCTATCCAGGAATTTTATAAAGAAGTTTATCGACTGCCATAAACCAGCAAATAAGAAAAAACAACATGGCACTTAAAAAATGCGCTTTTGTGACGTCTTTTCAAAAGTTGTGGCAAGTTACTTGCAAGGCATATTTAACAAACTAATGCCACAACAATATTTACGCTGCCGGGAGAAAAAAGTTCAAAATGTTAATAGGACGTAGGAATGGGAGTGGTTAACAGAGTGTACGGGTTGGTTACAGTTGAGGAAGTGGGCACTGTTAGTACGAAGAGAAGCTTGTGTTATAGGCGCACGGCTAGCAGCTATCAGCGGAGCCTAGGAAATAGTCGGAGGCGTTGTGCCGGGTATGGGATGGATGTTTTTGTCAGGGCGCTTGAGAGGTTCGATACCACATCACCGGAGGGCTTCTGAGCGGTACATTGTAAAAGACTTTGTTAAGGTCACAGTTGATAACAGCCGCTGATTGCTGCTCATTACGAAGAGGAGTGACCAGGTTAAGAAAAGCTAAGTGACAGGTTTTGCTTGAACTACTAGGTAGAAAATCATGCTGTCATTCGCTAACTGACTTTTTTTGAGCTCAAAATCGAGAATTTGGTTTTAAATAATCATTTCGAGAAGTTTGTTTTAGCCGGGGTTTTATACATGTCTTGATAATTCCCTGCTAGCACCAGCCCCTCCAATCTCCTCCATAGCCCGTTGGGCACGAGGGAGATTTAACTGAGATAGAGGAAACACAGGCCGGGATATTATGCGGCAATTCACCCACGTGGCCCCAGGTTGCACCATCGGGCAACGCTTTTTTCGCGATACCAGTAGCCCGGCTGAAAAGCCTTCGCTATACCCACTGTCACACCAGCTAGAACACGATACGCTCATTAAGGGTGGTGAATAATTGATATCTAGGAAAAAATGAATTGGTAAATGTGTACAGAAAATAGTGTTGTCCATCATCTTAAGGCACAGTTCATGGACAGCATCGCTTTTGCCGTCCACAGTTGGTTCCCACTGTTAGGATATTAGCCTGAAAAAGTGCAAGCAACAAATAAAGGCTTTTCTAAGGCGTCGAGTCTAGTCAAATATCTTTGTTTGTTACCTCTGACGGCATATAGGCGATTACTGTCCGCGCGAGATGACCTTAACCTCTGGAGGGGAAATATATGCATGCGCTTGCTCACGCGCGCCAATGGTCGCAGTTATTCAAATGCGCCAATCAGGCTTCAGGCAAACGCGCACTTGAAAATCTTTTATAAGACACTGTCACCCCCTGACACAGAAAGAGTCACATCACACGCAGACTATGAGAACATGCTAGTTCGCTCCCAATGCTGAAGCTTTCCCCGAGGCAGGACAAAGAGCCTACAGGAGATCAACCAGCGTCAACAGACACACAAGACAGCTTTTCCGGGTTTTTTATGCAATAAACCCACCTCCGGGTGGATTCCAGAATCATGCTTTTCTTATTATTTTCTTCCTTGGGGATTTCAACAGGGCTTAATTCGACGGTAACACACGTAAGATGTCATCGTTATAACACTAGCCATGCTGACTCCGTCGTAATAACACCTTCCATATAAGAAAGATGTTGGTTAGTAAAATGAACGGGTACTAAAAAAATTTGAACAAATCAATATTGAAAATCGTCACTTGAGTAATATATAAATACATATAAGCGATGTTTAAGCATTTATGTTCAAGTTCATGTAGAAGAATACATAAAAATGGGCACTTACAATACTTCTGTGGTCACACTTAGCTTTGATGCGGTTGCCGACTCATCGAACGCAAGTTCACGAAGCAGCGTGTTCGCCAAATGCACCTAGTTTCTGGATAAGACAGAGCTGGTTGCAGGAAGTCTTCACTAGCATAGTCTTCACAACAGAACGCCATAACGCAGCCTACCAAAAAAGGTAAGAACTTATAAAGCTGAATCCCCTGTAACTTCGTAGATTACAGAAGGGTCTATTTTTACTGTTTTAACTTTCAAATGGCCAGTACAATAAGTCAGCTCAAGCACACTCAGCGCGCCAGTCATAGAGCTGTGTTTTTATTTTTCCCCATGGCACGCACAGTTAAGTACCGTTACAGTTAAGTAACCCTTTAGCCGATAGCGCAAAAATTTCGCCGACAACTTTCGAAGGAAGATTGAGAACACTGTGTTTTTGTGCCAACCCTCTTCGTCCCAAACTAATGTCTCTAAACGATATGCAACGTTTCTCTTGCTGATAAGTCAACTCAGTTTTCACCTGCGCAGAGATTTTGTTTGAATCATACCTTTGAAGTCAGTTTTTTTCCCTTGACACCAACTCCCTATTTTGCCCAGCATTGACAAAACACAAAATTGAAACAAAACCAATAGTATTTGCAACATAGGGAGTTCGTTTTAGGTTTTTTCCTGCCTTCGAGGGTTCGGAAAGCACCCAAGAGGTGTTAAACCAACGTTTAAAATTGCCTAAAAATTAGCATAATAAACATATCTATGCAAGCTGTCCCAAAAAATGCATACTCATTTAAATTAATTTTAAACTTGGTGTCTGTCATAATTTTATTATTTCAAAGAGTTAAAAATATTAAAGAGTGTATATTGATTGCTTTTTCACTGCATGTTCTTGCATAAGGCAACGTGGCGATCGGAAAATTTATATGCCAAGAGAAGACAACGTCCTTAATGACGATGATCAAGACCGACAAGTGCAGTATGGCGAGTGGTATTTAGAGCAATTTCTGAATCAAAATGGACGTCAGTTTGAAAATATGCACTGAAAAATAACAATAAAATGAAACTTGTTAATATTTTTACATTTTTGAAACTAAAGAATTATAATAAATACCAAGATAACAGTACTTCAAAATGCGTATACATTTTTGGAAAACCCTGTATGTATATTAGAAGTAAATAAGTACAGTTTGTTATATCTGATAGAAAGGCTCATGCTTCGATTCAATGTGTCGTTTAAAAGAAATCGGCTAAGAACAGAAGCTTGGGAGTCCATTGACAAACCTCTTGGGAGCTAAAGATACATAACGAATACGAGTGACTTAAAAGAACATTGCAACTACGTAGATGCAAGGAATGCAAACATGGCTCGTTAGAAGTGAAGTACAATTACCTTTATATCCACAGCACAACACTACTGCGGATTGACAGAATTTCATTTGCCATCAATTGCATTCAGCTGACCTATGGTGCCTGAGTGGTTGGTGCCTGAGCGGTTGCGGGTTGTCACTTACATTCCAACCGGAAGAAATACAGTTGGACTTCTGTGATTCCTTCTATTTGTTCGGCATCATAAATGCACATTCAATGTGCTCCAAAAGTTATTTACTCTCAAGCATACTTATTTTCTTCAGAAGTAACTACAAATAAGGCATGCGCATACAAGTTTACAGACATCCATTACGTATTCACGATCCACTGATTAAGAGGAATAAAAATAACGTTGATTCGTTAAGCACATCTTTGGCGCCGTCAAAAAGAAGAAGGTACAAGCAAATCAACCATTTTATTTTTAGACTGACTTGTCGAACGCTCTCTTGGTTTCATCGTCAGAGTAACTGGGTGGTTGTTCTTGTTCGCCAGGACTGTTTTAGCCTTCCCGCGGGCCTGTTATTAGATCCGCGCAGTACAAACGACCTTTGATCTGCCTGTTTTCTGTTAACTGAACAAGGGTTTGATCGCTGGTGAGCTCATGTGACCTCTGCCTAATTTTTGCCTGTGAAAATTCAGCGGAATGGCTGACGTTCTCTTTGTCGACTGACGAATATATCAAGTGTTTCTGCTCGCTTGAGTTGATTTCAACCTCCTGGACGCCGTGGTGACGTGGCTCCTGCCCAGCCTCTCCTCTGATTACATCTGAAGCTGGTTCTATTCACACACGTGTTTATTTTGCTTTCCTGTTGGCCTTGTTCGAACTGATTCGAGCATTGTGCGCAACGCCCAGTAGGTGCGATGAGGTGTATGGCTCTGTTGAGTGTGCCAGTCGAAGAACAACTTTCCAGCATCAATCTAGCCACTTAATCGTAGGCTAAGGCATGAAATTTTGCTTTTTCAAAGGCAAAAACATGATTCTTCTGCGGTTTAAGGTCATAGAACATCGACGGCTCATTTTTGCAGTTGACTGCCTGTTGATGCTCGTGCAATCTTGTGCCCAGGCGTCTAACTGTTTCACCAACACAGCTTGTATCGCAGTCTTTGCGTGGTATGCTGTAGACCACACCTGGTTGTTCTGTCAATGAAAGTGGGTCTTTGGGCAGCATGATTTGCTGTCTAATGGTTGACTCCGGCCTATGAGCTACACCGATCCTTAACAGTTGTAGGATTCAAGCAGCTGTCTCTGATATATTATTCACACAAAGGATTGCGAGCCAAAACTTGGAGTCCTCTTCTTTCGACCGAGACAGTCATAAAAAACGTCAAAACGGCTAGGCCAGTCTTTGTTGGACAGATGTAGGAAGATATTAAGGACAAGGACAAGCTTACGTTGCTGAGCTTCATTCATTCTGGCCTTATGTCACTTTTTTATAAGTAATTTTCCGGTTTCAGGTAGGATTTAACGTTTTGCGCTCTAACTTTATCACAACGCACATATGCAAGTTACATTGAGCATCCATCCTAACAAAACCGAGCATAATGATATCAGAAGATGTTCGTTTTTATCTAAATGTCTTGTTTTCTTTCCGTTAAATACCTTTGAAGAAATACCTCTTCAGCAAAAAGGGCCTTCTATACCCTAACGTAATCAAATAGATGAAAAAGAACAACGCAAATGTGGGTCTGTCTCTTATCAAACGAAAAAAATCCGTGTTTTCGCAGCTCAGTGTCATTTGCTAAGCAAATCTGAGTTGTGGGAGGCACGTTACCAATAACTGAAGACTGTAAGTGTTTAGTCACAGTTGCTGCATTTCGAATTGTCAACTAGGGTTTTGAAAATAAATCTGACAACATGGGAGTCCACGAGCCTGTAAAAAATTGTTCAAACTGTTTGAAGGTGATTGGTGGGACCAGAAGAGTTAAGCATACGACTGCGGGCATGTTATCGGCCGCACCAGATGGGAGTGCACAAATGCACTCCAGTTGCGCGAGGCCGGAGTGCGAACGCTGGTGTACGCGGCTTTGGCCACCGAAGCCGGGCAAATAAAATGGTCATCACATGTTCTTATCGGTGGCCTGACAACTGTGGAGGGTATCAGGCTGTTGGCGTGGTACAGCGCTCTAAAGACTAGACTTCATATAGTTTTTATCCCTAGCTGCATTTCTTAATACAACATTGGCGAATTATGTCACTTTAGAATTCAATACTACTGAATGCCACAATATTTTATGACACTACCACTTCAGATAAACTTTTGCTTTGTTGGACCAGATCAATATTCTAGGATCTGTGCATTCCATTCATGTGTTACTCATTTGACATTTCAACTGCATAAATATTGATTTGCACTTTCTTGTCAGTTCAAACTACTTGACAGCTTCACACGAACGGAAGCTAAGGGCTACCGCAAAAAAAGATCCTGATTATTCAGGTAAACTTACTTTGACGATCATATTGCGGTTTCTACCCAGAAGGTGGTGAGTTGAGGAAGTGATCACTGCCACTGGCAGCGGCCCCGCAGTTTGCAATCCCTGGCACCCAGCAGTCCTCGCAGCTCGGCCAGTCACCTCAGCGTGATCGTGAACGTCGTCAGTGTGGCCTCTGCATACGTGGCCACCTTGGCGGCAGTGAGTCAGCCCCCAGCTGGGCAGGTAATTGTTAGACGGGGCCGTCAGAAGCATCATCTCCAGACAATATCTGGGCGAATAAAGCCAATATCAAAAAGGCAGAAGCTTAGTATTTCGAAGGTCAAACTTAACAATTCCTTATAAGCACTGCAAATGCCGCTCAAAGTCACGAAAATGCATTTCAAATTAAAACACTCCATTTTTAAAAATACGTGTATAAGAACGGCCAGCACGCGAGTCATCACTCAGGCTGTTCTGAGGGAACTCGGTCAAAGGAAGCCAACATGCTCGTGGAGGCAGGCATAACGGAAAAAGAACACGACATTTAAAGGGCCGAACCGCGAAGACGCAAGGACAGCCACAGCCGGGTTCTTAGGTCACACCTTGCCAGGGGCAAAGCGCGCCCGCTAAATGCTACGCTGAAGACAGCACACGATGGCTGTTCGCATGGACCACTAGTAGAGAGGCCAATATGACACAACGGACATTGGTCCTTAACTACGCTGTTACCGACGTGAGGCGGCTATCTGCTGCAGGGGACACGAGACTTTGCTGCTGAAGAGATGGGACACTGTTGCCTAAGATTAGAGACCTGATGTTGGCCCAACAGAGAACGACGTTATAACATACGCGCTGACGGATACAGGCCAAGCTGCAGACACTGCCGTGCTGCAAAAAAAACTGAAGTTCAGAGACTACTGAGCTGCAGTCAAGACCAAGATGCAAGCAAGACCACCCTGCAGGCAACATCGAGATGCAGACAAGACCGAGCTGCACAACAGTACAAGACAGAGTTGATGTACTAGTAGAAGCAGCAAAAGTAAACTATTATGTGATATCCTGTCTGCCAACGTTTCCTAACATGCAACGGGAGAAAAAAACCAGTGTCGAAGCAGGCACACCCAAGCTTATTATGACAAGCAATAAACGGGAACCAGATGGCCGCGAAATAATCACGTTTAATTCAACCACGCGTGATGAAAGTTCAGCCAGTCACGGCTCATAGGCCTTTCATCAAGAAATTAGCGCAAAAGTGGGCAGTTTTCCTCAATCGGGGAGTCGGCCACTTTCATAAGTTTCTTGTATCATAGTGAATGCCTTCTATAGATCAGGGGTCGGGAGCCTATGGCGCACGAGACACGTGGTGCTCTTTTTCTGATTGCATCTGGCTCCCTCAAATAAAATTGGTATCATAAATTTCCGATTTTGTGATCTTGCTTCCTCTAATGAACAAATCCAGACTAGCAAATGTGCAGGCTTTTCTAAGGCGCTGTGCCCGCCACCGACTGTCACAATGGTTTCTTTATCAATGATAATTGCCTTCAAGGTAATATAACTTTTGTGGTGTTAATGCCCGAGCGATGACTGTTCACAGGCAATGAAATTTAGCCCAACACGTTCACACGCACGCGAGCTAAAGCACGTGCCAAGTTGTCTCAATTCCTGAAGGGCCACTTAGGTTTGTCACGGCCACTAATCTTATCCCAAAACACCTAAAGATGTCACAAACAGAGGCACGCAATAATCAGTTAAAAGTCATTGTCACCTCTCAGACACAGACTGTTAGAGCACCAGTCAATACAATCCCATCCTCAGGCGTATGCTCGAGACGGAACGACAGCACGCTGGAGATCAACCATCGGCAAATGCCACCCAAAAACTCAAACCCAGGCTTTTTACGCAATAAATCCTCCTCCAGGTGGATTCCAAAGTTACGCCCTTCTTATTGGGTACTTTGTAGGGCATTCAAAAGGACGTAATTAGACACTGACACAACAAGAGTCACTGGTACAACACCAAGGTTCTCACTAAAATATATTTCCATGCATTTGCTTTGTTGGCTCTCTGATTCAAAAAAGTTTATCAACCTCTGCTGTAGATATTGCAACTTCCAATTCATTAAGTACCTGTTTATGTTAGTTTATTCTAATTTTTATTCGAACTGCGCGCGATTTGAATTTTGACTCGAATTTAAGGCTTCTATATAAGTCAAATAATTTGATTTCTAACATCTTCCGACACTTTTTGTCAAAAACGCGTTACTTAGACATATATTTGCATTAAGAAATCCCTAACCTGAGAAATTATAGATGAAACAATGACATACGCGAAAGTTATTTTGGATCAAATCAATCTGTCAGCCCTCTCAAATTTAACGAACTTTATTGAAAAGTATGAACCTGTATTTTAAATTCTTAATTCACTTCTGGACTCAAATTCATTTGAAAGAAACCTCACCAATTTGCCTCAGATAGAATCTGTGGTGCATGAAGTATCATCAGAAAATTCAGATAGATCAAAACGTAGCTGTAATGTAATCTTCCGCAACTTTCCTGCAACGAATAATCCAATGGTAGCAATACAAAGCGTTTTTCGACAATTGGGGATAAGTATACAAAAGGTGTCTATCAAAAGACAAAATAAGCGAAATAAAAACAAACCAATTTTGTAATTTGTTCTTACTACGCAAAAGCTCAAATGCTACTACAAAATTCTGAAATAAATAGAGGTTTCCGGAGTTTAAAAGCATATAAAGGCCCCAACCTGACCCCGATGCAGCGCAGATAAGTATTTCATAAAGACAAAATGCTTAAACAAAGTCAGCCACATATAGTCGCAGAGGACAAAAACACCACAAAATGCTACTTCAGAGGAACAATTAATGAGCTCGTCCTCCTCTGGGAAGGAAAATGTAAACTATCATCATAGCATCAGCTTAGGTGACTAGACGGTGACTTCTTTTAATTATAAAAATGACAACCAGAAAAGAAAAAATAAAACTGCCGAAGCAATTAAGGGAAAAAATAGGGCTCAAACACAAAGACCCCGAAATGGTACAACCCCATTAGACATGCATGACACAAATCCTAGATTTTATCACAATAAACTGATAAAAACCAACACCAGTCTTAACCTGTCCATAAAAAGCAATACCAGTCTTAACTCAACGAACCAAATTAGTAAACCAGTGATAGATTATTTCCCCCAACAACCCAAAATAGACTAACATTACCAGAAGGACCAGACGACCACCACACACCCAAACCTTTCAATATAACTCACACTCAAATTCCACCTTGCACAACACCAAACTCTTCGATATTTATACAATGCCACCAAATTCCATCAATTTTTATTACCCATTTTTCCCACTCATGCACAATTCACCACAAATAGTCTAACACCACCACATTATCCACTTACTACACAATTTCCACACATGCGCCCCCAACACAAAAAAACAAGAAATATAGATCCGTTTTTCAACAACAGATTCCAGCTTCTGTATCCGACACTTTAAGTGTTGCTCTCATTAACGCAAGATCGATGGTTAGCGAATTCCCACGACTTAGGACTTTAATTGAATCCTATAATCCCGATATAATCTTTTAAACAGAAAAATCGGTAAACGAATTAACATCGAATGCTCTGCTGTTTATACCATACTACACCTTCTAAAGCCAGGACCGTACTTATAAACGAGGAGGAGGTTGTTTGATCTACATCAGATCTACCATAGAACAGAGAGGCTGTGACGTTCCACAGGAGACGTTCAATGGGGAAGCGTGCTTTGCTAAGAGAACATCCAAGACTCCTAAAAGAATTCGAAGTAGATGTTGGTACACCCCACCGGAATAAATGCTTATGATGACACAGGCCTTACAAATCTACTAGATACTATCTCATTTATCCAAACAGAATGTAACATAATTGCAGGAGACTCAAACGGTCCAAAAATAAACTGGGCAGAACTATCAGCCCCATCCAGACATTATGAATTATTACCATCAATTGTCTTTTATAACTGGACGCAAATAATAAATAAACCAACTAGAGGAAACAATATACTCGATTTTATTCTATACAATGACATCTGGCCCTTATGTATGCACTATGACAGTAAACCTCTGATAGTGATCATAAGACAATAATAGCAGTGCACTCTTTTAACATTAAAATAAGACTTGAACCTAGCTAGACTTCTAGAAACCCGAAAAATCTTGACATTAAATCTATGAATAACTACATAACGTCAGTGGGTTGCAGCTCTTTCCTCCTAACAACATCCCCTTAGAAGCTGTTGACATATTATTTGCCACCCTTAATTTAATTCGAGATACCCTAATTGACGATAGATCCCCATGTAAGAAATCACATATCCCAAACTTCCTTTCCAAAGGGCTAAAAAACTTATAAAACAACTTTCAGACCTATGTATTGGATATCTATCCACGCTCAGACGCATTGCAAAGATTCACGATTTAGCCCAGAAAATTGAAACAAATAAGAACATAGCAGCAGAACATCGGGCAATCGAGTCCCCAGAGATGACTGCCCAGATATTTCGGAAACAAATAAATAATCATCAAAAGCAAGGCCCTCAAATCACGGTAGATGACCACGGAATATTAAAAACAAATGACGACCAAATAGAAAATCTTTTTAACGAGTATTTCTCAACCAACTATTCAGTTGAGGAAGAACCAATCCCCCAGCCAACAGAAATGATGGCGTTCGTGTTAAAATAGATATTGCTTAACGAATAAACTGTAAAGAAATCTAGCCACCAGCCGTCCTATTCGACATCATAGGCAACGGATAGATTCCCATCTTGCATACTGAGACATATGACGTGTGCATCAATACTTTTGTCTAACCTTTTCTCGTTACTGCAGTCAAATGGTACTTATCCTGAATAATGAAGAAAATAATGTATTACTCTAATTTTCAAAAACGTAAATCAGTCCAATGTGCAAAATTATCATGCTGCCCACCGAACATCGGTTTTAGCAAATGTAACCAAATGTAAGGCAATCTGACGAATGTAAATCTCATTCCTCCCTCTCAACATGCCTTTTTAGCCAAAAAGTTATGAGAGTCCTGCCGTCTCACTTTCTTGGAATTAGTCTCCGGAAACAGAGATGACGGGAACACGGTAGCTGCAAT
>JAYGXS010000008.1:366738-386473 GCA_036362985.1 Ligula intestinalis | reverse complement strand
TCCGGTTTAGAAATAACTTTTTCCTTGTGGCGTTTCAACTCGGATAGAGCAATTGTATGGTCTTTGGTTGTAGGAGATTGTTGTGTTATTGGAGCTCTCCGGTACTGATAGGCAATGTCCACAAATTTTGCTTTCATCCATCCTTGATTATCAATGGATCTAGGTTTAAGGTCGGACAGTTGAGAGTATAAATCTTCGAATTGAGCTTCAACGTCGACAGGATTTATTCGATTGTTTGGCAAAAAAATCAAGTCCCAATGAAAGAGCCTCTGTTTGCAACTTATTGAGTTGGATGTCAAAAACATTCAAGATCAATTCCTCCGAGTTTGAAGGGAAAATCTCCCCGGTAGGCTTATTACAAATTGACTTGAGTAGTTTGCGGCGCAAAGTTTCTTTGGTCTTCCTTTGTATGATATATGCATGTTTTATTAATATGCACCAACAATAAAAACCAATCTTATCTAGAATGTGATTGGCCTGGTGCAAAAGAGATTTTTTATGATCCGACGACTAAATAGAATCGTCTATTTTTGATTGTGTGAGTCGGTCGAGGTTTTTGAAGGTTGAGCGTACTTTCCCACGTCGAAGAACTTTGTAAAACTCAAAAGGGTATTCCTTGCTTATTAGAAAATTCTGCGAAAATTCAATTTGTGTATTCTCCTTCGTAATTTGGTATCGTAATTCCAAAATTCTTTCCAAAGACTTGATGGTATCCAAAGGGAGGTGCTGTTTCAGAAATTCGAAGCATAGTTTTTCCGGTGAGAACTTGAAAATAGCAATGCAAAATTTTAATTATAATGTTTAATTGCACATAATTTGGTATTTGACAGCGGGAGGACCCACCATGAAAATCCTAATTACCACCATTTTCGTGTCATAACCAACCATTACCAAGCGATTTTGTTTAAAGTGCAAGTGTATAGGGCAAGATAAACGTACAGTCTTAAGGGTACATGAATTGCCCGCGGATTGTCACTGCCGGTTTGTGAACGACGCCAAATCCAAATTCACTGGCCATTCAATCGAATTCTTTGGATACACAGCAATATAAGGAATTAATCGTCAGCGTGTCCGTTCGGACTGTTCCGTTGGTTTTCTTCATCTGGCTCCTCGTCTGGCATTTCCGAAAACTGCATTCCTTCACCGTTAAAAGTTTCCCCAGAAAAGGGGACTTCGGACTTTTTGGCGCCTGGTGATATAGCGTTCGCACGCGTTTGTTTGAGACGGGGTGGTTGCTGCGGAAACTCAGTATACGAAATTTATTTGTCGCTTCCCCGCAAACTGTTGTTTTGCGTTCCCATTGACTTTTCTGTACATCACCACGTCGAGGAATGGCAACTGGTGGTCTTTTTCCTCCATCGTGAACTGGATGTGAGGGAATATCGAGTTCAGATTCTAGGTAAAATCCCCAATTACGTCTCTACGTCATCAACATATTGGACCCAAAATTGTGGTTTTGTTTTCAGCTTCGCATGAGTGATTTGTCAAATATGTTTTTGATTATAAAAGTCTACACAAGTTGATATTGTATTATTGATTATCTTGCGGTTTTATCAACAGACATATGATCAGGTTATAAATGACTGTATTCAAAGAGATACTTTTGCATACAGACCGCCTATCCGTGCTTTTGAAACAAGACTTAATGGTAAAAGAAGAAGGAGAAGACTCGATAACTAGGTCAATACGTTTGTTTGCCTGACGTTTCAATATTCCTCGCGGATTCATCATCAAAGATATGAGAAGGAAAGAGTAGCAGAAACGGGTCCCGTTTAAGACTATATGTTTTGTGGTATCATTCATTTTACGTCAATTTTTCACGCTTTTTTATTCACATATATTGCACAAGAAAAACCCAAGGAAATAATATTCTATTCTTGAGTTTTTGCAAAAGCCTGTCAACTTAAAACGGTTAACTCGAACAAAGAACATTTTTATCTAAGGGACCAATTTTCGAATGATTTACTTCATAAGAACGGTGAACCTTCCCTCAAAAAACGCTGAATGGATGTATTTTTTGAAATCTGAGTATATTTTATGTACATTTTCTGCCTCCACTGCAAATTTTCTAAATTTTCACACAGTTATTCAAAAACTGTGCCATTTTTCTACCCACAAGAACGGTGGCATTTCATGCTCAAGAGAAGAACATCATATCAATCAGGAACCACCTTCTGAAAAGTGTTGCACTTATCCTAAATGCAAACCTGGTCGCAGAGGTCAGGTCAGCCCTTATTGCGTTGGCATTTTTCTCTGACATGCGGGTGAGTCATCAATGCAGGCAACTATAGTCAGGCCTGTCGGAAGAGGCATGAATTCGCCTATTTCAATAACTGTCAAAAAGGACACATTGGTAGCCACTTTGACTTGATGAATTTAATCAAGCAAGACAAGGTGCCTCCTCGAGCGCTAACTCGCACTGACACAAAATTAAAGCAAGTAAGATTTATGTGCGCATAGAACATACCAGTGCTTCGTGCCTAGGCAAATTAATTATGATAAATTGTGAATTTGTCCTGGAAGAGATTGTTTCCAAACGGGAACTGTCAATGCACGGGAATTGTAAGGATTTCTGCCCTACCTTTTAGCATTAAAACAAAAATAAAAATGTGCAGAAATTTGGAAATGGTGCACATTCGCTTGAAAGCTGGATTTATACCTACTAAAAATTTGAAGATGCAAAACCGAGGGCGATACATGAACTAAAATCAACACACCTTAATGATGCAGAATGTGTTTTTAACATTTTCCAGCGAGTAAAGGTTGATGCTTTTTTAAAAAATCTCGACGATTTTTGCAGAATTCTAAGTCATGACGACATGCGTTGGGCCTGAATACATTCAACACTCTGATCACCTGAGCTAGAAAACCCAACCTACAAACACAATTTGAGTCATGTTACCTTCCAAGCCATCGACAAAGTATAATATCATATTTTGGGCGGGATTTCAAACCATAATAGCAGTCGAAGGTTTTCGGTACAGATACCGCACTAGGTTTTCACTGGCGTGGCCGCATTGATAGCCATGAAATAAATCACACATTGATCCTATTCTTCCCTGAGTCGTTTTTGCAATAAGAGCAGACTTTAAACGCCAAAATATGGTGGTCTCTTGGCCCTTTTTTTCTCTCAGCGGTTTGATTCGTTTCTGTCAGGTCTCATTCATCCGATTGTTTGAAATTAAAAAGGCACCTTGTTTTTTCCTTACACACAACGCTTATAAATAACCGGCATACTTTCTCTACTTAATTAACATTAAAATGTCAAGGCCTGATAAGAGTTTATCGAAAACAAATACAAAACGCGTGTAGTCTTTTGGCGCTGTTTCCTTTTGTCGCAAATGTTGAAACCCTTTTTTTGTCCGGTCTTCCTCATATAAATTTTTGAAAAGAAAATGGCACTTTGTTTTTTTTTCTTATAAAGAACAGTTACAGTATGGCGAGTGCTGCACGCAGCATGCCTAAGATTGTTAAATTTTGATCCGTACTCGCATACCGGTTTGAACGCATTTACAAAACAAAAGAAAAAATTATGAGCAGAATGAGCATATAAAGTACTGAAAAGAACTCTAAGAAATACTAAGTGTTTGTCCAAAAAATATATTTTCCCGATGATGCCCGAATTCTGGAGACGTAAAAAATATTTATCAATAAGAACAACAAATTTTAGTCTTTTTATAATTTAAAATGGTACGTTTCCAATTTTTTTATATAAAAGGAACTTTCCTACGACAAAATATATTACGCATATTACTATTAGTGTATAACTATTAATTGAATATCGTCCAATAAAGCCTGGCATAATTTCCATTGTTTTCAGCGTCTTTTTGTGTTGAATGTACCAAACGAATTTTAAAATTGTTATTCCTAAAAATAATAAAAAAACGTTGTACAATAGATGGCCTCTTCAAATGTGTTTTGATTGGATATTTAGCTGACGAATGTCGGTAAACTTCACTTTTTCCAACGTAATGTCAAAAAGAAATTGGAGACTTTTGACAATTTTTTAAATAACCCCGAAGATGAACGATTCAATTGAACTTTAAAGGAAAGAACTTACCTTACTCTTTCTAATGGATTATCTTTTGCACAATGGAATAATTCCACGATCTGTTATAAGCTTGCGAATTCTCAGAATACTGGCAAGACGTGGCACTTCTTTGGAAAACTTCTTATGCTTCTGTCTGTAACGTTTCTAAATAACGTATAAGCGTAAAATATAATTATCAAAAAAGTATATTTTCACATGACTTAAATTCATATTTTATTTTATATGGTACCAGGATAGTATACAGGCTTGGTTGGAAGAAATAAAAAACAATCGTATGTTGGATTATTTATCTTCTTAAGTTTTCAATGGAAATTTTCGCGAAAATAAAAAAACACGAAACCAACAAAAAACTAGGCTTTTGTAATACGGAGCAGGTGGACCTATATGGGTGAAAGGAAGAAAAAAGGAATACATAAGAGGCACAGTAAACGAAAATGAAAAATAGGCGATAAGTCAAAAAAATAAGTAAGTTTAAGCATACCGAAGGCAATTGAATAAAAGGCCACGAAATGAATAGGAGAACATCTGGAACCAGTGGGAACTCCAACCAATTAAAAAAATAACTTGGTCAATAATACATCCGATGAAGCCACAGGTAGTTGACTGGCAATCGTATATTGATCATTTATCAATTCTAGAAATTAACGTAAAACCATAAAAAGCAGGCATTTTTATCGTTTTTTTGTAGAGACTCACAGTAGGTTATTATGCATATGGACAAACATTATAGTAAGATTAGCTGGGACGCAACCGAAGGCTGCTTAAGATTTTTCTGCGTAAGACACAATAACATAACTCAGAATTCGAACCAAATAGGGTCTTACCGAATTTGGATGGATATTGTAGTACGATTTTGTCCTTTATTATTGTTTGCAAGTCAAGGTGCTCCTTGCGCATTGCCAGGATGGCCATCTTTGGCAGAAATAAATATGCTCTTTTGGATGTACCATCCATCGATAAAAAAGTTTTTTTGTACTACCTAGCTTTATTTTGGGGTCTTTTATTTTATGAAGGAATAGATTTGTCACGTGCTAGAAAAAACTTTCTGTGATTCTTTTAAAACTGAACTTTTACATTGCCTTGGCACAAGGTACGTTAGTGCGAGAGTACAAAATGAACTTTTAGTGGGATTTTTTATGCCTATATAGAACGGTTGTGCTAGTTTAGAGTGCTCTGTATCTTTTTATCAGTTATAGAATAGAAAATGTCAACGTGTGAAAGATTTACCACTGTAGAATATAATTTCACAAGAAGTATGATAAAAGCATGTAAGAACGATGGTTTTATTTTATACAATATTTTCTACTTAGTAGCATTCCAGCTTCGGGCTGTATACAATATACGAAAACCCCACAGTTCTGTAACATGGGACCGTTAAAAACGGAGGTTAAATGATGAATACAACATATTAGGGGAGATTGAAATTTATTAAAAAACGCAGTGCATTTAAAAGTACAAAGTAAATGGAAACAAGTATTTAAACAACGTAATGTTTTAAACGTCGCGGATTGATAAATACTGCGATAGCTATAACAGCAAGATTTATTGGATCGGTGGCATTTTGAGAGAGCTCTTCAATTGCTGCCTCTCATTGTGTAACATGAACCACGTAAGAGAAAAATACTAATTGAATTCATTCAGAAAAAGTGATACAAACACAACGTCATAAGAAATGGCCAATAGGCTAATCAATAGCAAAAGAAGTTAAAACGCTATGGTCAGCAAAAATGGGGAAAGACGTCAGAGGTAAAAAGTTGAGAGGGGACATGTGTAAACAGGGAGTAAATTTTGCCAAGGCAGAGTAAGGTTAACTTCATGCTCCAGCTGTTAACATAGGTCGGGATTGAATCGCTGTATGTATGCTTCCTCCAATAAGCATGAGGTACGAATTGTTCGTACCCGAACAAGTACTCGGGAAGACGTTTTGGAGTTAACAGGAGGACAGGATTCTAACAGGTGTTCACTAATCGATGACCGGTGAATTCTGTTTTCTTTTTTTATTAACCAACAAGGTAAATGCTCCTTAGCTCTGGCGGCCAATTGCCGTTGCGTTTGCCCTATGTACTCGCATGCGCAAGTGAATGTAAACTCCTCGTTTTGTGCTGGCCATAGCGTTTTAAATTCTTATGTTATTGATTAGTCTCTTGGTCATTTCTTATGGCCTTGTTGTTTTATCGATTCGACTGTATGAATTGAATAAGTGTTTTCTCTTACGTGACTCACGTTACGCAATGAAAGGCAGCAACGGAAGAGCTCTCTCGAAATGCCATGGATCAAAAAAATCTTGCTGTTATTGCTATCTTTAAACTTGTACTTGGTAAACGTTGCTTTCAAAATAATCTTTTGCGCGCGATAATTAAAATGGGATATGCTACAGACAGGCACTAAAAGAATGCAGTTGTATAAGCACTCTATATAAAAGATTTAGAAATTATAGTAAAACTGTAAAAGGTAAACTTTGTTCTCCATTGTTAAAAACTCGCAATAGCTTCTTAACCAAAAAGTTACCGTAGGTCGCCAAAAGGGTAACCCTTCAACAAACCAAAGCTAAAAACTGAGATAAACTAAACTCATATTTATAAAACTAAATAACAAAAGTAAAAATAAGTTAACAAAATGATCTCAAATAAAATAAGTACAACTCAAAGTGGCCGCAGGACGTTAAAGAAATTCGTGTGGGTCGTGCAATTTGTCGTACCCTTGTGGCGCGAACAAGTTGCTTGCTACTACGAAATAAGTATGCAGTTATGCAATTTAGCGCAGTGAGCTTGAAGAGAGACTATCAGCATTTGCTTTTACGAACAGACAGACAAAAGCAAAGCTGGGCAGTTCGAGGGATGTCTGGTTTATTTAAACAACCACCATATGGACAGTTATATGAGGGACTCTCCTTTGTTCTCCCTGTTGAAGAGACGGCTTTATGAAACTGTACATTAATTTTGCTCTACCCGTTTGCACTTAAAACGAATCACTTGGTAACGGTTGGTTATGACACGGGAATGGTGGTGATTGAGATTTAAAGGGTGGGGCCTCCCGTTGTCAAAAACTCCTCGTGTTCATAAGACTGCCTTTCTTAGGCGATGCAACCAGCGAGCTGGTCAGACGACGCTTGAGGACTGCAATCACAAACGCTTTCCCAGCGGCGAACTTACGGGTGCTCTTCACGAACTCTCTCCTCCTACAATTAGGAGGTAAAGACAGACTCCCTTTGAAGGCCACATCAATGTGCATTTACTCTTTCACTTGCTCCTTTGGAGCGGGATACGTCGGCCGTACAACCAGGCGTCTCGAAAAGAGGGTACGTGAGCACATACCAACCTGGCTAAGTAAAGGTAAAACTAGATCGATCTCCAGTGCTAGTCTCGCACATCTAGTCGATACGAACCATCGAGTCGATACTAACGAAGCCTTTCAGGTGGTCTACAGGACACCATCTAATTTTTTCAAAGGCCTACGCCAACTAATGCTTGCAACAGCCGAAGCAGTAGCTATAAGGCTAGCAAATCCAGTGCTGTGTTGTCAGAAGACTCAGACACAAGCTCTGTCACTTCCATGGCCTAAAACGACACCAGGTGGCGATAGGATTTCGCCCCTACCAACACGCTGACCTGGCCTACATGCGCAAACTGACATAGACCACGTTGGCCAATCAGCGCCCGTGTTAGATAGTTATTAATTTTTCTACCTATTCAAACTTTAATTGTTATGTACAGCGTTAATTTCCCTTGCAAATGTTTGGTCTGATGAAGAGTTGATGAAAACAATTGTTTGACATAAACTGACTTCTAATATTAACCATGGGAATATTTGGGGAAAAAGAAAATTATGTGCAATAAAACATACAACATTATTCAGTTCCGCCAAATTTACTGTTATATCTTTTTATATACAGCAATCAAATTGGGAGTACTATTTAATTTGCGCAGCCAATGATTTTTCATTGAGCTATTAGGTAATACCACTATCAATGCTGTATACGAGGCACCGGCATGTAATCAATAGGGTTTTTTAATAGCATTGCATTAAACACCCACCAAATACACTGAACAAAAACTGAGGCTCACTGTGTGCCGTGACTTTGATCACACTTGGGTCAGGTTGTTCGCCCAGCTTGATAAAAGCTTCTGCACTTACATTTCAGATAGAACTTTCATTAATCTTATGAGCGACTGCAATATATGAACGGTACTTGAATGCGACTCTTTGACTTCAAATATGGCAGACAGGTTCATTTTACATAGTCCGCTCTAGCACACTACAAATTGCAAAGATTTCATAAATTCTTCTCTTGAACTCATGTAGATATAAACAGCAGACGTGTTGCCCAGTGAAATGTTAGGACGCGCCCTAAGTGTTTATGTGGTTGGGTTGTGATGAATGAGTGAGTGAGTGGGGACTAAGAATCAGCTGACCAGAATGCAAACGTCAATGAGGGAACATGAATGCTACTCTACTCGCTGAATATTAGAAGTCTGCGGGGAAATGAATATAGATTGGAATGAAAGGAGGTAAAATATTTGCTTTGGAAGGCGGCAAAACGTCCTCTGGGACCAATATTTTATATGCCTGACGTTTCGGATTCTCACTCGAGACCATTGTCAAAGGATGATAAAATGTACAGCTTACCGTGTATTTAGCTCAACTCTGCCGGGAATTACCTTCAGCTCTGCGCTCGATTATTTTCGCGCAGCGTGAGATAAGCTTCAGTAAGATCGAAAGGTTTGTTAATTGAATCTGCGTGTGAGTGACAGGCCTCTTGCGAGAGACGTGAGATTCGGTTGTCTGACTGACCCAGCATTCAGCTTTTTAATCTGATCGTGGTATATATCAGTATATTTAAGGTCTATAGGCGTAGACCAAAATTGTAAGTGTATATTCGTGCTGAAACCCGTCAACCCCTGTGAAATATACACATGTTGCCATCAGAATGTCGTTAGTAGCCCTCGCAGCTGTGTCAAGCAGCGGCAGAATACCAGTTAAACACGTGTCTGGGCCTTTAAGCAAGTACCTAGGCTGTTAGTATGGTAAGTTACAACGTCAATTTATACTACTAACGACTGTCTAATGGCAGCATGTGTATATTTCACAGGGGTTGACGGGTGTCAACACGAATATACACTTATAATTTCGGTCTATGCCTATAGACCTTAAATATACTAATATATACCACGATCAGAAATTAATTTCTCTGGAGATTAAAAGCTGAACTTTCAAAACCGCTATATCAACCACAAAGCCGATAGGGAGAGCTGGGCGATCCACTGATGAGCCGGAGTCCTCACAGCTGTGTCAAGCAGCGGCAGAATACCGGCGAAACCTGTGTCTGGGCCTTTTAGCAAGTACCTTGGCTATTATGGTAAGTTACAACGTCAATTTATGACCCAGTATTCGCACCTGTTCGAAATTGAAGCCGTGTCCTGGCTTGGATGCATGAGTGGCTACCAAAGAAAACTTTTCATGCCGTCCCATGACGAGTTCATGCGGGTGCATGCTCGTGAGAACCCGTTTGCCAGTTTCGCCAACATAATTACCTTGACCACAAAGGCAGCCGATGCGGTAAATGACACCGGACATTTGGAGGACAGCAGAGCAGACAAGAGTCCTGGGTTATGACGCCTGTTTCAATACCACGGATGCCGACCCAGTTGAATTCATCGCAGCTGCGGAATCTGTCATTTGCGAAGCTCCAATTCCCAAAGAAAGCCAAAATCTGCTACGACAGCGAATCTCCTCCAGACTAATGTCCCATAAAAACGCAAGGGGCTCTCGAAAACAGAAAACGAAGTGCTACGGGTACTGAAGGCCGACAAGACCATTGTCATTCTTCCTGCCGACAATGGATGTTCGACAGTTATGTTAAACAAAGAGGACGACTTTAACTAAGTTGAGACATTTTTGGGCGATAGAACCACCTACATCCCTCGGTAAAATGACCCAATGAAGAAGCTAGTCAACAGAATCATCAAAGACCTGGCAAGTCTTCGAAAGTCAAAGGCCATAACACAGATCGACTGACAAAAGGTGAAACCAAAGGATGCAGCACTCGCAAGATTCTATGGCCTCCCCAAGGTCCACAAACCAGGAACACCCCTACGACCAATCGTTTCCCTCAGAGGCACTCCAACGTTTGGCCTAGCCAAGTGACTGTTTCACGTTCCCAACTTTCTAACAGAGGGCTCTGCAATGACTGTTAAGTCAGCTGAACAATTCATACAAAAGCTGCAGGGTATTCGATTAACGCATGACGCAGTGATGGTATCCTTCGATGTGACCTCTCATTTCACCTCGATACCACAACATCTTGCAGTGGAAACAATTCAAACCCTGTTAGAAAGACAGTTCAATGAGGTGAACACGAAGCTCAAAATAATTTATCTTATTGGGCTCCTGAAACACTGCCTGAGTACCTTTTTCACCTTCAATGTAACCGTGTACGAGCAAATAAAAGGAACACCAATGGGGTCGCCGTTGTCTGGCCTGATTGCCGAGGCACTGTTACAGCGACTAGAGGCAATGGCTTTCGATCACTATCGGCCACGACTGTGGATCCGGTATGTTGATGACACGTTTTTCATCATCAGTCGAGACAAGATTGAGGATTTCACAGAGCAACTTAACTCCATCTTCCCTGACATCCAGTGCACGATGGAGGAAGAAAATAACTGTCAGTTGCCGTTCCTTGACGTGCTGCTGTGCAGAAAAGGCGGTGGGGAACTCCAAACAACAATTTACAGAAAGGCGACAAATACCTCACGTATTCTGAGTTGCCTCAGCAACCATCTTGCCACGCACAAACGCAGCTGCGTGCGAATGCTATATCGCCGAGTAGAAACCCACTGCAACGAACCAGCCGACAAAAAGGCCGAAGTCAAATATCTGCGGAAACTTTTCACAATGAATGGTTATCCTGGCGCATTTGTCAAAAAATGCAGGCGCGGAGCCGAACAAAGAAAACCAACGGGAAGGCCAGAACCGACACGTTGGCGAGCAATACCTTATATTGCTGATGTATCGGAAGAATTCGCTCGACTGCTCAGCGAATTTAGGGTTGGCGTTGCTCACAGGCCAAAAGCAACAATCTGGAGACAACTTATGCGGCTAAAAACCCAGTAACCGTTAACCAAAAGTCCCGTGTAATTTACCGCATCGCCTGCCTTTGTGGTCAAGGTAATTATGTTGGCGAAACCTGCAAACGGGTTCTCACGAGCATGCACGGAATGACAAGTTTTCTTTGGTAGCCGCTCATGCATCCAAGCCAGGGCACGGCTTCAATTTCGAACACGTGCGAATGCTGGGTCAGTCAGACAACCGAATCGCACGTCTGTTGCACGAGGCCTGGCACTCACACGCAAATTCAATTAACAAACCTATCGATCTTACTGAAGCTTATCTCAGGTTGCGCGAAAATAATCGAGTGCAGAGCTGAAGGTAAGGCAGTTGTGAGCGAAGAAGGTGGAAACGCTCAGAAGGCACATGAACGAAGTGCCACATCGCATAGAGGCGCCCGCGAAGGCGAGAACATTTCAAACAGCCACCAGCAATCGATCGGTACAATCAGTCGATGTGCGAGCATCAGGCTCAGTTATAGCATGCGTCTAGTGGTCAGACACTCTCACCTGACGCCAGCAGGATAACAGACAGTGCGTTCTGACGATGAAAACGAGAATGTTTTCGAAACGTCAGCTTCAATACAACTTGGTCTCAGTAATTGCTCCTTCCTCTTCCGGGATGATGAAAGCCATATTATATCTGAATCTCGAATATTTGCCCATAGTAATAAATAACCACTTATTTAAGCATTCTTGATTATTTGGTTTAGTTTAATTTAGTTTATTATTAAGTCTTGTGTGCTTAAGATTAACTTTCGTTTAGTTTAGTTCTTAGTTTAGTTACTAAAGTTTTACTCCACTTTAGATTGCGTATTTATAATTTAGTTTTAGTTTACTTTAGTTCTTAATTTTATTTTTTTAATTCAATTTCAGTTTGGCTTTTAGTTAAATTTACTCAATCTTTACTAATTCTATTAGTATGTTGTTTGTTTTTTCTTATTTCCATTCACCTGTCTATACAAAGCCTTTTACTACCGGTCTCTTATTACACAAATCTAGGTTTTGTAGTGCAGTGTCTTCTATCAGGAATCCTTACCCAGCCCCTCAACATTTCGCTTCAACGCTAACTTATGCTAACGCAACAACGGGAAAGTGAATGCTGCATTCTACCTAAAAGACAACTTAAATGTCTTAATTATAGTTACAGGCATGCACTTATAGAGGGTGCCCCAAAAAATACATACACATTTTTAGTAATTTTAACTCGCTGTTTATGATAATTTTGTTATTTCGAAACGTAAAAATATTAAAAGGTATCATTTATTGTTTGTTTTCACTGCATTTTGACAGTTGTAACAGTGGCTGAATTGAGAAAGGCCACCGAACATGAATGCACCCGAATACCAAGACAATTGTTTCATGGTATGTGTGATTCCATTGCATCGCGTTGTCAGCAGTGTCATGATCAAAATGGATGTCAGTTTGTGAACAGTCAGTGATAAAAACAATAAAATGGTGCTTGTAAATATCTTTACACTTACTGAATAATAAAATTTTGATAAATACCAATTGTGTAAATAGGTAAAATTTATAAACATTTTTGGGACACCCTGTATAATTGTGTGGAATGTTTTAAATACTTGCAACCCAAAGTCATTCGTTGTGCGTCTTCTGTTGCTAAAGTGAGTAATAACTGACAAAGGCCAATTGAGAGTTAACTTTGGGGCAAAGGTTTTTTCGAGGGATTTCGTTATCTCAACAGACATCACAAGAGAGCTTGGAAGACAAAATAGTTATGACTTATCGCAATAGCATTCAGTGCTTGCTGAAAAGGTCGACTTACTATGATATTTTTGAGAAAATAAGATAGTTTGACTATTGGTTTCCACTATATGCTTGCAGCAAGTTTGATCTCTTGCGCGTGAATTAGAGTAAAATGAGAACAGACTTGCGTTGTATCTACCTCCCTCTCTGTTTGCCCCAAAACCCCCACACGGGCTCGGTGTCACAACCCAGTCCAATAGGCCGCAGGCAGATGAGGAGCTCAGGGACTGACGCAGCCGGAGCTGGCCCTAATGGGGATTCCCTATTAACAACGCCGTGTTTTACTGTACTTAAATAACTACTTATTTGAATAACGTTCATTTCTTTTTAATTCAGTATCTTCAGTATATATAGGGGATATGAGCAGAGCCTTTGAAAACCTTATTGGATTAGTTTAGTTGAGATCATTATTTCTTCTCGTGCGCTTTAGTTTAGTTTTCGCTTAGTTTAGTTCTTAGTTTAGTTCGTTAAGTTTTACGTAAGTTTATTTTAGTTTAATATTTTGAATTTACTTTGGCTTTAAGTTTAATTTAGTAAGGTTTTACAAATCCCATTGATGTGTTGTTTCTTCTTCTTATATTCATTTCCCTGCCCACAACTCCTAGTACCAGTGGTCCCCTATTACACAAATCTAGTTTTTTTGCTGCAGCATTGTCTATCACGAATCCTTACTTCATTCCTCAACCTCCTTACCAGCCCTGACTCGGATCCCATGGAGTGGAAGTGCCATAAAGCAAAATAATTGCAGCCTGACCTTCTCTCGGCCACTCCATGGCTTTTAACGCACCGTGATAGCCTCAAAGGCGTCCTATTGAGGGCAACTGCACCGACCCGTCAACCTTACTTTTTTTCCCATCGTGAACCACCACCACCCACCTTCCGAACCGGTCAGTGGACTAAGGCAGGGAATGGGATCAGCTGCGGTGCGTAATACGTACACGATGTGTCCCCTCAAGCGCAAACTTCGGGGTTTCACACAAAGTAGGGGGCTGGGATGAGAAGAGCGACCACATTTCACGTGCAAGAGAATGTCAAAGGCCCTTTGAAAACAGCGCTGTTGCAGGCTGACTCTGCGACAACCAGTCAGGTTCTTCGCACAAGTACATACAGTGGACTGACTGGGAGGTCTGAGCTCTATCCGCATTTTGCAATCTTCCGAGCCACTCACTCTGGCGCACTTTGGAAGTCTCGAGCTCGGGTTCCAGGCGCAGCAAAATACCACATGATCATACTTCCCGCCTATGTGAAAGTTGCTGGTTGCAAGCACGCGTTGTGAAATGTTGCATATGCATCATTGTTAACTAGCAGGCGGAGGACTGACCATGAGATTCCAGATACTACTCTGTCTACATGCCGAAGTCGGCTCGGTCTTATCCTGCAACAGTGGATTGTGCTGTACACAGTTTGTCCGGCAGCCCATGTTACGTCGTTTTAAAGCCAAAATAAATCTACGCTAGTTTCGAGAAAATGCAGACTGCAGGAATTCAGTCTCAACCTCATGAGTTTCACCCAGATTTGTCATTAATACTTTCGTGTGTAGCCAAATAAACTTGAAATCCTAGTTCATGTTTAGTTTTGTTAACTACATGGCAAGTTGCGTGCGCATAACATTTTCCAGCGAGTTCATTAAGGAAGCAAACGTCGGCAAGTAAGTCCGCGTGATCCTTTTACATATGACTCGCTGGACTACATATGTGTCTAAGACTCTTTTATTTTACAATTCACACTCAAACTAACATTCGATTGTTGGCCAAATAATAGGAGAGCTACCGCGCAATTTCTCTAATAGAAAATAAATTAACTCACCCCTAAATGGTAACAGTCGATTCGGCTTGAATGATCAACAGTCTCACGGATATTTTGTTTCGCAAGGCTTGTCCATGAATTCGTTATTAGGCCATCTTTAAACCAGTTTCGATTTGGCCTCAAAGATGGGTCAAGCGCAGGACAAACAGAGGGGCTGACTTGCATCCAATGATCCGTAACCTGCGCTACGCGAATCGAATGCGAGTAATATCCGAGGGAATGATATTTCGAACACGAATTGTATTCGAAGTGGACATATGCTCCGAACCTGATTTGAAACCGAAGATTTGAGGCTCATATTCCATTCGCACAGCTGATACGAGACACTGCTCCCCAATCTTAATTGTAGCAGTAAGGTACCTTTTGGAAGACTATCTATGCTTATGCAATATATTTTGTTGAAAGGACGCGATAAACAACGTTATTATCCAATAAGCTGTCAAGGCGAAAACCAAACATTTTACTGCTGGGTCACAACACCTTCCTCCTTTAGTACGTTCGCAACTGGGAAGAAGCAGAAGCGATCGCTGGGACAAGAGTTTTATTCGTCCGACCTTTCGGACTCCGTCGCGCATGCATCCTCAGGGACAATGGCAGAAATGACTATCTAATCAACAGAGATTTTCAGTTGTGTGTGATTTACCGTTTCTGTTATTGTCCCTGGTGCTGGATCCGCGAAGGAATCCATAACTTCATGAGAAGCATTCTTGTTCCAGTGATCGCATCTGCGTCTTCTTAATTACCTGTTATAAACTGTAATTTTGCTTGTAATAAGTAGAATTTGCAAAACAGTCGATGTCACAGCAGACCTACATCGGGGTTACACATGTCGTTGAGCATACCTGTACTCCCCGGGAACGGATGGTATCCCAAATTTGCTTATCAGGAAGGTTCAAACGTTCCCGTTCGAACAGTCAGCTTTTCCAAATCTATATTTGAGTGAGTTCCTCTTAGAGTCAAGGAAGACCTCAATTGTCCTCCAACTTCTAAAATCTGGATCCCAATCTGAAGTTAATAACTATTGCGGCATGCATAAAAGGCCAGCTTTGTCACTTTAAGTCACTTTGTTAAAGGAAGGAGGCTTTGACCCTTGAGCTCTCTATTAATTTCTAACAAAATTTCGTGAAAAGATAATTTCTTATAAATATTACATATATTTTCTCTTTAAAAAATCAGCTTCGAAATCCTGAGCAGCATGCATTTTATCCGCTAATTCTTCCAAAACTTGGCACTTACGCCAACTGCGATGGTCTCATCGGCCAACGCACGTTGTGGCCATAGTCAACGCGGTCTTTCAACGTTTTACTACTTATCGAACTGAAGCAGACTATTGATGATGTTGGCGGGTTCTTCAGTTTTTGCTACCTCCTCGTTGGATTCTGCAGTCTGCAGGGACATATTATAGTAGCATCTTCGGCATTTCAGTTATAACCTCGTTACCAGTAATGTTCTTTAAGCTTACCGATGATTTCCAGGATGAGCTTCTTTGTCTCACCTTCCTAGCGGTTGACCCGTCATACACTTCAGCTGGAAGACTTTTGGTGTTGTATGGCCCTACGATTTATTCCTACACGTTTAACTCACACGTAATCTGTCTTAATGATTATCTATTTTGCGTCAGCGATCGTTCGATATCACAAATAATCCAGTTAACTTGAAAACATCCCATACTACATCCAGACCCGTCATCCTGACCTCAACCTTCTCTAATGTCATATAGTAGCATATCAAAATAGACGTTAGCAGTTATTTGGAAACCTTCAACCTCGTGTCTATCACCCAATATGGCTTCCATAAAGTAAGGTTACTTATAAGGAAAGTGGCCTATATTTTGCAAAGCTTGGCAAGAGCACTCGATTAAAACCTACCTAGCATGGAACATACATTGATTTAGGGAAGAACTACGCTACTGTCACTCTCAAGTGACTCCTGTGTATGCTGAAAATAATAAGTCACGATGGCAAACTTTGTAAATGGAAAGAAATTTTATCATCTGTCGTTTCCATGTTTTTGGTGTGAAGAAACGGCAATCGAGACGTATAGTAGGTAACCTATCTTATGAAATCGTCCTTCGTCCTTCCACAACTAGCCTTTGTGTATGTATCGGAGTGGTCCATTCCTTTTTATAGACCTTTCATCGGCCATGAAACTCGTCTTAAATACATGCGCATGCATTTTGGAACAGTTAACAAATGCCTTATTAATTTACAAAAATCGAAACACGGAGATGTTTTAGCTTTCAAAGTTGATATGTCGCCCATATTACTTTTCGAATGCGTACATTGATTTACCATCGATATTGGAAAGCGTGAATATTTTAAGCATTACGTATGCCTTTTTTTCGAATTTCAGCCTTTCTGGCGTTCCATTTATCGCTCGTCGTAGAAACAAAGAGAGAACATCTAAAAGTATAAAGTCACCCTGTAGCACCTTCGACCTTCTGAGCTTTCGCACACTTACGACATTCCGTCAGCAGGCACAGTGTGAATGCAACAACAAGTGAGTCATCCTGTTTTTGAACAATTTCTGACCCCTTAACTAGGATTCCACCCACACACGCACTTAAAAAAGTGCATTTGTCGATTTCAAAAGTTTCTAACATTGAGTTTTTTACCATGGAATGTTTATCCATAAAGCTTCGTATCTGCTTACCGTTTTTACTGTTTGAAAGTAAAAACACATAGTCAACACGCACTTCAAATGTTATGGACCCTATATGGCGTCGAGTCTTAGCCGCATGTGATGCATGGAAGAGCATGCCATATCCTGAGTGGTGTTTCTCCCTAGTTTTTCCGAATTCGAACGCATGGGCATCGGCTTACAAATGACGACAAAGTTTCTTATGGTCAAGAAAACCACGCTGAAAAACTTCCAGTACTTGCTTAATGGAATCTTTCCTGACATAAAAATCAAGTGGAAAGGAGAAAAAGATTAAATGAAAGCTCAGCGGTGTGGAAGTTTTACAGAAAAAGTTATAAATAACAAACAGCTTTTGCTACGACTATCCGGTAGGTCACATACTGGCCTATCTGGAAACGTTCTTCAAACGGATTCAGATTCATTGCAACAGGGCTAAGGATAAGATACGTGAGGCCCGATATTTGTGTGACTGACGTATTCGAACTGGCTATATAAACGGCATTATAAGCTGATTCTTTTGAGTTCGGCTTCAGCTGGCCAAAACAGAAAGACCAGCAGGGATCTGACACGCCCTGTCATACACCGGAGACTTCTCAGAAGCAACTGAGTGCAATATTTTGCGGGACTTGGTGTTGGGTTTGCTTACCGGCCCTAAGCTACCATACGCAGCAGGATGCTAAAAACTAAACACCCTGTTAATGCTAAAGAGATAGTTGGGTTAATATATCGTGACTTATGCCTGAGCTGTCCGTGTAATTTCACAGGTCAAACTGAGCGCAAACATTAACATTAGTTGGATAGGCAACCCAAGTTGCTTCGCACATTTACGAGACAGGCAATGAGTTAAACTGTTGCAAACGTCAATATAATTGCACACACCGAAAACAAAACGAGCCAAAGATTGATTGAGGCCTGTTCCATAAACGAGAACTCAATCAAAGTAAGGTTACTTATAAGGAAAGTGGCCTACATTTTGCAAAGCTTGGCAGGAGCATCCGATCAAAACCTACCTAGCATGGAACATACATTGATTTAAGGAAGAGATTCGCTACTGTCACTCTCAAGTGACTCCTGTGTATGCTGAAAATAATAAGTTACTATGGCAAACTTGGTAAATGGAACGAAATTTTATCATCAGTCGTTTCCATGTTGTCGGTGTGAAGAAACGGCAATCGAGATGTATAGTAGGTAACCTAACCGAAGAAATCCAACGATTTTTCAAAGTTACTCTTTTTTACCCAAATGCAACCCAAGCTGCGGCCCCCACAGTCTTACAACGATAAAGTGATAATCATTCTTCACAATAACGCATATTGTTGTTTGCGAAGGAATATCAAGTTGTAAAGACACACCAGCCGATCTAATAGGGGAACAATTACGTACCACTTTGCCCAGGAACCCGCTAACGGCTAACAGGCCAGAAAAAGGCATACCAAGCTTCCTTTTCTCTGTCAGATCCATTTCATAATTGCTCTAATCTCAATTTTATGAAAATAAAAGCAAATGAATGCCGGCAACATCGCAGGAAAAATCCTGTGTGCACCGGTCCAAGTACACAACGTCTCGTAGTATTCGAACAATCCAGGTGAAGCTGGGGCCAGCGTCACCCGATGGAGTACGACAACTAAAAGGGGGAGAGGAAAAAATGGTCGAGAGGGTTGTCAAATCAGAAGACCCAGTAAAATGTTTACTCTAACGCTCATGATAAACGCATGGACGGCATCCTTCACTCGACTGCATGGACGGTGAGGAGTAGGCAAGTGTGTTGTCTGTTGAGTCATTTGCGCTCTGACCCAGGTGCACAGCGACTCCCAAAATGCGGTCGTCATAATGGAAAATGACGAAAACGGGTAAAGACGGACTGAAAACGGGAAAACGAGCGAGCCACAAGGGTAATCATTAGGAATGAGACAACGCGTGATGTTTAGAATAGAACTCGAGCCAGGAAATGGTTTAGAATATCTCGCGAAAGCTGGAAGGGCAACCTAGGTCCAGAAGCTCGGAAGGCACCCTTAGTCCACTAAGAAAGGACGTGGAATAAGAATGCGGGTAACACGACTGGCGAAATCCTACATGCACCGATCCAGGTACACAACTTCTCGCAGTATGCGAAGGCACACTGTTGAAGGTGGGGTTAACGGCAACCGATGGAGTACTACAGCGAAAGAGGAGGGGGAGGAGAAGATCGTCGAGATGGTTGTCAAATCAGAAGATCCCGCACGAGGCTGGTTTTAACCGCCATGGTAAACGCGTGGACTGCATCACTGGGACAAGAGATTCGGCTGGATTGTTCTGCCGAGGAGTTAACTGCATTCCTCACTGGTCCGCTTAGACGGTGAGGAGAAAACAAGAGTATCCACTGTAT
>JAYGXS010000008.1:342350-362970 GCA_036362985.1 Ligula intestinalis | reverse complement strand
GTGTGTGTGTGTCTGACCATCGGTTTCGATGATAACAACCAAGTGCATCAACAGGTTTGTACAAGAGGTGACGGCCTCAGGGCTTAGTTTAAAGTGATATAGAACGGAGTTTGCGGCTCCGCACTCTTCACCTTCTCCCATGAGTCTCGAAGACTAGACGGGGTCCGGCGCTGCTGCTGTATCAAATGCGAGCCAATACACCGCCTTATTTAGTCTTGAAGTGACAGTAGATCTTGCGCGCGTGCTACTGTGCTATCCATCCTCACTCACCTATAGTAGGTGTCGGGCCAGACTTAGGTAAACCAGGACTGGTACTGCTTACTTCTAATGCTACGTACTAGGGTGTAACTTATTAAAATACTTGTTGGTACTGGTACTGACTGTTTTGTACGTCATAAGTGACGCTGATTAAGTCAGCACTGGGCTCCTATCCCCTAAATCACGTAGTCAACAGCTGATGTTTCAATTATGAAAAACAGCACACAAGGAAGCTATACTCAGTAGTGAATAGCAGAATAAATAGAGGCTAGCTCCCACTTATTTCGATAGACGTTTTATAGGAAGCAAATACTTTCAAAGCATATTATAGTGGTGCCACGGTTAACGAGTGAAATCTTTTTAAACCCTGAATTCGTCATGTGAAACGCCCATTTTACATTTTAAGTTATGGAAATAAAACTGATCCTATTCACGTCCCAAAAAAACATCAATAGGATGTTTGATAATTCAATTACTATGTATGTTATTAATATGATAAATTTGTCTATTTTAACTGATTTTAGTTTCATTTTTGCCCTGTGAAGCGTGGTTGCTGGCTTGGGGCAAGAGTATCGACAAGTGTTGAGACAAAGAAATTTGACCGTAACAGCTACGATCTTCCAGGCCCATGGTTCCCTTAGGTGAGGAGAGAAGACGGTGGGAAAGCCAAATTGTTAGCAATATTGTATTCTGCAACAGGATAAAAGAATAGATGGAAAGAGTTTTGACTTCCAGATGACCGCAGTCCGGCTACAAGGGCCTCAATTCCGGAATGACGACAGCGTCGGGAATAGCTGGATGGTCGGTGCATGCTTTGTTACAGTAGCCAATCACGCGGCTAATGTCTAGAGTAAACATCGTGGCGCGACCTTGAAAGGGGCGAGGGCTGGCAAGGCTGGGCGCGCGTCCGTTTACGCATAGGCCCGAGGCACGCGGGAAAACTGCTTTCGCGCGAGGTCCTATGCTCTGAGTGACCTCGTCTGTGGCGTCAGAAATTAGGAGGGCGTCGGACAAACACGACCACTACAAGATTTTATGGACAATCAAACTGTACCAGTTCATTGATTGGCTGCGGGTCACCGAGGACCCCTGAGTAAGACTCAACGGCGGACACAGACTGACCCACGCGCCCTTACAACTCGTTAACAAGGCAGAAGCTCGTCATGCGAAACATATTTTCTGTGAGTGGTCCACCCACTATCTGAAGTGCTCGTGGATATGGCTGCTCGTCACCCGGTAACCTTTTGTGTTGCGATTTTTAATGATGCCACTTCTTAAAATAATGTCTTTCGTGCTAAGTGAACTTGATAGCGAAATGTTAAAACAATTGCATAACGGTTAGACAGACGAAGACTTTAGTTTATTTTATGCCTGCTATTTTTATCACATTTTTGAATTTCGTGCCAAAGCTCATCGCAGGGGGTTAAGTAAGTTGAACTCTAGCAAGTGTGATCTTCAGGCCCGGTTCCTGCGGAGGAGAGAAGGCTTAGGAGGCCAGAGTGGTAGGAAGAGCTTGTTCTGTACAAAAGGAATGGGAGAATAGGCAGTAGAAATTGTCAGTCAAGCGACCGCACAACCGCAAGCCGCCGGACGGCGTCTGAAGGGATGTCTGCCTGGCGGTCCTCACATGAGATCCTCAGTGAGTTGGCCTGTGATTGGCAGTTTCAGTAGTCTGAAACAGCAAGCGTCCTCAAGTGTGCCTTCACCTGCAGTGTTCACAATTGTGCTTCGTGTGGAGCTTGCCCCTATAAGCTAAAGTAATGAAAATCAATCGAGGAAAAAACGTTTATGCTGCCCGCCACTTTTGTGAGTCGTTCTAGACATTTGAAAATCAGTGATTTTCGTTTGCTACAAAGTAAAATGATCTTAGATATTGACTGAAAACAACGCAAAATTTACTTGCTCTATTTAGGCCAAGGAAGGTTGAAAGTGCAGAACTCCAATAGCATACTCTGAATATCGTTATGTGAGCAAAAGCTTAACCCCGGAGGCCGGAATAGAACGTGAACTCACAATTTCGCCACTAGTCATTCGCAGTAAAACTACTTTTGTTAATTAACGAGAGCCATTATCTCAGGCGTGTGACCTACTGACGATGAATATAACGCAATTAAATTTACCCCTTATCACCGCCTTCCCAGGCGTTTTAAACTTACACTAAAAGGAAGTAAGTACCGTTTTATGCGTATGTGTCTGTGAGCTCTAGGACGAGGTACATCTGGGCTTCTGAGATGCCCGATCGTAGCCATAATTTCGCGCAGCAGTGGTGCATTTCTTGCTGATTTACGATCAAGCGATCCCAGTTGATTGATCAATGAGGGAACACCAGCTACATTATTTTCTTCTCCATAACTACCGATGATCGTATTTCCTGTGCAGTTTCGGCTATCCCACTTCTAAAGCAAATTAGGGGTGCATGCACAACGGCGCCTAGGAAGCTGGTGAACCATTTTCCGGTCCAGTAGGTTTTAGGGGCATAGGAAGCAAAACATATTTTAATGGCGAGGATCGGGGACAGAGGGAGAGCTGGTTGTCGCCAGCTGGAGAACCTACCGGCTGGATGATTGACAGTCCTTAATCACCCTCTAAAAGGATCATCATATATCTTCCTTTTGCCGTAACACGAGGCCTCACCACATGAAGAGTGGAAGAATACTTCCCGTTTTTAATTTTCATGAGCCCAGGAAGTGTGAACTTAGGTCTGTGCGCGCAGGGGCGAGGGGGTGAGGAGACGGGGGTAAATGTAATTCTGCCGCATTTTAGATGGAGATTGCTGGACCTTTGTATATTTCGTCAGTCATGGGGAGAAAATCCGTCTGCCGGAGAAAATCCTTCCTAATGATAGAGGATTTTTGAAGGAGAGGTGTTATCTGGGACAAAAAAGGTACATTTAATTAGGAAAATTTTGAGACTGCTTCCCAAGCGAAGTTCAAAAGTCATATGGGGTAAGAGTTGATCAGTGGCTGTGGTTTCTGTCAGTCTGTAATGTGCGGCCATCGTCTCTTCTATCGCTTTTTATGATGCTCATAAATTCCATCTAACTATATGTGTCGGTTGATGCATGAAGCGTCGGAGTATATTGGTTTCGAAAAATTCTTGGCCTTTTTTGGAGGATTGAACTCCAACGATGTGTGTTTTGTCCCACGCGAAGCTGTGTCCTTTATCAAGGCTATGCCTAGCCACTTCGAATAAATGGTCACTTCTTTACACTGCCAGTTGGTGTTCGTGAACGCGTGTAGGGACGGACCAATCACAGGAGAGACTACTTCATGCGCACGCTGTCCTCATCACTCACCTACACACGCAAACTTTCCTAAATATGACTTTTTCCCAGGTACAAATTTGAAGACAGCGTATGTAGCAGAATTTAATGGCACCATAAATTTCGCGAGCGCTCATCAGCCGCTTCCGCTCGCTGCATAAACAGAATAACGAATGATAAATTACAGAATTGAATTCATACAGAAAAATCGATCCAAAACATCAAGGTCACTTGTGTTAGCCAAGAGGCAATCAATAAAGTAGGAATTCAAACATTGTTCAGTTCCTATTTAATGGCCAACTGTATAGACAAGTTGACGGAGTGGCAATGGGTAGTCCTCTTGGTCCTACCTTTGCAGATATATTTATGGGTCACCTCGAAGAAAAAGTAACTTCCACATTGAAAAGTACAACACTCTATAGAAGATATGTGGATGACATCTTTGCAATTGTTAAAAACATAAAGGAAGCTAAGAAACTACTGTTAACAATGAACAGTTTACATCCAAAAATGAAATTTACGATGGAAGTGGAACGTGGAAACCAGTTTTCTTTCTTAGACGTTCACATGACTAGGCAGAAAGATGGCTCCATAACGCGAAGAGTTTTCCATAAGAATACATGGAGAGGGCAGTATTTGCATTATCTAAGTTTTGTCCCCTTACAATGGAAACGTAACTTAGTTTGCACCCTCTTCCAGAGTACAAGCAAAATCTGCTCAATGGATACACTGGATGCAGAAATTGCAAGCCTCAAGGAAACTCTTCTCAAACGTGGTTATCCAGCTCACTTTATTGAAAAGAATAGCAAACCCTTACGGCAAAAGGTTATAGAACAATCAGCTCCAAAAAAGCCTGTTTTCATCTCCTTGCCATTTAAGGGAGACAACACCTTAAACACCATCATGAGACGTTTACGCAATACCATTGAAAGGACCTATTTTGCAGCTGATCTTGTATTTCGCAACTCGGTGAAGACCCTTCCTATTCCAACTGCGAAGGATGCCCTGCCGTTGTACGCCACTTCTAAGGTTGTTTACCAATTAACATGCACTTGCGGATGCAAGTACATAGGACGAACACAACGGCAATTGGCAGCCAGAGCAAAAGAGCACTTGCCGAGTTGGTTATTAAGACAGGAGAATAGGACTCCCCGTTCTTCTATCACTGAACACCTATTGGATACGGGTCATTCTGTTGACCCTAAAACATCCTTCCGAGTACTTGTTCGGGCACGAACAACTCGTATCTTACGCTACCTGGAGGCAGCATACATAAGGCGGTTTAAACCTGACCTATGTAAACAACTGGAGCATACGGTGAACCTAACCCTGCCGTGGTAGCACCGGCTCCTTGTTTACTCACCCCCTTCCCACATTTTTGCTTTAGATGTTTTTGCCTTTGACAGTTAACTGCGTTTTTTTTTTGCTGCCCACATTGTTTGAATTCCTACTTTATTGATTGCCTCTTGGCTAACACAAGTGACCTTGATGTTTTGGTTCGATTATTCTGTATGAATTCAATTCTGTAATTTATCATTCGTTATTCTGTTTATGCAGCGAGCGGAAGCGGCTGATGAGCGCTCGCGAAACTTATGGTGCCATTAAATTCTGCTACATACGCTGTCTTTAAATATGATTAGGCGAAATAATATTAAAATGTCAAATCCCAATCAGTTTACCTGATTTCATAGTTGTCGACCTACAGTAAACGATTGACACAGCTAGGGAATAAAAATTCGGGCACTCCACTGTTTTTTTTCACTCGTAATTCACAGATTCGTCATTAATGTGCACCAAGGAGGCGCATGCGAACAGCCAGGTGGCATTAAGTTTTAAGGATGTCAATAGTGGACTGCCGGAACAGCCTCTCCTTAATTTGTGCTTTTCGCAAATGGAGATTTTAGAATGAGGCAGCTCATTTTAAGGGAAGTAATTGCAAGTTTTCAGAGGTAAGAGTTCCAGGATAAGATTCAAGGAGCATGTTGGTTCACCCCGAAAGGAGTTTGTTTTGTCTTCGCTGACGTTTCGAAAAGTTGGGCCGGCTCTGCCATTATCGATTAGTAACTTGAAGTTGTGGCTGAAGGTGTCGGCCAATTGGCTGATCGATTTTTCCTTGTTTGCTGTCTGCCCCGTCGTGTGGACTTCGGCATCCGCTGACGGCAATTAGTGTAGTGCTTTGTTACCACGGTAGAGAATGCTGGTGATCCTGCTTTCTTTTCTGGTAGGTTCGTCACGATGCCAACTTCACTTGCAATTCTTAAGTTCGGTTTGATCTTGTCCTATCCTTTACGTACGGAATGGCGTAGGACTTTGTAGGCCGCGGGCAGGTTTATATATCTGTTAACGGACTTACCACCTGAGAAGCGTGCCTCAGTCTTTCGGCTTTTGAGGTTCTCCGGCCTACAGTAGTCGCGCCTTGAATATCGAAGTTGTGGCTAGCCTCTCCAAGCCGCCAGCGTGTGTTCTTGTAGGCTGGCCTGCACATTTCGCTCTGTTTCTTTAATATCGTCTTGTAGATAACCGTTTGATACAACCTAAAGACAGGATGCCTCCTCCTGAAACATTTGCAGTTGTCTACAAGATATGCTGCAACGATGTGGACTGCACTTACATCAGAGAAACAGAACACAATTTTCAGACCCGCCAACAGGAACAACAAGGAAATACAGTGCATTAAACCAGCTGTGTCATGCAAAAAATACTGAACTTTTGAAAGGTGCGTGGTTTTCCAAACAGCCATTCCTGTGGAGAGCTTAAGAATTCAATGAATGCTTACGCATTAGCCATTACGCTTAAACTTGGATCGGATTAATTAAGACTACTTTTAAATCTA
This sequence comes from Ligula intestinalis, assembly GCA_036362985.1. Taxonomy (NCBI): domain Eukaryota; kingdom Metazoa; phylum Platyhelminthes; class Cestoda; order Diphyllobothriidea; family Diphyllobothriidae; genus Ligula; species Ligula intestinalis. Next base: position 356,617 of record JAYGXS010000008.1, on the reverse strand, counting down.
CGGAACTCAAATACTCTTGGAATGTTTGTTCCTTGCCGCACATAATAACCTTCTCCAAGTAAAGAACCAGCTGCCCTGCACTGATTGTTAACTTCTACTATCATTTCTGCTTAATATCTAACATAATTATCTCTCATACATTCCTAAGGTTGGTAGCAATTTGCCTTCAAGGCCAACTTGTTTGGATTCAAAAAACCTCAAATAATTTAAAGATTGTGTCGGTGTGATGGGTGGCTCGTCAGGGCCGCACTTAACCTGGCTGTGCTATCACGTTCTTGTGACTGTAGGTACATGAAATGATACTGAAATTGATCCGATTAGCTCTTTCCTTTGAATTAATTGGCTTCACGGATGTCGCGGATAGTGGTGGCCCATTGGTGGCGATAGGAAGCGAGCTTCTCGCAGATGCCAACTCGGTGCTTGCTTCATTTTCGCAAGCCGCAAACGATTACGAGGCCCATGCGTTCGACGTCCGAATTGACGCTGTTGAACCATGTCTTCAGATGACCACCATATCGGTATCACCAGTTTGCATGACGATAGGGTTTCACGATTAATCTGCAGAAGTCCGTCGATGGCTTGCGCAAGACATGGTCAAATCATTGGAATTGCGAGACTGGATGTAGGATGCTAGGCGTGATAGTTTGAAAAATATCTTATACAGCTCAACACTGGAAATTCGATCCTGCCAGGAGACTCTTAATAGGCATCGAAGACACCAACGGTCAAAGATTTCGAGCGATAGGATACCTGCCCTCCTCACTGGCCATGGTTTGCAAGCATATACTTACACCGGTATGATTGATGCTTTGTATTTCTGCAGCTAGTACGTAAGCTGATGTCTGAGCTAGCAGCCTCAATTCATTTCTAGCCTGCATGATTCGGTTTTTGATTTCATCTTTGACCTGCCCATTGGTTAGCATATTCGAGCCCAAATAGCGGAAGCAACCAACTCCTTTGATGAGTTGATCGCTGATACTAACGGTCAAAGACTTCGAGCGATAGAATGCCTGCCTTGCTGACTGGCCATGTTTCACAGGCATATATTAACACCAATCTGATGGATGCTCTATATACTAACAACTTAGTTCGTAAGCTGATGCCTCACCGAGACCAGAGTGGTCTGGCTAGCAGCCTAAAGCATTCCTACTTTGCGCATTTCGGCTCCTGATATCTTCTTTGGCCTGTCCGGACAGAAATCAAATCCTCGATCTGACGGATAACAGAGGGCAATGGCAGGTACCATTGAGGACGGTACCTGTAATAAAATTCTCGAGAAAATTCAGGGGACAACAAACATATCATGGATCCCAATACTGCTACGGCGTCACCGGGAAGCTATGCGCTCCGCTGTTGCCTGGTGCTCGAAACGTCAAACAGTACCCTAAATTCGCTACGCAAGTTGAGCATCGGTTGCTGGAATGTACAGACGCTGCTTGATGCCGGAAGTCAAGCACTTGTAGAACGCGCATTGTGGGACTATAAGGCAGACGTTGCCTGTCCTTCAGAGGTTCGTCTGCCGGAATCTGGATCGAGAGAAATCAAGGTCCCACAAGAAGATACCGAGTACGTGCTCACTCAGAGTGGTTCAGCAATGGGCTAAAGGACAGTATGGGGTTGCAATAACCACGAAGAAGCAGAAGGATAGCACTCTCTTAGCGCTTGAGCCTATATCAGAGTGGTTTGCTACAGCCCGCTTCAAAGTCAGCTTAGCAAATATGTCTGTGGTTAGTGTAAAGGCTTCAATATTGCAAGCGGCTGAAACATTTGAGACTGAGTTCTATGAACACCATCAAGCTTAGGTGGCCAGGATACCCCGTAGAGATTCATTCTTCGTCGCAAGAGCCTCGAATACCAGTACTGGTTCATACGATGAAACCACGAAGTATATCCTCAGAAAATATGGACTGGGCCAAAGTTGCGACAACGGAGAATGCTTGGTAAAATTTACTGATTATGACCATCTGGTCGTTACAAACACGCATTTTTAGCATCACCATCGGCAGTTACTTACGTGGTATTAAAAAGATGGTCAAACGGCAAACCGGATATTAGTACGCCCAGGGCGGGCTATCGCGGTATCCAACAGCTGATCGTTTCGATGTGCGGAAGCTGGATCAAACCACGTACTTGCCCGTGCTCGCTTCAAGCTCCATTTGTCGGCTTATAGTACGTCAGATAATTAACTCTCCTACTTCAATGCGGTTTCCTAATTTTCTAGTGCCTGTCGAGATGCGATCTGCTTTGAATATTATCATATTTTTCATAACGGTAGATTTATCGACCCAAATTAAGTTGTAAAGGCCTCAATCAAGAATATTTGCAATATTGGTAAGTAGATACTCCGGGTGAAGGCCTGCTTCAGGTTTCCAGTTAAAGTGCTCATAGAATTTAATTAATGTTGGATTTTGTGATTTGCCTGTAGCGGTCGTTGCCGGCCGACGCCCTCCATCACTTTTTCCGGCGTCACTGCTCAAGGTCAGCTGCCTCAAGGTCATCCAATACCTCAGTCAGCGCTTACTGCAGAGACTTGACCTATTTTTACTCGGACAAACACACACACGTGCGTCTACGTTCTCGCGGCTGCCCAAGCACCACACAAACATATCCCTCTTTCCCCACTCTCGATCGCTAGACGTCACTTAGGGCCACGGCGCTCCAGTGGAATGACGTGTGCTCCTAAGTTAACCTTTCTCCATCTATTCCCCGTTCCTTTGTGTACACAATAATCTATTGCTGCTATTCTGGTCTTTCTTACACTTCTCCATTAGGTAGCCATGGTCTGAAGATCGCAGTTGCTAGGGTTTAGCTTACCTAACCTCATGCAATATGCTAAAGTTAGTTAGTACTTCTCCAGCTAGGATATGTGTACCCACCAGATTTACGCCATTTACAGAAGCCAGTCTACTTGATAAGATTTAAGGCATTAGAATGGGCTACTTTGGCGCTTGCAATGTTTTATTTACTTCGGTGCCACATGCTATTCAGATCTCTCAGCCACAACAGGATGTTGGCTTTGGAATTAGTTCCTTCCGGCCATCCACAAACACTCAACTCTGCAAAGATGACATGTTAAGTAGTAGGCATCTTTTGCATTTATTTTACATCGCCATATAAACAAAAATGTGTTAAATTCACGAACTGTTCTTTGTCGGATCCATTTTATCCCATCCCACAAGTGACTATGCGACTGTCCGCTCAGGCTCGAAATAAAGCTGCAGGGCAAAACCAGAACGTATACTGCTACGTTACTAGATCGGGGATCTGCACATATTCATCCTTTTCCAGATCTCTACCAACAAAGAAATGAGCCCATGGTGCAATAGTAGGGTGGTAAACTCAATGATCAAAGGTCCCGAGTTCAAAGCGCGGGAATTCCAACATCTGAGATTGGGTATGACTGGCTGATGATGACTAATATGTCAGAAACGGGCATTCCGGTCTACTTTTGATTTGTCAGATCTATTTCAAACCGCAGTACCATTAGTTAGACTAAAACTCATTGCAGAAAAATCGATGAGATCCACGTGACTTTCAACATTTCGAGTAGAAACGAACAAGTAGTGGGGGGCCTTGAAACGGTTAGTCTACATGTGGACTCAATTTCCCAGCCTAGAATGACCAATGATCAAATGCCACGTTTTTCAACATGGCCTTGGTTTTTATTCCGACTGAAAGAATGCGTGAGTCAGTAATTGTTCGTCTTGAAATCTTGCCTGGGCGGTCAGCTTACTGTATCCGTGATGGTGGATCCCCAATCAGCAGTAAGTTGGGTGAGTAAAATTGACCCAAGTGTGATTAAATGCACGACCCACAGTGAGCCTCTTAGTGCAATGGTAGAACGTTGGCTGCGCAAATGCCTTCCCTGCTGTGTGAGTTTGACTCCCACCGAGACCACGAGTTTTCTTCACAAATGGGTTAGCTAAATTATTTATAACTACCAAAGTCTCCAAATAGTCTTGATTTGTTCTGCATTTATTTTCCACTCTGCAGTAGAACGTGCGCAGTACCCCGGTTTTGGTCCCCGACCTAAAACAGGTAGAGCACACTCACTTCTGCTAAAAAAATAATGACTTATCTTCAAACGTCTTATCTTTGGAACTTTTCCTGATCTTTTTCGGAAATAACTTTTATTAGTTACCCTGTTTTCGTTCCAAAACTCAGTGGAGCACGGCCACCCGGACGAATGTTAAGAGGGGTCCCCGCTGTAAAACAAGTCAGGAAGATTCACGTCTACGGACAAATCGATAAAGCCGCAATGGTTTATGAACGTTCATCCAACCGTTAATGGAACTCATCAGAGTCAAGCGCGCTTACCATTGAGCCACGACTAATGAGCCAGGAATGGCCATTGCAGTCTCCCCTGTCTTTGCTGTCAGGGGTTCTATCGAGGCCGAACGCAGAGAAAGACGGACGAGTTCCGTTAGCAGTCGGTTAAATGTTCATCAATGAGTGTCAATATCCCCTGTCCTAAAATGGCTCGTGGGTCAGTAGTCAGAGCGTTAGACTCTAATCAAAAAGGTAGCGCGTTCGAGCCTCGGGTGGAACAACGCTTGGGTCTGGGCATGACTGGCTGACAACGGCCAATAAGCCAGAAATGACCATTCCAGTCTCCCATGTCTTTGCTGGCAATATTATCTGCGTATATTATGAAGTCTCAATCACCTACAGTAAGTGGAAATATAGCACGGCAATGAGGTAGTTTGCTATCTGCCTTATGGTCCAGATTATGCTCAATCTAGTTATATTAAACCCGAAAAAAAGTGGGATTTAGGGACTAAAGTGCGACTTTGCTTGATTCCCAAATGACAACATCGTGTTGCCCCATTTGACGCAGTGATCATCTCTCTGATTCATGTGAGTGGCATTTGCATTGATAGGAAAGTTATTTCTCCGGCAAAGGTGAGCTAATCCGAGCAATGGACGAAGAAGTTACCCTATTCCCGTTATCCAATGACTACATCAAGCAAGGCATATCTAACGAAAACTGGGATGGCTAAATACTTTAGGATAGCAGAAAAAAATGCAAGTGCACAGCGGAAGGACTCTTGGCAACCCGAAGAGGAGAGCTCTTTTTCAATATACCGAAACTTTGCTGATAACTACGCAAAACACTTACCTATTATTCGATAAACTTTACCCCTTATTCTTCAGAGTGACTAAGTTAAACAGTAAGTTCTCAATGTAAGCACTGTAGTCGCATTTTACAGTAAAGTGTGTACTTTGACTTGAATATTCTTGGCAGTTTTTAATAAAATGTTCAAAAGCAATATCTATTACCCCAAATAGGTTCAAACACAGTGAACTATATTCAATAATCTTTGCTCCGGTTCGCATTGTCTTCCATTTTAAACAGCAGACCAAGGATTGTTTATGGGGCTTCGCATCGTTTTGGATCTTGCCTTGACTGTCACTCACTGACAGTGCAGATATGTTTGCGTGTGAACCAAGTGGATGCTTGCGTTAATATTTTGCAGGCGCATCAGCAGGCTCCCTTCGCTGACCTAGCGGAAAATAGTATGTGTAGCGGAAAGACGCTTCCCAACCGAGAAAGTCAAGAATGCCATCCACACGATGGTGAGTGGCATCTGATTTAATTTAGTTACTGCTCGCCAGTTTACACCAGCGTAGACCCTTTGTTGGCTCAAACCTTAGGCTATGGATGGTCTTTACGATGCTTTAAATGGTATCGCCTGCGTGCGTGGCGTACTTTCCATATCTTACTACGCTTAACGGACGTAAGAGTTATCATACCATACAGAAATAACCTTCGGCCTCAAATGTTATACGCACATGACTCCTCCATTTTCCAGTGCGAAAAGAGGAACCTGTATCAGATAATGAGGACAAGGTGAATGCGAAAATGATATCCTCCTGCTCTTCCTCGACCGAATGCAAACCGTTTAACATCAGGGGACACATCGGCTATCTGTATTCGAAGATCATCGAACTTTGAGAACAGACTCTGAGCGTTGGTATACAGACATTTTTGTCGGCGACACTCCGCAGTGTCTTATTCGTTAGGGCGCGAATTTAGCAGAATCACACTGAAGTTCGTGTACGCACTTATAAATGAATAAGAGAAATACTGTCAGTCTGAGCACTGAACCTTGTGGACCCCACTAAATATGACGTTGTACCTTGATCGCTGTCCATATAAGAATACAACTTCGGAATATCCTAAGAGGAAATTTTGAAATTATAGTTAAATTCCGCCTCTGCTACCTATCACTCGCCAGGTCTACAGGAGACGCTGCTGTCCAATACTGTGTAAGGCCTTCAAAAATGAATGCAGACCACATGCAGGCTAATGTAGAACCTTGTAACTGAAGGGCCAACTGGACGTTACCAAAACTCGGGCTACAAACCTTCTCGATCGTGGTGCGTGCGTCGTACCTAACCATCCTTGAGAAACTCAAGTATTACCCTACAATACACGAATGCACTTAGTCTTAAAGTGTTATGCGTGTGTGGATCCTTAAATCATCCGTTATCGAGCGTCAATGGGTTACCTTTAATCACACCATGAGGTCAACGTCAAACTGTTGATAATCTGCAACGTTTCTTCTGTGACTAAAAAAATGACAATAACCTGCTTCAAATCGGCCGAATGCAAACTGTTTACTATATCAGATGACAACCTTTTGCTGAAGGACATTGTTGGCCACGCCCAAGCCAAATAAGAAAAAAACCGATTTTCAACTTGAAAGTTAATTGTATCCAATTTCGAGATATAAGACACAACTGGCATTCTGACTTTCACATCCGGATGAACAGAACCGGCCTTTTATTATTATTGATCACAGTGGTATTCCTGCATATGTACTTCGTCAGTAAAATCCGGAAGGATATTCAAAGATTGAAAAGTCGTGTTGGCAAACGATTTTTTTGGTCACTCATTCAACTGTCCTATGTCATCAACAGTATACATTTGGCTGAGTAAATACTACAATTTACGGGAGCAACCACCTTGGTCTTGATGTCTAATGAAGAGTACCGAATGCGTAATAGTTACCCGGAGACGCTGCTTTTGAATACTGCGAAAGGCTTTCACAAGATCAATGCAGACAGCATGCAGGTCAATTGAGAGTTTTGTTACTAAAGAGCCAACTGAACACAACTACAACTCGAGCTATGAATGATCTCGACGTTGCTTTAAATTGTATCCCATGCGCTCCTGGTGCGTTTTCTGTACGTACCAACCCTTTAGAAACTAAAGTCTGCCTTCAAGTGTTACACGTATGGGACTCCTTAAATCATCCGTTATCTAGTGTATATAGGGTAACTTTAGTGACACCATAACGTCAACGTAAAAGTCTAGATAATGTGCACGTTTTCTTCGGTGAATGTAAAAATGACCATCACCTGAAGAAGTGGATCCGACAAAGCAAAGGAAGACCAGAATGGCCATTTCTGTTGACCATCATTGACCATCACCTGTGCTTCCTCGGCCAAATGCAAACTGTTTAATATAGCAGACGACAACGTTTTACTAAAGGACTTATTTAGTTAAGCCCAAGCCAAATTACATTTACTCCGTTGTATAAATTGAAAATTCATTGAACCCAATTTTGAGCAATTGGACACAGTTGGCGTTCTGAAGGACGGACGAACAAGCATTTTGTTACTACTTGTCATAGGGGCATCGCTGTATATGTCCTTTTTCAGTAAAATCGGGAAGGATATCCAAATGTTCTATGTCGTCAGCAGAATAAATATGACTGGTTTAATACGTTAACTGCCGTAAAGTATCAAGCTGCATATGACGGGGGATCTTCTTTGGAGACACACTGTGAGGTTGTGAGAGCGTTACTAAAAATCCCGTACCATCACTGAGATATTTGAGCAAACATCCCAAACTGGAGTGTTGCAGTACACAATAGAATACACTCTTCGTCCAGCCTTCAGGTAAATGTTAAGATAGCATGAAGCAAAGAAGGCACGCGCAAGCCATTCATACAGTAGTCGCCGGTTATTAAGCCCACCTCAGGCCCAGACCAAATTGAGCTTTATAAGCGGCTGGGCCTATTAAACGTGGGCTTAATAAACGGCGACTACTGGATTGCGAATTCAACTGGATTGGGAGTAAACAGGACACTGACTCACTACTGAACAGTTCTCGGATGACGTATGCACAAACACGGGAGGATAATCACAAAGAGAGGGAAATTCAATCGAGAGTTTATAAATTGTACAAATTATGCAGTTTTCCCAATTAGACTTCACCCGACACCAAACAAGCCCCGCATTATGCATGCTTAATAACATTAGCTTCAAGTGGAGGTTGTAGCTACTCCACACTCAAGAAATGTAGCACTTACTCTTAAATAGCAAACACAAGTGTTGAACCTCCAGCTTAGCGCTCCTACATGCTTCAATATGGATTTGATTCAAGTTCCCACTTCGTTTGCCGGCTTCTGTGGAACATGCAATTATCCACTTATGTAATACCATTTATCATAAACAACATCCAGATGTCCCGATAGTAGGAGTTTGTGCCTAGAAGCGTGCTATATCACAAATAACGAAAGACAGAATATCTGATAGGCTTGTTGATGCACAAAATTAAATTTCTGACCATTTATGGAAAACACTTCTGTCGCCAAAACAGCATTTTCCATTGTTTTTGAAACAGTTTCCTAAGCGTTCTGACAACTCGAAGTATTTGCGCATACGGACACTACTGCGCTTATCATTTATCGGCGACCTGCCTAAAAATAAATCAATCTTTTTGAGACAATTTATGCTTCCAGTTATTTTCGTCAAATTCTTGGCCCCCTGCTTTACGGGTTTGCACTCCATACAAAACGCATTAACGAGAGCAATACTAACCACATTAAAAATGTGTATTGGACAGTTTCTACAATGGGATCGAAGTATACACTGAGCATTTTCTCAACCCTCTTGTTCTTTGTAAATGCACATATCCATTCAGTCCGCCTGATTTAACTGATAAAGACCAAGCTTACAGCATTCGGAAAATTCGGCAGCTCCACTAATAGACCTACCAAGACCCAGTCTAACCTACAGACGCTAATTAATTTAACTGTACTTGTTAGATAACGTACGCGACTAAGCCATAACAGTTGATGATATCAGCCCATTTCGAATAGATTTTTTAACAGGTAAGGGGCTTAATTTCTCCAATTGCCATTCGCGTAGAAGGATATCGTTAAGGTGCCCAATTTTACCCGTAAACTTTTAAATAAATATGTCATGCAGTCTTAATGTTAGCAGCTTTCCGATTTTTAACCTTACCATGAAATTTTGCTAGACCGTATATTCTTTTAATATTAAAATGGTGTCACAGAGTTGGAGTAACTTTAGAGTGAATACTTCTGAGGGCTGATTACAGTTACTCTTGGCATAAATGCACTCTCGGATTTAATGTAGACGTCACCTCCTTCAGTAGTTTGAGGCAGACAGATTTGGTAAGTTTGGGACAAATAATGCTTAATTAGCATACTTCAATGGTCCCCGAATGACAATTGTCAACGACAGGCGTTCTAGAAATTGGCCTCCGAGTAGTTATGTACATGAACGAATTTTTAGATGCATTTAAACTGCCGTACCCCGAGTCAAAATAAATCAAACCAATGGGAAATCGGTTATTAATTAAATTAGATCCTCTGGTCTATTGTCATATGTTAGGTATCGAAAGAAGTGATGAAGGGCCTCTGAATATTAAGCTAGCAAGGCAAGACAATATAAACTAATAATACGTCAGGTTATAGTGCACGAGACACTGGACGGACGCAGCAGTGTCTATCAGGCTACAACCAACACGTTTAACAAAATCAAAAATACACCATCGGAAAATCTAGATTTTTGTCATTTTTGGGCGCAGCTTCAGACACGTATAAAAAAGAGCAACTTTTGTCAAAGTAAACATATTTTATATGTGTAAAAAACACAGACAAAGAGGGGATATAGCTCTAGTGCACCCGAGTGTAGGTAATCATCGAAATAGAGTAGTACATCCACATTTGGAAGCAGCAGATATTTTCATAATTTAGTGGCAACGACAAGATGGGCAGGATGGACAGCACCTGCAGCATTCGATGCGTGGTGGACATGGAATGCTTGGCCTAAACATAAAAACCGGTAAATTTATTTTAGGGTTCATACCTGATGCGGGGTATCATTGGCTTGAATTTCATCTTGTACCTTATCGGAGCTGGGCAACAACAGTCGTAGGAGCAGCAAGAACTACAGTATCTCGACATCCTTCCGTAGAATTAGAGGTTGAAAGCTAAACATTTTTAAGACCTTTTATAGAAGTGCGTAAAGTTTATTGACACAATATTTACAATTGAAAAACTTAAACAATTTTTTAAGTATACTGAACGTTTAAATTGTCTATAAGTCGTAGTATCATGGAATTATGCAAATTATTAGACGACGTTTAACACTTTAATGGTTTGATGAAAATGAAAAGCCGTGAAATGCTCAACGAATACCACCTCGATATACAGATGTTTGCGATCCGACGAAATGACGGCGTGAGATGAGTAATTGCGTAGTTGCAATATGAATGAGTTAGTAAATGTATTTTGGTTAAGAATGATTTATTATTTAAGAGAACAAAAAGTTGAAAGCGATCCACAAATGAATCCAATTGACTGAAAATCTGGCCTATATTCGAAAGAATTTATTTACGACGAAAGGCGCCGGACTCTGTATAGAGAAATAATTTGCATAAAAAAATCATTAAGGATACTTTTATTGCTTTGAAATTTCAAAATTTAAGGCTCAATTTGCGTTTTTCACGAGAATTTTTAGCATATGAAAGGTTAAATTAATTAATACATGCTTTTCCCCCAATAAAAAAATCCGGACTTACTTGATAGTAAAGGCTATAAATTTTTTCTGATAATTGCGTGTATCAGTGAATCAACTTTGGTTTTCTTGGTAGGGAAGAAGACAATGCCGACAACTGAAGTGAGAACTTAAACCTTGGTCGTCAAGTCGTGCTAAGCTGGATGTTCGACACTTTTGTTCGCTGCTTAAGCTAGTAAGATTTATTAGAAAACACACACATATATAAAAACTACAATGCATAAATTTACTTCTTGTGTTACAGGCAGCAAACAGGGGCCTTATCTTAGTTTAGATTGCGCTTTAAGGACAATTGTTTCATTGGCACCTCTCATGTCATCGCCGTGGAAACATAATGAGAATGTCGTAGCTTAATCTCCTTTCTGAATTCTTCACGCAACTGGCCATAGAACAACTGAATAAACCCCCATAATCAGTTGTGGAAGCACCGTATCTACAGGTTTTCAAAGAAGGCTGAATTACTTTAGTTATTTCCTGTCGTTCCTCGTCAGGATGTCCTCTGATTAACATTGCACAAATTTCACAGAAGATTAATTGGCAAAACCATTTTACCCCCTCTTTCTAAATATTATATTATAAAGGACAATATTTACGCCTGCGCGTACAATTGTATGCGACGTACAGACCGGTAATCAGTAGGGTTTTCAGAGACATTGCCCATTACCCTTACCAAATAAACTAGAACTGAATTACTGGTAAAATTCTCGAGTGTATATAGTCCCTAAAAATGACGTTTTAAGGACCTATCATTCAGTGCACATCCTGCGAAACTTTTCTGGTGTCGAATGGAGTTTAGCCGGGGAAAACTGCAGCCATATAACATTTCGCTTGAATTTCGTTATCTTACTGGTTGTCAATTAGAGCTGTCTGTGCCATAACCTCTCGATGTTTTTTTGCGTTTGTTGCCTGAGAAATGTTGAATTTTGTCTGTTCAATAAAATTCTCACGAAGAAATACCAGAGGACAGGCCATGCGTGCACATTTTACTTCCTGCACCTTTATCCTCATTCTGAGGCCTGGATAAAGAGTACGTTCTCCGGGACACTTTTACTTTTCGCAAAAATTATGGAATCTGAAGTAACGCATTCGGTACTTTTAATTAGACATCAAGACCAACACTCATCTGCAATGTGGCCACTTCTCTCAATTATAGTATTCACTCAGTTAAATTTACACTGTTGACGACGTCAAACAGTTGAATATCTTTCCAGATTTTACTAACGAAGGACAAATGCAGGGATATCACTGCGACAAATAATAATATGCTTGTTTCGTTCATCTGGATGTGATAATCAGAACGCAAGTTGGGCCTTATATCTCGAAGTTGGATAAAATTAACTTTCAATTTGAAAAATTGGGTTTTTCTTATTTGGCTTGTGCTGGCTAACTACATTCTTCAGCAATAGGTTGTCGTCTTATATAGTAAGAAGTTTGCATTCGGCTGATGTGAAACAGGTGATTGTCATTTTTTATTCACAAAAGAAACGGGGCAGATTATCAAAACGTTGACGTTGTCCTCATGGTGTGATTAAGATTAGCCCATTGACGCTAGATAGCGGATTATTTGAGGAGCCACATACGTATAACACTTTAAGACAAAAAACAATCCTGTATTGTATGGCAATACTTAAGTTTCTAAAGGATCGTTTGGTGCGATGCACGCACCACGAACGCAGGGGACACAATTTAAAGCATCCTCGAGAACGTTCGTAGCCTAGTTTTGGTTGTGTTCAGTCGTCCCTTCAGTTACAAGGTTCTAAATTAGCCTGCATATGGTCCGCATTCATTTTTAAGGCCTTTTACAGTATTCGACAGCAACATCTCCTGAAGACCTCGTGAGGGATGGGAGGCAGAGGCAGAATTTAACTATGATTTTAAAATTTCCTCACGGAATATTCCAAAGTTGTCTTCTTATGCGGAAAACGATCAAAGTACAAGGTCATATTAAGTGGAGTCTCCAAGGTTCAGTGCCCAGACTTACAATATTTATCTTTTTCATTATTTAAGTGCGTACACGAATTACAGCGTGATTTTGCCATGTTTGCGGCTGATAGTAAAAGCTGGAAAACCCTGTCTCATGCAGCCGACGTAACTCTCATTCAAGAAAGGGTCTGTCGCTTTTAAGAGTAGTCCTGCCGATGACTCTTATCCTTCACTACCAACAAAAGAAGATTGGTGCGTTTGGGAAACCAAAAGCAGATTTATCACATTCGGACATACTATAAAATCTGAATGCCTCATCGAAAAGCACAAACACAGAAGGAAGTTAGATTTTGGATGACAACTAACCCGAGAACTTTCTGCATAGAGTTGCAAAGGTGTAAATGCAAGAACTTATATGCTGTACACCATCTAGGATCTTTTAAAAGTTTGCGATGGAGAATGCTTTTGAAAGTTTACGGCACTCTTTTCAAACTGCATCGTGCATATGCGATCAACACCTGGAGCCCCTGGGTACAGCAGAATTACCACCTACACGAAAATGTGCAGAGTTCGACGACGAGCAGGCTCCTGCCTAATTTTTGGCTTACGCAATATTTTAAACCTCGCTAAATATGTCGTTAACACCATTACTCCTCACTATATCCTTTTTCCGCAATAATAACACCTCTTCCTGCATGCTTTAATGCTATACGCTCTTTATTCCTTGCTTTGGAATAACCTGCCCATCGAAAGTAGCATTTTAACTTATCTATCTGTATTCAATCAAAGATTGTGCATTTATATTAAAAGTGATTCGATTATTTTTTTGTTTTCCTCATAATTTCCGAGAAGCGTTCTCCCTTGCTCCCAGAGAGGAACATCAGAGAGTTAGGATGGTGTCTTCAAATTACATTGCCATACATCATGCTTCCCAGGAACCACTATTTCTTCCTACTTCTGCCCTCATTCAAGTTATGTAAAACACATGGGTGCGCACAGTTTAAACTGCTCCTGTTTCATTTGCTGCTAAGCTACACGAGATGTATATTCTGGCTCATGAAATGTCGATAACTCACGTCGATTGCTGCTTCTCATGAGTTGTTCTGCGCACTACCGATCTTGAGCGCACTCTGTTGATTATCCATACTCACCTTCTGGACTACCACTATAGTCCAAACCTACTCTCGTCCTGCATATCTTTTCGCGAAACAGTTTTTTTTAATCTCAGTCTTTTTGAGAAAAATGGGTGGCTGATGCGCCCACATTAGTCATAGGCATCGCTTTTCACCGCTTTCTATAAAATGTTTTAAACAAATTTAATTCTGTTAATTGTTCTAATAGGCGAATAGCCGGTGGATGTGAAATACTCTGCTTACTATATTACTTATTACTGCGCTGTATCTGGACACATACTTCAAGCCCAATTTAGCACAGGCACATTATGTTCTCTTTAAATAAGTTTATTTTGATTGTGCAATTGGCACGCTTAAACCTAAACATCAAGG
>JAYGXS010000008.1:306038-336468 GCA_036362985.1 Ligula intestinalis | reverse complement strand
ATAATAATAATAATAATAATAATAATAATAATAATAATAATAATAATTTGTATATTTAAGGCCCAAGGGGCCCTGTCGTTACAAACTTAGTGCTATCGTGAAAATAAAATAATAATGATAAGCAGTGAACTCTTATAAATAATTGTCATCAGCAGTAAAAAAAAACTCCTAGATCGGTGGATGAGTTCAGCGGGCCACCGAGTTCAAAAAAAGTTAAGAAGAAAAAACTGCCTTAATAGGTAAAAGGGTTTGATGTGGTAAGTTTGGGACCTGATGTTGAGGGTTCGGGACGTTTATGGTCATGGGAAAAAATAATATATCGTTGAGTTAGGAAGGGGTCATCCGGAAGGCAGGAGAAGGCAGTAGAAGTCAAGGCAACGTCATCGAGTTGCGACCCAACAGATTCCAAAGCCAATCGCGAAGACCACAACGAAGGTTGCAAAAACGGAGAAGAATTCGCAGCCCTTGGAAGTGATGCTTGACTCTGCAGAGGGAAATGCTAACATATTTAGAAACCATTTTAGTATCCTGGGAAGAGCTTCAAATGCCAGGAGGACCCTTTTCAAAATCTACAACTTGCGTGTTTGGAAAGGAAACAGACAGTAACGACTTTATTTCCTCTAAATTTAAATGCTTACATAATTTGCCTTTAAAAATCGACAGTGTAGAAGACAGTCTAATATCGAGAGGAAGGTTGTTCCAAATAAAAGTATATTTGGAGGTAAAAAAGCGAGAAAGGTTAGATGTGGAGCTACGGGGTGGTAAAATTATCATGGAAGAGTTACGAGTGGCGTAAGGTCGGTCAACTGGAAGGAGAGCGTTAATTTGTGGGAGATTAGGACTATTGTTAACGTGAAACAGAAAGCATAGACCAGCTTCGAGTCTTCTTATCCAAAGAAATTTCATGTTTGCTAATTGACATCTATCTGTATAACACATACCAGACCCAGAAACAGAAAATATTTTACGAGTGAAAACTCGCTGAACCTTTTCAATCTTACTACGGTCATGCTGGGTCATGAGGCCAAAAAGCGGGCAGCAGTATTCTAGTATAGGAAGAACAAACATGCGGTATAGTTTTAACTTCATTTCTGGAAGGAAAAAGTTATGCGATATAAACCCACATATCTGTGCGGCCTTGGCAGAAATTCGATCTGCATGAGGTGATAATGCAAGCTTATTCGTGTAAGTAAGACCCAAATCCTTTATCGTAGATCTTTCTAACAGTGGACTATTTTGGAAGATAATGGGTCCAGGAAGCCTTGCGGGACCAAAACTCAAGAAACTACATTTTGATGGAAAAAACTCCATCTGCCATGTTGCGCTCCAACTTGAGAGAGTACGCAAGTCTGCGTTAACTTTATCAACACAACTACTGGCCGTGTCCTTAGAAAATGAGTAAATACACTTAAGGTCATCAGCATAAATGAAATTTTCCGAATTATTTAGCATTGTTGAAATTTCATTTATGTAACGAATGAAAAGGAGGGGACCTAAAACCGTGCCTTGTAATACACCACTCGTTATCGGCTGAGGCATCGAGTAGCTATTGCCTACTAAGACCTTCTGGCTGCGGTTAGATAGGTAGGAGGCAATGAAATCGAGGAGGGGAGGCCTGATGCTTGGGGTCTGGAAAAACTGTCATGTCCTTTAACTGAGGTATACTTAGCCCTGATCAGTTTGAAGGCGAAAAATTTAGCTGAGAATATGGCATCTACCGTATGCATGGGTCTGCTCGATACGGAGATTACAATCGTTGTCTAGTGGCACAAGTTTGCTAATTAGATGGGACGTTGCAGATGTCTGAGGTGGGTCGAGGCAGCTGCGAAGCACCATCGTCATTCAAGTGCATCGGCGTTCAGCGCCTAATCAAGGACTGGTTACTGTTAAAACAGGAACCAAGCTAGATAAAAGTCGCTTCCAATGAAACTGGAGGCTAAACAGAAGGTTTTATTAGTGAAATGCTATGTAGTACAAAGGCAAGCAAGCAAGGCTATTTCTTAACATCCCACCGGTCGTTAATCTCGATGAGGACACAGTGATTGTCGACGGGGAATGACGCGAACTTTTGGACGTCAGATGGCAATGGGCAGCAATTTAATTCATCCCTAACTGTGCTTTAAATACTTTGAAATAGCTTGATTTTTGTGGATAACTAAAAAAATCTTCGACACTATTATACTCAACATACATTTAATTAATATCACTGGTAGGTGATTGAACAATGTTTTTCATACATAACAACTTATCTTCTATTGCAATGGAGCCGTTCGTCAGTGTGCATCCTAAGAATAAGGAACCCTTTGACACTGACCTAAACTGCATAAATGCTGCAACACCAGGAGGCACTAACAAAATCTAACACAACCTTTCTCTATTTCGGTTTACGGATACCCTCCACCTTACACCGCTCGCAGCTGTAGTAAGCATTAACATTTTCAATTTGCTTGTTAAAGGCTCTGGCAAGAGCATCACAAATGACAGCTCCAAGTTTAAACTCAAGCGTTCGACCTATACTCTCAGCAAAAAGTCCATTTCTAGATAGGAAGGACACTTCCCTAATCAACGGCTTGCAATATGCCTAAACATCAGACGGCTTCTGTTTCCCAAAGTAAATACCTACTGTGAAGATATTACTTAAAAATGTTCCATTATTCTGGCAAGATTAGGCCAAAAATCACACCTGTACTTCCTATATAAACAATAAACAACTATCTTGTTTCCTTCAAGATGCAATGACGGTTGATTTACTTGGATAGTTAAACCATGCTGAAATCCTAAATGAACAAATTGCCCGCTGCCCATTGCCATCAGGGGGGTCCTCTTACTAGATCTGTCCCGAATCGTTCGCCCATGTGCAGTTAACTTTGGGTGAAAGGGTTGCAGTAGTTTGAGTAGATCAGTAATATGACTGGTTGGTGGGTCACATTTTGCTGCCCACCACTTCAGTGCTTTTCGTAGAGTGGGCTTCTCAGCAGGTGGTTCCATACTTGGTCCTTCGGCTGGAACATCAAACATAGGCAAATTTACACCGCTTGATTCGTCCGTGAAGTCTGTGCTGAAATTTGATTCACTATATGATGAAGCGCTCAATGATTCAGTAGACGAAGAGTCTTCATCGAAATCTGACATGGTCGACCAAGCCTCCCTGTCAGCCTCGTTTACGTCACGCAGCAACGCATTATAATCACGTAAAGCTTTTCTCCAAAGGGTAGTCCTTGACTAAGGCTTCCACATACTACAAAAGAAATGCTGAATATTACAATTTAGGCACCAAATAAATTCACAACATTCAGAGTCCACTTACGCGGTTAGCAGTGCACGTGCAAAACGAAACAATGCCGTCTAAACTTGCAACCATAGACAGCAGTTGAAGTAACCAATCAGCTCGCACGCATTCAAATTCAGGCGTCATGACCAATAATTTCACTGACATTTTAGCCAATGAACTGTGAGATATTGTGTGTGTATGAGCTGACAGTTCCACAGGTCCAAAAATGGCTATTAAGGCACGTGCACTCTCAAAGCGGCTGTAAATAAGGATAAAAATCTGTACGACTTGCTATCGTAGGGAGGTGAAAGAGATAGGAAACATAGATTTATGCCAAAATACTACTCGTGGCCTTGATGGGTCTGATACGTGATTTGATAACGAAGGTGGACAACGACTCTCAGCAGATAACACGGAGATCTCTTCCAAAAGTCGGTTAACCTCAGAGTGAACCTCAGACAACCTCTTCTTATCAACAGGCATAGTGTCACACACAAAGTAAGACGCAAGAAGGTTCAGGTGTAGATATGGGGTTTAATAATAATAATGTGTTTATTATGCCAGTTTACAGGCAATGTAGAACAATATCGACGAAATGTAGGGAAAACTAGCATAACAAAACGAATGTGAAAATATCCGAAGATAGTAGTCTCTAATGATACAAAACCAACACTGGTTGGAACGATCTAATCGGAATGGGATTGTTCATCCACTCAGGATGATAAGAGCGCAGCAAGGTGACTACATGAGCACGGGAGCGATCTGGTACGTGAATTGAGAAAGGTCAAGTCACGGATCCGAGATCTGACTCAGCAAGCTGTGAAAAGTGAAACCAAAAAACATGACCTTGAAACGGTCAAACAATCATTAACCCAGTGGTTCAGATTGGTCCGTTACAGTTTATTTGCTCGTATACACTTCCGAACAGTTCAACAGTTATTCACACTTACAAGGGGCACAAGTTTATTCGGTTTTCCGAAAAATTGATGCAGGTTTGAATGTCATTATAGAGAACAAGGATCCAACTGAATTACACACAATTTTCGCAAATGACCTTTTAATGGGGTTTTTATCTCAAAAATAACAAGAAGCAGAGAGAAAGAGACCGATCAATGGTATGCTAAAGGTATATCCACTCTGAATCCCGTACTCGATTTCGAGGCTTCAGTGTCTGTAAAGCATATGATCCTTTCAAAGAATCATAACTCCTATCAAATTTCGTCCTCGACCTAATGCATCTCCCAGAAATTAAGGAACGGGAAACTTATCGAGAAATTGGAAGTGGAGCAATGCACGGCCACGTGCACTCTCAAAGTGGCTGTAAATAAGGATAAAAATCTGTACGACTAGCTACCGTAGGGAGGTGAAAGAGATAGAAAACATGAATTTATGCCAAGTGGGGGAATGCTTGGGACCCTAGTAGCAAAGTAACGGCAACCTCAGCGGATTTGGGGGCGCGGTAGATCGATTTCTCGCTAGAGTGCCTCTGCAGCCTCGGATTGAGTGATACTGTTATGCCTGAGTGCGTAATCATTGGTTGCCGTTAGTAACGTGTGCAATTGCTTGCGCGCGTAACTACTCTCACGTGCTTGCAACGATAAACGGTGACCTGCAAAGCTGCTCTACTTTTCACTGCAATATCTGCTAATATACATAATATACCTTTTTGTTTGAAGATAATTTTTATTGTTGACGTTTAATATGTTTAGAATTGAATGTAAGAGGACTTTAATGCGCCGTGTGAAGAAGGATATAGAAGAAATGTGCCGAGAAATAGATGAGGATGATGATCTCCTCTATCCCAACACAAAACGTTATGCAATTGATGTTAATGATGGGGAGGGTTCTTCGAACAGGTCGCTGGACTTAACAGTGTCCGATAGAGAAACTATTACTGCCAGCCTCTCGCAGGAGGACGATCTGTCTAATCTTGTCTGTCTGTCTGTCTGATGTTGATTATTTGTCTGATGTTGCCTTTCTGTCTGATGTTGACAATTTGTCGGAGTTTGATAATCTGTCTGATCTTGATAATGTGTGTGATCTTGAAGACATGCCGGATGTGGATTACGAAGTATCCACACCTGTTCGATTTCAAAATCAACTACGCGAGTGGGCTGTGGAGTCAAAAACTCCCCGTTAGCATCTGCGAAAACTGTGAGCTATACTCAGGGCCGAAGGACACCAGCTGCCCTCAGATTCTCGAACGCTTTTGCGCTCACAACCTTCCGTTATGGTTAACCAGATAGGCAGTGGAGAGAACGTGTATATTGGGCTACAAGAGCAGTTAATACGAGTAGTTGACACTCAAGGTAACGCATCACAGGATGAAGAAATCGTTGTTTGATGGTTTGCCTCTCCATCTCCATATTTTTCCAAATATGTGTGCGTTCCCGTTGAGGGCTTTTATGTTCTGATTAAAATAATTGACACATAACTAAAATTTAATCGTTAATGTAGTCGGGGGTTTTGTTAAAGATCTAACCAAACCCTAAAACCACATAGTACCATTGTTAGTGGAGAAAAACCAAACCCGATAAATCATTAAGCCACTAAACACTGTTTTCCTGTGTGGTTGTAGATGTATCGCAACGACTTTAACAGTACACATGAACGGCCGCGTAGAAATATTAGAAATCCGTACGATTCAAGTGTATGATCTCTTGATGAACCTCCATTGACACTCGAGGTAGCTTTTCGGTTATTATTTTACATACTACATAGGACGAACCACACCAGGATTCCGACAATGAATCAACTCATACGTTGCCAGTCCGTTTGACGTACACCTTCCACAGCCAAGGTAATTAACATATTCTTTCACTATCACAGTAGTTCAAACCAACCATGGCCTACGCGCCACTATCTACGGATTGGCCGAGAGGCAACGTGCCATGCAGAGGGATATTAACCTGTTAAAGCGCCAGCTACTCTGGCTGTCCCACGCGACGCCCTCGATGCCCCCATTACCAGGCTTCGAAACTTTGAGGAGATAAATATGTGGCTAATGGACCCCCTCTATCGGCAAAGACTGGTAAAACGTTTGCTGGTCCTTTCATTACATATTAAGGTTGCATACCTCTCAACCATGGCAGAACGGAACACAGAAGATTTCCTCCGGAGATTCTCCCAGTCGATCTTCGACTATGCTATAATGCTTTGCGTTAATTTCTCAGGGAAATCCGCCAAACGTGCGCTACGGGAGGCTATCCTGTACTACGCTATACGTGGTATGTTTGATTATAATACCTCTGTTCACTTGCGCATTAGAGGCTTACGCCCTTTGGAAGAAAGGAATCGGTGGATGTCTCCAAATTGGAGGAAGCATTACACCAGCGCTTTAAGCAGTCCTTGGATGCGTTTAGCAAAAGGCGAACAAGGGATGAGCCGCCAAACAGTGATGACCAAGGTTAAAGATTTTACTGATGCCACTTCATTTGCTCATGTAGACCATGCACCTGGACACTCCACCTAGGTATAAAAAACGGATATACCGTCAGAAGATTTATTTTTTTAAGATATCTGTTATACTATTTTTCTCATAACCATATTTCTTATAATATATCAACCGGCTTCGCCTTCATTTCATTGTGGGGGTACGCTTGCATTACGCTAAAGCTACCTATGTTCGGTTGCCCTCTGCCGACACTTTTCGCTTCAGATTCCGCCGCAACTTTTCGCTACAGATTCCGCCGCAACTTGTGGACGCAGATTCCGGCGCGACAAAGGAGACAAAATCACGCATAAATCCGGCCTAGAAATGCGCGACATATTGCATCGGATTCCACGGTTGATTCCGGTGGGAAATGTTACCAGGGTAGCTTACGCACGGCTTATCCACATGAAAACCTGAAATAAAAACTTTAAATGGACAAGCGCAACAACGATGAATCGTTGTCGTTATGACCGCGATTCCATGAGGACTCAACATTCCTCCCTCGCTCAGGCGAGGAGGTCCTTTCCGACGCGTGCGTTGACGTTGCCGACGGTAACCGGTTTGTTAGCCTTCAGCAGAGCCGTCAGAAGGGCATGCAGGTCTTCGCAAAGCTTGCTCATTCCCCTCCTTGAAGCTGGTTATTTAGGGCACGTAGTTGCTGAGGACGTTACTACTTGTGTTCCCAATTTAGCGGATAGAGGTCCATATGATGGTCGTCAATGCCTTGTGAGAAGGACGGCAGTCCTTCCTAGAGGTCCTTCCGAGCGGTAAAGGCGGCGTCAGCTTCATGTCGCATGAATAGTCTTAAATCTAATCTGAGTTGCAGCACAGGAGATTCATTGTTTAAGGCTACTAGTTCTTACATAAATGGCCCTAGCAGTAATTTCGTGTCAAAGTTTTCCTTATCAGCTCCTTTACACACCCCATCTAACCAATCTCGCAACCCTCTACGTGCCTTCTTGCTTCCTTCATTCCTCCCAAATGGTCAAGAAGCTTATCTTAGTTTATTCGCTCGTCATTTTCCCATGCTACAAAATGGGATCCGTAGATAGTTCAGACCTTATCAACCACCCGTTATTAGCTATTCATATGCAAATAGCCCTATACCCGTCAGTTCTTATTCCCCCAGTAATAAGGGCCTACATTTTACCTACCCACTTCCAAATTACAGTAGTCGCCAGTTATTAAGCCCATGGTTAATGGGTCCAGCCCAAATCAGCTTGGGACGGAATTTTACATAGCAAATTCCGCCGGCTAATAAGTCCAGTCGCCGGCTACAAAGCCCAGTTTTAAAACAGGATAGAGTGAGATTCTCATATTTCTGCGTGCGCAACGCGGTCTACAGGCACCACATTTCACAAAATTAGACGATTTGTGGTGATTGGAGAAGGACATCAAAGAGCACTTGCGAGTGAAGTTTCCTTCAAAACAACTGACACTAGACCACTTTTTTAAACGTGTCGCAGATAATAATAATAATCAGATGTATATTTCAGGTCCAATGGGCCTCATCAATAAACTAAAAATTCGATAACACAAAGTTCTAGAAATAATTGGTTTCACAAACAGTATCCATAGTCTATAGTTCTAAGATGAGCATAACTGTTTAAAAGCGAATTTTTTAGATTCGAAAAAAATGAATACAGCAATGTCATGCGGAAAGTGAAACTCAAGGGCACACACAAATGAGCCACATCCTTATCTATATTCTGACTTTGTATTCTGATACCCACTGCCTCTGTTAGTAAGGGGAGGGGGGGCTTGGAAGCAAACTCAGTCGAAGCTGAGCGTGGGTCAGAACAATAGGTGTTAACGAAACATTACTGGTACAGACGGGTTCCCGGCACTACACTTGGGTTCTCAAACCGGTGCGGCATAATAGAACATAGGAAACCCACCAGTTTATGATCGTGATGGGCACCGCCGTATGAGATCCAAAAGTCCGTCAAATCTACAAGACCATCGTTGGGAATGTCTGAGATGCGACCAAATATAAGGCCCTGATGATGGTTGATGACCAGCGAAACGAGAGCCGTCAAGACTGCATCATGATTCCAGAAGACACGAGCCAGAGAAAGGTAGTTTCAAGAAGGGGTCCTAAATTCCCGATGGTCCTTTCTCATGATCGTGGCGAAACCTGCCCGGAAAAGATGAGGTAAACAAAAGGTTAATAGATTCAGTGTTAAGATAAATGTGCAGTCTTCGCTTAAATGCACATAGACTAGTCAACGCCCGAATATCAATTGGCAAATTATTTCAAAGATAGCTATACCTAGAAGCAAAACATAGAGATCGGTTAGACGTGGAAGAAGCAGGAGCAGGCATAATCAACGTTGAATTTCTTAGGTTTTAAGGGCGAGTAACGGGAGTAAGGGCAGAAATCTTGGGGAGATTTGAACTATTATTGAGGCAAAACAGGAGACAAAACCCTGCTTCCAGTATCCTGACCCAAAGAAACTTCAGTTTCGTTATCTCATGGCAGTAGTGGGGATAATTTACGCCAATTCTCAATTTGCAGTCCATTCACCAGACCTATCCATACAGTCTTTTATATTTTAGGCCCGGAGGGCCTCGTCATTGCAAACTAAGTGCTGGGGTAAAAATAACTACAAAGTGAATAAATGCTGCTCTCCTTGTCAGCAACCACATAGGCAGCAGGGAGTGTTCAGTAGTGTTGGTAGATATAAATAAATAAATAAATTTTATATTTTAGGCCCAAGGGGCCCTTTCATTACAAACTTAGTGCTCTCGTGAGGATGAAAAAATAAAAAGTTCAGATTAACAACGAACTTTTATAAAATAATTACCCGGGCAGTAAAAAAACTCCTACATCGGTGGATGCGTTCTACGAGCCACCGATTTATAAAAAAATGTAGAAGAAAAAACTGCCTTAATGGGTAGCAAATTATAACGTGATGCAAAATTTGATGGGATCCTGCTATTGAGAGTTCGGGACGCTTATTGTCATGGGAAAAATAATAAAGCGGAGAGATAGAAAGGGGTCATCCAGGACAACAGAAGACTGGAAGTCAAGGCAACATCACAGAGATACGATCCACCAGACTCCAGAGTCCACGAGCATCCGAGCGGTAACCATCAGTAGCGACTTTGAAGATCACCGTATCCTGGGAACAGCTTCAAATGCCAGGAGGACCCTTTTCGAAATCATACTCCAGAGTCCACGAGCATCCGAGCGGTAACCATCAATAGCGACCACCACATACTGGGAATAGCTTCAAATGCCAGGAGGACTCTTTTCGAAATCTACAAATAGCGTGTTTGGAAAGGAAGCAGACAGTAACGACTTTATTTCCTCCAAATTTGAATGCTTACGCAACTAGCTTTGAAAATTGATAATGTAGTAGACAACCTAATTTCGAGTGGGAGATTGTTCCAGATAAAAGCATATTTGGAGGTAAAAAAGCGAGAACGGTTGGATGTGGAGCTACGGGATGGTAAAATTATCATGGAAGAGTTACGAGTGGCGTAAGGTCGGTCTACCGGAATGAGAGCGTTAATTTGTGGGAGATTAAGACTATTGTTAACACGAAACAGAAAGCATATACCAGCTTCGAGTCTTCTTACCTAAATAAATTTAATGTCTGCTTACTGACATCTATCTGTATAATAAAATACTTGACACAGAAAGAGAAAATATTTGACGAGTGAAAACTCGCTGAACCTTTATAATCTAACTACGGTCATTCGTGTTCATAAGACCAAAAAAGGACAACAGTTTTCTAGTATAGGGAGAACAAACATGCGGTATAGTTTTAACTTCATTTCTGAAAGAAAAAAATATGCGATATAAACCCACATAGCTGTGCGGCCTTGGCAGAGATTTGAGCTGCGTGAGGTGATAATGCAAGCTTATTCGTATAAGTGAGACTCAAATCCTTTATCGTAGATTGTTCTAACAGTGGACTACTTTAGAAGATAATGGGTTGAGAAAACTCCATCTGCCATGTGACGCCCCAACTTGAGAGGGTACGCAAGTCTGCGTTAACTTGATCAACGTATCTACTGGCCGTGTCCTTAGAAAATGAGTATAAACAGTTAAGGTCATCAGCATGAATAAAATTTTCTGAGTTATTTAGCACTGTTGAAATTTCATCAATGTAAAGAATGAACAGGAGGGGACCTGAAACCATGCCTTGAAAAACGCCACTCGTGATCGTCTGAGGCATCGGGTAGTTATTGCCTACTAAGACTTTCTGGCTGCAGTGAGACAGGAAGCAGGCAATGAAATCCAGGAGAGAAGGTCTGAAGCCTAGGGCTTCCAGTTTCACTAAAAGACGCCGGTGCGGCACCTTATAAAAAGCTTTACTGAGGTCAAAGTAAAGCACGATGACGGATTGCTGTTCATTACGAAGTAAAGTAACGAGGTTAAGAAATGCCAAGTGACAGGTTTTGCATGATCTTCCAGGTAGAAATCCATGCTGTGAGGCGCTTAATAGTTTATTTTCTATACAAAATCGAGAATTTGATTAACAATGATCGTTTCCAAAAGTTTGGCTAGGGCCGGGGTTTTATGAAAACCTCAGTAGTTATTTACGTCCGAACGACATCCTGACTTGAAGACTGGAAGAATACTAGATGTCTTCCATGAGTCAGGAAAGAAACCGCTGAGAAGATAGGCTGAGAAAAGATGACTTAGCAATCGGGGAAGCTCAACACTCTCTTGATAAGCCAGTTTGGAATACCGTCAGTTCCCGAGGAGTGCAAGTTTTTCAGACGGATAATGTGCTTACGAATTACTTCTATGGAGAAGTCAATGGTACTGATAGTATTGACTAAGAATGGCTGAAACGACAGGGCCGGTTCAGATTCCGTCGTAAGATGCTTTGCAAAGAATGCATTAAACAGTTCAGACTTGTCAGACTCAGCTAGCAAAATTTTTTTATCTTCATTTAAGTAAAGGGGGTATTTCGTGACCTCATTTAGTGGAGGACCGACAACGGAACAGCTGGGCGATAGATTTTGCAGAGTTTAACTCGCTGAGTGCGCAGGATATCCTCTGTTTTACACGTGCAAGCCGAATCTTAGACGCTAATTCGAAAATCTTTGCGATTCTGAGGTGCACAGATAATGAACTAGTAGATTGATCGTTCAACTGTCTTTGCAATTTCCTTAGTCTAGGCAATAGAAAGTGAGGAACTGTGGGGTCCGAAGTATAAGGCTTAACATTTTTTATCGGCACAAATTCCCAAATGCTATTTGAAACTGCCGTCATTAAGTCACCGAGAATTGTTGCACTGTTCATGAAGGAAAGCTCCTGGGAAGTCTAGTGAGTCCATGAAGTTGTTTATTAAATTAATAATAGCTAGGTCAAAAGCATGATAGGTACGAACGGTGATAGCCATTTTTGTAGAAGCAAGCGGAAGACAAAAATGGATTAAAGTATGGTCACTTTGGAAGAGTTTCTGATCGTAGTCAACGAAAAGGGGGAAAATGTCGTTCGTGAAAATTAAATCTAAAATATGCTGATCCCTTGTTGGGGAACAGACCAACTGAGACCAGTTTGAAAAATTGATGATATCTAGGAAAAGCTGAAATCTGGATGGACAACAGTTCAGTGACCAATAACTTTTGGGAAAGTTGGAATCCCCAGCGATAACTTTAGCGTCAAAGGTGGACTCCAAAATCAGCTTTAATCTATCGCAAAGCTTTTCCTCATCTTCGAATGATGAGTTAGGGGGATTATAAATACAGCCGATAATCGCCTTTTGACGGGGAGACAGGACAATGGATGCAAAGCAGTAATTGCCTGAGAATGACTAAGAATCTAGATTGAACGGTAAATGCTTAAAAATAGCTTTAATGTGGAGAAGACAACAACCACCACGCTTACTAGTGCGGTCTTGACGGTAGAAATCATACTCGTCTATTATGAGTAAAGCATCAGAAATTAGCGGATGGGTCCATGAAGCTGTAATGCATATAACATCTGGCTTCAGCTCAAATGCAATGACTCTAAGTTAAGCCATATTATTTATAACAGATCTTGCATTAAGCAAGATGATATCTTATTTAGATTGAGTAATCGAACTAAGGTTATCTTTATTTAGTAATAAAAATTTGGAGGTGGGTAATTGAATTGGAAGTTTGGAGAATAGCCACCAACTGGATCAGGACAATTGTCATTAGGAGGCTGAGGGGGATAGCTAAAAGCTGCAGGTACATAGCTCTGTGACATTGGCAGGCCATAGGGATTAGTGTCGTGATGAGCTTGCTGATAGATACCGGGAAAATGGGAAAACCAAGATGGAAAATAAAGGCTGGTGGGCGAGTTTAGGTAACTATGATGATTAAGCGGTGGAAATCCTGCCCTAGTATGATAGTTGTGATAAGTAGGGTAACCTATATGTTTGTAAGCCTCCTGGTGTAAAGGCTTGGTTAGTGTTTGGGAAGGCTGCATGCTCGCGGTTGAGTTCCGGATCCCACTCTTTCGACGACCTGAATTGGGTGATTTAATAGAAGGTTTGGGAGGACTCTGTTCGAGTAACTAAGCTGTTGGTCTAACTGATGTAGAGGGCTTTTCGGAATTTCTAGGAGGGCTACCATAATTATCAGCTATGGCAACTGGGGAAGCATCTAAGTTAGAAGTAGACGGGGATGTCTAGTGACTTGAGGGGAAGAAGACAGTTGCAGTACTAGGGAGCAGTAACCCAGGTTTGCCAGGAGTAAGAGTACACGGCTCCCTAGGCTTCCTAGGGCTACGACCAGGAACTTGAGCCGGTTGTGGTGAATTTACTACTTCATTAAGGGAACTCGACGCTTTTCTTCGCTCCATTGGAGTGAGATCATGACAAAGGAAATACTTTTTGCTTTTCAGATATTTGGAAACAAGCTCTTGCTGTTTAAAAATGGAGTCTATTTCAATGGGTGAAAATAGCTTGACTCAAATTGGTGGGTCGTTACTGTTATATCACAGTCTAATAGCATTTGCTATTTTATAGTTAAATTCGCAGAAGTAGAGGAAATGCATGGCAACTTCCATTGGCCGAATCAATTTCGGAACGTTTTTTAGATTAAAAGTGTACGTCCTTGTTTGCCTGTCCTGCGACTCACTTGCAACGAAATTGACCACAGTACGACCTTGAACGACCTTGAACGCGGTTTGTTCAAATTCGAAGATAAGTGAAGCTTTATATAAATTGATTTATATAAGAGAAGAAACGACTCAAAGTCTTTGGTTTTCTTAAATAAAATATCAGTAAGTAACAGTTGACTATCTTAGCCAAAATCTGCTACCAAACTCCTTCGTTGATTTGGTCAGATATTGTCCTCTGTTTCATAGAACGCTGTACAAATCATTTGTTTTGTACTTCTAGTATTTTATAGTTTATTTGTCAAAAACACATTACTTAGACATATATTTAGCATTCAAAAATCCTTTACAGGAAAATTTTATTAGAAACAATGACCGACGCGAAAGTTGTTGTGGATCAAATCGATCTGTCAGCTCTCTTAAATTTCAAAAACTTTATTGAAAAGTATGAACCTGTATTTAAGATTCTTAATTCACTTCTGGACTCCAATTCATTTGAAAGCAACCTCACGAATTTACCTCAGATTGAGTCTGTAGTGCATTTAGTATCAACAGAAGTTTCAGGTAGATCAAAACGTAGCTGTAATATAACCTTCCGCAACTTTCCTCAAACGAGTAATCCAATGGTAGCAATACAAAGCGTTTTTCAACAATGTGGGATAAGTATAGGCATAGTGTCTATCAAAAGACTAAATTCGCGAAGTAAAAACAAACCGATTTTGCTTACATGTTCTTCCCACGCCGAAGCTCAAATGCTACTACAAAACCCTGAAATAAATAGGAGTTTCCGGAGTTTTAAAGCATATATAGGCCCTGACTTGACCCCAATGCAGCGCAGACAAGTTTTCCACAAAGACAAAGGGCGTGAACAAAGTCAGCCGCATATAGTCGTAGAGGACGGAAACACTCCACAAAATGCTACTTCAGAGGAACAATTAACGAGTTCCTCCTCATCTGGGAAGGAAAACGAAAACTATCAACGTAGCATCAGCTTAGATGACTTGAGAGCGACTTCTTCACATTATAATAATGACAAACCGAAAGCAAATAATAAACCTGCCGAAGCAATTAAGGGAAAGAATAAGGTCCAAACAAAAAGACCCCGAAATAGTACAACCCCATTAGACATGACCAACACTTATCCTGAATCTAATCAAGATACACTGATAAATAACAACACACGTCTAAACATGTCCATAAATAGCAATACCAGTCCTAACTCAACGAACCAAAGTAGTAAACCAGTGTTAGATTATCTCCCCCGAACAACCCAGAATAGACCACCAGTCCCAAACAGAATTTCATATCAAAACGAATATCCGTATTTAAATGCACACCCTAAAATGACACCTAACCCCTTCTCTCAACCCATGTATCCTAGCCCATACACAAGACGACCACCGCACACCCAACCCTTTCAATATAACACACACAATCAAATCCCACCTCGCACAACACCATACCCTCCGATAGTTACACAATGCCACCGAATTCCACCACTCTCATCACCAATTTTTCCCAATAATGCACAATTCGCCACAAATAGTCCAACACCACCAATTAATCCACCAATCACACAATTTCCGCAAACGAGCCCTCAACACAATCAACCAAGTAATAGGAATCCATTTTTTCACAACAGATTCCAGCTTTTGTATCCGACACCATAAGTGTTGCTCTTATTAATGCTAGATCGATATTAAACAAAGTTCCACGACTTAGGACTTTTATTGACACACACAATCCCGATATAGTCTTTTTAACAGAAACATGGGTAAACGAATCAACCTCCAATGCTTCACTTTTTATAGCAAACTACACCTTCTATAGACAGGACCGTGCGAATAAACGAGGAGGAGGTTGTATGATCTACATTAGATCTACCATAGAACAGAGTGGCTTTGAGGTTCTTCAGGAGACGTTCAATGGCGAAGCATGCTTCGCTATAATAACATCCAAGACCCTTAAAAGCATTCTAATTGGATGTTTGTACACCCCTCCGGAATCTAGTAATGATGACACTGGTCTTACAAATATACTAGATATTCTATCAAATATCCAAACCGAATATAAGATAATTGCAGGAGACTTAAACCGTCCAGAAATAAACTGGACAGAACTATCAGCCCCATCCAGACATGATGAATTATTATCATCAATTGTGTTTCATAACTGGACGCAAATAATAAGCAAACCAACCAGGGGAAACAATATACTCGATGTTATTCTCACCAATGATATCTGGCCCTTATATACGCACTACGACAGCTTAACCTTTGATAGTGATCATAAGACAATAATAGCAGTGCTCCCTCTTAACATAAAAATAAGACCTGATCCTAGTTACACTTCTATAAACCCCAAAAATCTTGACATTGAATCTATGAATAACTACATTAGGTCATTGGATTGGAGCTCTTTCCTCCTAACAGCATCCCCTCTAGAAGCTGTAAACATATTATATGCCACCCTTAATTTAATTCGAGATACCCTAATTGACGAGAGATCCCCATGTAAGAAATCACTAATCCCAAACTTCCTTTCCAAACGGCTAAAAAAACTTAAAAAACAACTCCACGACCCATGTATTAGTTATCTATCTACGCTCAGACGCATTACAGAGATTCACGAGTTAGCCCAGAACATTGAAACAAATAAGACGATAGCAGCAGAACATCGGGCAATCGAGTCCCCAGAAGGGACAGCCCAAATCTTTAGGAAACAAATAAATAATCATCAAAAACAAGGCCCCCAAATCATGCTTGATGACCAAGGAAAAGTAATAACAAATGACAACCAAATAGCAAATCTTTTCAACGAGTATTTCTCAACCAACTATTCAGTCGAGGAAGAACCAATCCCCCAACCAACAGAAATGACGGCACTAGTATTAAAAGAGATATTGTTTAACGAAGAAACTGTAGCGAAAGCTATCCGCCAACTGTCCAATTCCACATCATATGGAACGGATAGAATACCTCCTTGCATACTGAGACATATGACATATGCCCCAATACTTCTGTCTAACCTTTTCTCGTTACTGCAGTCAAATGGTACTTATCCAGAAATCTGGAAAAAATCATGTATCACCCCAATTTACAAAAACGGAAATCGGTCCAATGCCCAAAATTATCGTGGTGTTCACCGAACATCGGTTTTAGCAAAAATCTTAGAAAAAATAATTTATAACCAAATGTTAGACCATCTGACGAATGTAAATCTCATACCCCCCTCTCAACATGCCTTTTTACCTAAAAAGTCATGTCAGTCCTGCCATCTCAATTTCTTGGAATTCGTCTCCAGAAATCGAGATGATGGGAACACGGTAGCTACAATTTACTTTGATCTAAAAAAAGCCTTTGACAAAGTTCCCCATAAAAGACTGATCGTGAAGCTAGTGAGTCACGGGATTCGGCCCCCCCCTCCTTGATTTCCTCAAATCCTATCTTCAAAACCGATTTCAAGTAGTACAACTTCGAAATATAGTATCAGAACCAGCTCATATAAGCAGTGGTGTTTTTCAAGGCACTATCCTAGGTCCCCTCTTATTTCTCATTTACATTCATGAGTTATCCACGATATCAACATCTGGTAAAACATTTTTATATGCAGATGACTTAAAACTCGCATATGCCTATCACAAAAATTCGATAAGTAGTGTGCATAGAACAATTGAATTAGACCTTCAAAAACTAAACGACTGGAGTGTTCAGTGGCAAATGCCGTTTTCACCAACAAAATGTCATCTCATGATTTTTGGACCACTAAAACTTCCCCCCATAATGTTTAGTGGTCAAGAAATAAAAGAGCTAACATCTTTAAAAGATTTAGGTCTTAGCTATTCTAATACTCTTGACTTATCCCCACATGTTAAACAAATCGCACCAAAAGCCAATCGACTATGTGGCTTCATAAGTAAAAATTTAACATTAATTACACTTAAGACTAAACTTTACAAAATGTACGTTTTACCTATTCTAGATTACTGCTCAATATTTTTCGGTACCATGTCATCAGATGACAGACAGAAACTAGAAAAAATCCAGCGAAGGTTTACCAGAGGTCAGTGTAAACGCGATGACGCCCGAGACTCCTATTCAATAATGTACAATAGATATGGTCTTAAACCCCTCTGGCAAAGGCGACTCCAAAATGGTTTAACTTTCCTATTTAAAGTGACACATAATCAGAACATCCTTAGCAATAATATGTTAACAAATCAAAACGGTTCCCGTTCCACTAGAAACAACCAGCAAACAATTCATAACGCTAAAGCTAGGACGGCCCAGCGATCAAATTTCTACACCATAAAATATGCGATCATATGGAATGCCCTACCCAACGATATTCGCAAAAGCCACAGTTTAGCCGAATTTAGAAGAAAGACCAAGCAGTTCTTCTCAAATGACATGACGCATATATTTCTGAATAAAATAGGACACTTTGCTAACCAGTTCTTTGACGTCCAATTCGGACCAAAAGGGATCTAACGGTCCAGGAGAGTTCCCAAAAATTTTGGAGAAAACTGGCAAATGCTGGAAGCTTTCCAGTCGACGGTTTCAAACGCTGATAAAATCAAAGCTTAAGCAAAATTGTGCCTTGCCTCCTTTTCCAATCCTTAAAAATAAAAAACAAAAACTAAGAACAATTTATCTATTCCAATATTCCTCTACTAATATCTAAATGTTTATAAAAAAATATTATGAAAGAAAATAATTTTCTCTTCAATTATACTAAAATATATTTTGTTTCCTCTTATAATGTATCAGAAATATAAATGCTAATGATGTAAATCTCAATCTCACTTAGATATTCGACAAACGAAAGGCCAAATGTCTTCTGCCGATGCACTTGAATGACGATGGTGCTTCGCAGCTGCCTCGACCCACCTCAGACATCTGCAACGTCCCATCTAATTAGCAAACTTGTGCCACTGGACAACGATTGTAATCTCCGTATCGAGCAGACCCATGCATACGGTAGATGCCATATCATCAGCTGACTTTTTCACATTCAAACTGACCGCGGCTAAGTATACCTCAGTTAAAGGACATTACAGTTTTTCCAGACCCCAAATATTCTTACTATAAAACCGTAACACCTACAATGTATAGCTATTTTATTTCATGTTTTCCTCGATTTGTTCCCTAGAAGTCAGGTTTTTTTCACTTAAAACAAACTCCTTATTTCGCACACTATTGACCTAGCAAAAGACCAAAACAAATACAATGGTCACTGCGAAAGAAGGGGTTTGGGTTAGGTTTTTTCCTGACTTCCGGGGTTTTTTTTGACGGCGCCAAAGATGTGCTTTACAAATAAACCTTATTATTATTATTAGTATCTAATTGTTTGCATTCCTGGGAGAAAACTGCAGAGATATTCCCGTCAAATAGGGTTTCAAGGATTGAGAGCACTGACCCAAATTTCAACATAAACTCGTTCCAATTCTGTATTGCAGATAAATCTATTTGCTCGGAATTCAGATCTGGCTGAATACTGATGTCAGGCTGAAGACTGATATCAGTAATGACGTTTGCTATTCGCAGACACCGCTTGGGTCTGGACGTCTGAGGCTTCCTACTAAATGAAAGTGTCGCCTTCATACTTTTTTGAAGCAGCAAGTAGATTTACCACGAGACCAGTCAGGAATTCAGAATAAACTAACTGCTTAAGCTTATATAAGTTGCTGAAAGCAAGACAGGCGGATAGCAGATTGCTAGGTAAGCAAGCAGAAACTAAACCACCGAAGGGGATGGAAGCAGGTTTTTCAAAACGTAAGTACTGGTACTTACGGATAATTTGTATAAGAAAACGAAAGACTTTTAGTCGTATCTTCTCTAAGATAAATCGATTTACATAAATTTGCATTAATCTGAAAATTCAAAACCAGCGCTTGACCTTCAGTTTCTCCGAATGAATGCGTTCTAAGCATCACTCGGCCGTGGAATAAGAGAAAGAGTATACACATTTCAAGTCGTTTGCGTGAGTATACGATTGAGAGTGTTTAACTATTGTTGAAATATCATTTATATCAAGCAAGAACAACAAGGGGGCCAGAACGGTACCTTGAAGGACACCGCTTCAAATAGCGGTAGTGGTAGAGTATGAGGACCCCACTGCGACCTGTTGTTTACGATTAGAAAGATATGATCTGATAAAGTCAATAAGAGTAATACCAAGACCTTTAGCATCTAGTTTGGCTGGAAGTCTCCTATGAGGCCCTTTATCGAATGTCTTACAAAGGTCAAAATCGAGGACCACCACTGATAAATGATCGTTATGAAGAGAAGTGAGAAGATTAAGGAAAGACATATGACATGTTTCACAAGATCGGTGTGGTAAAAAGCCATGCTGAGATATATTTAATACTTGATTGCTGATTCAAAAATCTGTAATTTTATTGGCAATTTATTTTTAACACAGTTTAACTAGAGGTGTTCTATGAACACCGCGATAATTTTTAATGTCAGATCTGTAACCAGATTTTGAAACTGGATTTACAATAGAACTTAGCCAAGAATCGGGAAAAAAGCCATTTTCGAGAAATATGATGAATAATTTGCTCATTAAAGGAGGAAAATCTCTTAATTGCTTGATAAATGAGTTTGGAATGTTATCCGTCCCGACTGAATGTGAATTTTTTAGGCGAGCTATTTCTTTATGAATACTTGTAGGTGAGAAGTCAATTGTAGTGAGATTTGCATCACACATCGGAGGTATTTCGGGTGTTGGACTAGTCTCAATTGTAAAGAACTTGGTGAAGAAGGAATTTAACATTTCTGCTTTGGCCAAATCCTCTGTAACCAAATGATAACTACTATTAAGTTAAGGCGGAATGACTTTCTGAAGCTAGGCGGATGACCGAAAACGGAAGACTTGAGCAACGGATTTGGAAGAGTTAGCATTATTTAGTGCCAGGGAATCTCTACGCCTATCTCGTGCAAACCTTATTTTAGCGCCAATTAAAATATTTGCGCTATCCTTAAGTGAACCGACAAAGAGCTATTAGACGGATCCTTGAGTGGCTGCCGTAATTTTTCAAGTCTATTTTGGAGAAAATGTGAAACGGTAGAGGAAGCTGAATTTGATTTAAAAGGCTTAAGTGGGATAAAAGTCTGAGTTTCTTCTGTAAGGTTTTGTAAAAGTTCGTTTAAACAGATTTGATCATTAGTTGAAAAAATAGTATGCCAATCTAGAGCACTTACGAAGTCATTAATGAGTTTAAAATTTGTGTTAGCAAAATCGAGGTTATTGCATTATACTTCAGGCTTTACAGAAAGGGAGACTGGAAAGCAACACTGAATTAATGAGTGGCCACTTGTGAAGAGATCACGATGAAAATGCATTAAGAGAGGGAGAACGTCATTTAAAAAAATAAATCTTAAATGGTCTCATTCCTGGTCACTGAACTGACCAGTTGTGACATGTTTGCAAAGTTAATAGTTTCTACCAATTTCTTAAATTTTGGCGGGCAAGCATTTGCCTCCCAATCAATGTCTGCCAGATTAAAATCATATATGATTATTTTGAGATCAACTTCGGCCTCTGCAACTTTTGCAAACAGTTCGCAGAGTGCACTTTCAGGTCAGGTCAGGTCAGGTTTTTATTGAGGGAAATATAGGTAAATACCTTTGAACTCCCTACTGGTACAGTTTTTTCAATGCATTTTATCTGCAGAACATTTCAGAACAGTGGCGTTGCTAGAAATTTGAGGGCCGACAGTGAAAAAAACTCCTTAGGCATTGTTCAGAAGTCTAGGGGTTGGAATGCCATTTGAGAGATTTAAGGAGAAAAACTGTCGCCCGGAAGAGGGGGGGGGGTGCAGAGTATATTCGAAGCTGATGGCCTGTGCTAAGAGTGTATGAAGCATGTCAGGGAGAGTCCATCGCAGTTTTCGCCATAATACCAAGGGTCCCACGAAGAGAAGGTTGCGGAGTTCACGCGAACGTCATCGAGTGTCGGCGATGCGCCCATCGTGCACCCTTGTTGGTTTAACGAGTCTGCCTGCTAATTGACCGTAAAAATATAATCGGTAGTTTTCTAAACAAACATATTACTGAAAATTAGCGAGTAGCATATTTTTATAATGTGATTATTCCACAATTTGCATTCGGCAATCGGCAGTTTATTTTCGGGGGCTCAGTGGCTATTTGTTCTAACTTCATAATGTCGTAAATATGCCTACAGATGCGTCTGACTTAATCGTAAACGTGTGATCAGATGGCGACATAACAATGTCCGCGGGCAGAGCATTCCATGCCTGAATTGGGAAAAGTTTTACAAATCCGCGTAGCCTCGGATCACAACGTTTGGTGGACTCGAAGCTTGCAATTCTTGTTATTCTTAACTAACATATTACTGAAAATCAGTGAATAGCATGTTTATATACATATAGATATGATTTCATTCTCGCCATATCCAATTTTAGTGGGCATTTCGGGTATGAAAATCTAAATTTCTCTTGAATGCATCCACAGATGGGGACATAAAAATTTCCTCGGGGAGAGCATTCCAAGCTTCAACTACTCTATTACCAAAGAAGAACTTGCGTGTGTCTAGTCTGGCCCCTGTTATGCGTAGTTTGAAGAGATGCCCTCTTAAGTTCGTCGTTGTTGCTAACTCGAAGAAGTCGCCAGGTAGAAGACAGTAGTCCTGCCCGCGCATTATACGAAATGCTTGTATCAGATCACCACGTAGCTGTCTGTAACTTAACGGAAATAGATCGAGATTAGCTAAACGTCTTTCGTAGGGTAAAAAGCTCTGATTGGTAACCAGTTTGGTCGCGCGCCTTTGGACCTTCTCGAGGGAATTTAGATCTTTCGTGGTCCAGGGTTTCCATGCTTGCATTGCGAACTCCAACTTCGGCCGCACAAATGTTCCAAAGACCTTAGCAAAGCAGTCTTTATCGAAGGCACAAAAAGCCCTTTTGACAAGATAGAGGACGGAAATCGCAGACTTGGCTTCTTTTGCGCAGTGCAGCGAGGGCTTGAAAGACGTAGAGATCCATACTCCCAAATCTTTCTGCGCGTCCACTTCTTGCAGTTGGATGCCATTTAGGCTGTAAGCCATGGGTTTCTGAGAGCTGGGTCGGCCAACTCGTAGGATACTGCATTTGTTCTCGGTAAACGGCAAAAGCCAGTCTTGAGACCAAGTTTGAAGACGGTTTAGGTTAAGCTGCAAATGTTCTTCGTCAGCTGAATTTCTGATGACGTTCCAAATCTTAATGTCATCGGCAAACATAGCCACATCGCAGTCCAGTTCACGGACGGATTCATTGACGTATAAAATGAACAGTATAGTGCCAAGGACAGAGCCTTGGGGGACACCGCTCTCGACTGCAACGTCTGCCGACTGCTGGTCACCAATATGGACAGTTTGAGAGCGGCCAAGTTAGAAGTTTTGAATCCACTTCAGCAGATTTCCTCGAACACCTATTTGTCTGAGTTTGTGCAGAAGTCTTTGATGTGGGACGCTATCAAAAGCCTTCTTGAAGTCGATGCAGATTACATGAAGCAAATTTCCTCCATCAACGGCGAATTCACGGAACCTTGAATTTCTGGCCGTTTACAGGCCACTAAACATTTTGAGTGGACCCGATGACTCGCTCTTTGGTCTGGTGAAAGAAGCTGCTAGCCACCAGGAGGTTCTCATCGTTGGTGACTTCAACGCCCCTGCAATTGAATGGAACAACCTGACAGTGGAGGCGACGTCAATTTCCTTTAGTTCCAAATTAATGGATCTCACGCTTGACCTATCTCTAGTTCAGAACGTTAAGGGCATAACCAGATTTCGAGAAAACCAGGGGCTACTTGTTTGGATCTCATTTTCACGAAGGATTCATTCTACATAGATGAAGTGCATTCAAGTGCTCCGCTCGGTAAGAGTGAGCATACGACGCTAATGTGGGATTACTCACTCAATACTCAACGGCTGAGGAAAACGGAGGACCAGCCAAACATATGGAAGGCAGATCTCAATTCAATGAAGAATGCACTATTGTCCGTGAATTGGGACTGCCTTCCCAAGGGGAATCCGGAGGAGGATTGGAGATCACTCAAGAGGGTTGCATTAGATCTGCTTAAGCGCTTTTGTCCGGTCAAGGTAGACAAGACGACTAGTCGTCCTGCCTGGTTGACGAGAGACCTTAACAGGCAACTGAAGAAGAAGAATAGGAAATGGAAGTTATTCAGGAAAACTGGGTCGCCAGTACAACTCGAGGAATTCCGACGCCAAAGAAATGCAGTAAAAAAAATCAATTCGCCAGGCCAAGAAAAACTATGAATCAAGAATCCTCCAACAGGCCGAAGAAAAGCCCGAAATTCTATTCCGATATATTTACAGTAAATTAAAAAACAAGGATCCAGTCGCAATACTTAAGAATGATGATGGCGGAGAAGTGGTTGAGAATTACGAGAAAGCCGAGTACTGTAGCCGGTTCTTTGCCTCGATATTCACTAGGGAAACCGACCTTTATTTTGAAAATGCCAACAGTGCTGTTGTAAACGCCGGTCCAGCACTTAATTCTCTACTATTTCCAACATCTGTAGTTGAGAGGGAGCTGCAGAGCCTCAAAGAAGCAAAGTCATCCGGTCCAGACAATATACCAGCCAAGTTCTTGAAAGAATTGGCAAGCGAACTCTCAGAGCCCCTAGCACATATCTTTCGTTCTTCATTTGAACTAGGAAAACTGCCCTCCGAATGGAAAATGGCAAATATCTACCCGATATACAAGGGCGGAGCCCGAACGAAGGTCAACAATTACCGGCCCGTCAGCCTAACTTGCACTTGCTGTAAGGTGATGGAAACGATAATTAAGAAGACGACAATGGAGTTCTTGGAGGAGAACAACATACTGTCAGGGCTCCAACACGGCTTCAGAAAGAACCATTCTTGCCTTTCTAGCCTTCTACTCTCCACTGAGCAGTGGACTCGCGCACTAGATGAAGATGGTAAGGTTAACGTCATCTATACGGACTTCAAGAAGGCATTCGACAGCGTCCCACATAAGCGTCTAATGTATAAATTGTCAGAAATTGGCATAAGAGGAAACCTGCTGGCATGGATCACAGATTTTCTCACAGGGCGATCGCAAACTTGTATCGGTGACTCAAAATCAAACCCTACATCTGTTCTGAGTGGCGTCCCCCAAGGCTCTGTATTAGGGCCACTGCTCTTCCTTATCTATATCAACAACTGTGTCAATGACCTGGGTTGCAGCGCTATCATGTTTGCTGACGACATCAAACTCTGGAGAGCCATCAGGTCTGACGCCGATAGGAAAGCGCTTCAAGAGAGTCTCAATCGACTTAGCTGCTGGTCTGCTCGTTGGCTCTTAAACTTCAACATTAGTAAGTGTGTGGTTTTAAGACTCTGTACTAGAAGGACTGATGAGGAGAACGATTACTTCCAATACCTCCTCGATGGGCAACCGCTTTCAAATGTGGAGGAACAAAAGGATCTCGGTGTTC
Organism: Ligula intestinalis; assembly: GCA_036362985.1. NCBI lineage: Eukaryota > Metazoa > Platyhelminthes > Cestoda > Diphyllobothriidea > Diphyllobothriidae > Ligula > Ligula intestinalis. Next base: position 311,245 of record JAYGXS010000008.1, on the reverse strand, counting down.
TAATAAATTCCTCACTTAAACCATCTACTCAGTGCGTAAAGGCAGCTAAACGCGCGACACAGGTGCTGTTTGCGATTAGGCGGGGATTCGTCAACATTGACAAGGAGCTCTTCAGGAAAACCTACGGAGCGTTTGTTCGGTCCCACTTAGAGTATGCTGTCCAGGCCTGGCGTCCGTGGTTCAAGAAGGATTACCTGCACCTGGAACGAGTGCGGGCGATGGCTACGAAGATGGTCAAGAATCTTGGTCATCTGCCTTATGAAGACAAACTGACCGAACTTGATCTTTTCCCTCTCAATTATAGGCAACTCTGCGGGGACCTCATACAAACCTACCGTATTGTTAGAGGCCAAAACTGCGCCCTAGAATTTGATGATTTCTTCGAATTGGCTCGGACTGACCATCTGCGAGGTCATCCTTTTAAACTACAGAGGAAACCGGTCCATATCGACGTTCGACGAAACGCCTTCTCTCAGAGGGTCATTGGAGCGTGGAACGGACTCCCGGAAGATGTGGTCCTCTCAGATACTGTTGACATTTTTAAACACAAACTTGATTCTTATTTTCTGAGAAACTGTGGCAGATATAATGAGCAAAGTGTCAGTAGCAGCAACTTGCAACTGGCTCACACTTATCGCTGATGTTAAGCTTACATTTGTATTATGTACTATTGTTACGGTGGACCTATTATGCGATTTTGGTTATGAATAGGGAGCTCAAGGGCGAAAGCCTTCTTGCCTTAATAAAGTGACTTAACTGCCCGAGTCCAGCGTTCAAAACAATAGAGCAGTTTATCACGCAGGACCTGCCTCTGCGGAACCCATGTTGCGCATCCGATAGAAGGTTATGCTGCTCTAAGGAACGCATCAGCTCTCGTTTTACTACTTTTCCCGTAATCTTGCAACAGATCGAAGTGAGGCTGATTGGTCTATAACTGTTTGCAGAAACCTTTCTGCTGCCTTTATACAACGGTGTGATCCGTGCGGATTTCCAATCGGCGGGTAAACAAACTGCGTTAAACGAGGTACTGAAAAGCATCGAAAGCGGTGTGGCTAGCTCCTCAGCAAGTTCTTTCAGTAATTTAGGCGGGATGTCATCGGGATCGGATGATTTCGAGTCGTTTAGTGCCATTAACACCTGAAGAACGGTTGCTTCGGCGAAGGCCACATTTTAATCTTTGGACAGTCATCTAAGCCATAGTTTGGAGGGATGAATCCAATTTCAGTCGTAAAGTTTGATTTGAAAAATCATAAAAGATGCTCAGCTTTTGCTCCATCTTCACTCATTTCTGTTCCGTCGCTTGCCTTCAGAAGGGGAACTGGGTCCCGGTTTCGTGTGGTCTTTCTTAAGTAGCCATAAAATAGCTACGGATTTTTAACTGCCCGGTTTAGTAAACCTTTTTCAAAGTCTTTGCTCGCTTTGAAAATAAGTCGCTTCACGAGGTTCCTCTGCGTTTTGTACGCATTTAGGGATACCGGATTTCTGTCTGTTCTATACTTTCTAAAAAATCTCCCCTTTTTATTTATCTCTTTCTTCAGCGCTTGAGTCAGCCACTGAGGTTTGTTTTTTAGCTTCTTCCGTGTAATCGGAAAGTGGTTTCTCAGAAGAGTATGCAATAACTCACAGAACCATTCCCAATCATCAGCTATATTGCCGGAAAAACCAATTCCCAATTTATGTTGTTTATTTCGGCCTTTATTTGATCAAAGTCACCACGCCAAACATTCCTTCTAACCTAAGTGGGTTGTTCAGGTACCGAAAATATAGAATAGTCCCAATTTAGTACGATGTGATTACTTTTACCTAGAGGAGGTTGAGATTGCACCTCGTCGATGCTGTCCAGCGATTTCATAAGTACCAGGTCTAGGCAGTTTGATTGCTGCCCCTCACGCATTATTCGTTACCATAATAACAGCCAATTAGCGTTTTTTTATTTTGCGGGAAGATGACTGAAATAAAGCATGCATTTCCCGTAAACGACGAAATGGTCAGATAAAACGGGAAATGTACAAATGATGATTTGATATAAAGAAGGCAACCACCACCACGTTTTTCAATGCGGTCTTGTCGGTACAAACTAAAATGATCTATAGCGAGTGTTGAGTCAGAGATAAGAGAGTGATCCCCAGGATCCAGTGATACAAATAACATCTGGATCAAGCTCAAAAGATACTGTTCTGAGCTCTGCCATCTTATTTACAACTGATCTCGCATTCAGAGAAACCATACTGAGCGTATTCCTGAGATGCAGGTTACGCTCATCAGTATTTATAAAAAAGGTAGCCTAGGTTGCGGAAAAGAAAACTGAAACGGAGTAACAAAAGATGGAAAGCAAGATTTCAGTGGCCTACAATTACGTGAAATATAATTGTTAAATATATTAGGATTATTGTGTGGTGGCAAATTTGCTTGAAAATTGAGGGAAGGAGGCCCGTTTTGTGGTGTAATAAAAGAAGGAGATGAGCGTAAAATAGGATTGTGATGAAAGTCACCATAATTTTGCCAGCCTATTTAGTCGGGACACACAAAGGCGAAAGAATAGAATGGAAAGGTGAGTTCCCATTTTCTCTTTCAAATCTACCAATGTCTATTATATAAATGAATGACAAATTTTAGATAGATTAATGGGTGTGATTAATAATGCATCATACTCAGTAAAACCAACTCTGACGATAATTGTTTGAGAATGAGAAAAAGAAGCAAATCACTCAACTAGGAACACTATGGAATCAAAACATATGTTTTCTCAACTGCAGTCCAAAAGACTGCCTTCAAACGCTGTTTAATGGCAGCCAAATTCAACGTGGCTGCAATTCACAGCAGGCCATAGCAAGAATCTTAATAAGCATCCTAACAGCCAGGAACGGCGACTTTACTTTAGAGCTTCGTCCTCAGGTCGATGCTGGAATTTGATCGGTTAGCACAACAGTTGCGCTCATGCAACCCTTAACCTTTAAAGCCAAAGACATTAGGTGCACCACGATAAGTTGAGCGGTCGTTCATGCGTGCAAGCTTTGTGAATCAGCGTGAATTATTTACTTTTTTATAACCTGGTAGGACGCTCGCTGTCATTATCTCAAACCGATGATTGTTGTTACCTGCACAACGTCATGTTTTCGTGTAGCATGTTTAAGCGCTATGAAGTCGCGTAGGCCTTAGTGCCAACGAAAACTGGCTGAAAGTAACGGAAATATGAGATAAACGTAAATTATTTATTTCAGTGTCACTTCGTTTTAGAGATGTCTTAGATGTCCTACATAAGCGGGTACAGGATTGCAATATGCAATGCCCGTATATTTCTCGCCGTATTTCATGAAGAGTTGACGCACCATGTCACCCCCTGTTGAAGGGACGCCGGGAAGCAAATGTTATACACCGGCAGTTTATATGAAGTTAATTTAGATAATACCTATCCCATAAACGACGTTAACGTAGAAGTGTGCAAACCCATGAATGCTGACCGACGGCTTAATCGGCAAAACTGAAAAAATGTCGTTACAGACACATATGAGAAGATCTGTAACTGTCTATGAAGAAAGGGCGTTCGCTAGCCCAAAAGCAAGTGGTGAATTCTCAGTAAAACCGTTTGAATAGTATTAATTTCATGCCAATTTTTTTACTATATTAAAGTATTTTCTATACATATGTATGTATATATGAGAAGAAGAGGCGATCTCGGGAATAATGGGTATAATATCCTGACGTTTCGAAAGCGTACAAGCTTGCATCGTCAGAGGTTGGTGCTTGTACATGCCTCACATTCTTTTATAGATGTAACAACTGACTTCTCGTTCGCTCTTCGTCTATTGGCGCTAGATCCCCTGTGGGGGCGGGGCTGGAGCTCCATCACCGTCCTGCTGACCAAGGTTTCTCACCGTCACCTCGTTGGAGGGGGAGGGCAGTTTTCGCCTACCAGCGGTCATTGCTCGCGTCTGCATCGATCGCATCGGTGCCGCATGTCCTGCTGGCTTCCCTGTTGGCACTTTCCCGTTTTCGTCCCGCCGGCGGAATATCGAACCCTGCAATATATGGAAAGCTTGGAGCCATTAGTTTCGGACGAGGAGTGTTGATACAGAAACATATTGTTCTCAGTCCTCCAAGAGTTTTTGCCGGCTAAAAAAGCTCGCTATCGCCTGGAGAATTAGCCAATTGCTGTCCTCCTATTCAGCACTGTTATCTTCAACATGAAGCCAGACATGGTTAAAAGTCCACGAACACCATCAGAGTGGAAGAGGGATTCCACTTAGCCCGCACCTAATGCTAACGCACCAATACCAATATACCGTAACGTTTTAGTCGATCGCCGGACGGAAGCAATTTCCAGTAGGCACTATGAGTGTTGAACTTGAAAAAAATTACCCATATCCATGTGAATCTACGTTTTACCTTATAGTATTTATTGCTCCACTTTGGACATATTAAAAAAGGAAACGGACAAGGTATATTAATATTTGAGAAACGATCATTTCTAATTTATACCTTGGCAAAGAGTAAGTGAGGTTCGTTACAACCGGATGGCTACAGCCCGTAGATTCGGCATAGGCACTATATTTGTATGCGTGGACGAAGGATGCTGGAGCATAGTTTGAAGAACAAGGTGACGAATGTCATGGTGAGGCCGGAGGATACAGGAGACCTGGTGGCCCCTGGACAGCAGTTTGCGGACCTGCTGACATTCCGGTTCACGCAATGGGGCTTGCCGAACTTATTTGGGACCCTGGAAGCAAGAACACACAAATACGGATGCTCAACATGCACGCAGCAAATTAAGTTTGCATAAGCTGACGCAAACATAGTTTGGCATAAGGTGTGTGGATAACTAGTACTGTGTTGACGGCAAAATGACAAGCACACGATATTAAGCGCGATCGATACGTTAAGCTGCAATAACAAATGGGGACAGATAAAGGCAGTGGGCAGGCTGACGAATCTGGAGCGCCAACCTAGGGAAGAGAAGCGGCTGATAAACTTTAATAATAACAAAGCTCCTCCCAACGCTTCTCATAACAAAATCCTGGGTTATGTCCATGCATAGGCTGGTGACAAGACAGCAAAGAATACTGGTATAGCCGAGGGGATCAAAGCGGCTGAGTTACCTGCAAATAATGAGGTATAAAACGCCTAAAAAGGAACCTCTGTCGCTAGAAAGCAAATCAGTCGGAAACCCGGAAAGGTCGATTGACAAAAAGCTGCCGGAAAAGACAGGA